>UELW01000929.1:0-69953 GCA_900490495.1 Danionella dracula
AATCACTTCCCAGTTTTTTTTAAACTGTGGATGCCATACACCAAAAGATGTGATTTTATTGGGTTAATGAAGTTCATTGCACATGACATTCAAGTATTCTTTAGGTAAGCCAGAAGGATTTTAAACAGAGGATGTTGACTACAACAACACAATGTTGAATGATTAAATTGATGTTATTCCTACACCTACATCAATAGTTAATTAAACAAAACATTTAAGTATAAGGTAACTCAAGGCAACAACCAATAAAGTGTTGTTAATTTTATCTACCATCAAATTAGAGCAAAACTATGTGAAAGTGTAGAAAAAGATGACTTGTATGCAAGCAACGTGGTCTGCAAGCTTGGTTCATGGGAGCATATCTGCTCATTAATTACTGATGTAATAGCATTAAAAAGGTGTCACATTTTTTCATTAACATCACTAAATTCATTTTTCATTACAACTGTGAATGAGCGAATGAATTACTTTTTTTTTTATAAAAGTCTAGTTAAGAAAATGCAGAGGCATATCTTTCTGGGGGTGTTCATGTTCTCCTGAAGTGTGCATTGGGGTTTTTACTCTGAGTGCATCATGGAGACAACATCCTTAGTTTTATACAGCCTACAAACTCAGCCTAGCTTTCCTTTGTGATTTAGGTAAATATAATTGTATAGTAATTTCATATTTACATATTATATGCTACCTTTATGCAGAGGCGGGGGAGTTGTCCATTACTCCTCATAAAATTGTATTTAATTTTAACAATGTGATTTTAAAGAATTATTTTTAAATATCTGGTTATAACAGGTAGATTGTCTCAAAAATGGTGTAACAACACAGTGAAAAAGGAAGAATTATTGTGTATTATTATTAACAGCTTATTCTTATTAATTATTTATAGTTGCATGACAACAATGAGACAATTTAATGAAACTTAATATTTTATTATTATTATTATAAATATTACTCTACTGTAATTTAGGATACTTATTTGTAATTCTACTTTTGTCTGGATATATAGTTACTCTCAGTCCTGTACTACACAAGATGAGGGTTGTAATCTAAGTGGAACTTGTTCTCTGTAGCTAAAAAATAATTACTCTCTAACTACCCTATACATAAAGTAGATCGTCTCATCAGTAGTTGTCACGAACCTCATAAGAGAGGGGTAGTAGCAGAACCCAAACCCACGACAGCCAGAGGTTCGGTCAGTCTCTTTATTATAAAACAGAAAATAACAACACAAAATAACCCACGAGGGGGAAAACCTCCAATAACTAAAGTTAACAGATAAGCATAAGATACAAGACTACAACAGGACTAAATACATTAAACGGCAAGAAAGGTGTGACAATCAATGCAGCAACACAGAACAAAAGAAGAAGGGGTCTTATAAAGGGAGACAATTAACCTAAACTGAACCGGGGATAATTAGACACAGGTGAAAAACAATCAAGACAGTGAACAAGACAAGAGTGAATCTACAAACTGCAAAGAAATAAACAAACAAAACTCTATAATGATAAAAAACAAGAAGACTAGATAAGAATAAAAACCAAAAGGGTGTTTACACAACCCTGACAGTAGTTACATGAAGTTACCTGAATTGTTGCCCTTTTGTGCCATACCATATAATTATGAATAAGTATTGAAAAGTAAGCTCTTATTACCCTTTAATTTGTAAGAGTTATAAAGTGTTACTCAATTTTACCCCTCCCCTGACAGATAAATGTAACTATTGACTCAAAACTATATGACCATCGCTAAATAAGAACCTGTGACTTCAAAGGGAAACTTATTGCTTTGATCTAAACAAATCAAATTAATATGCTTATCAAAACATGACATGGCAGCATGGCCAATAGGTGAAGTTCTTTTTTTTGCTGTTTTGGTCTTGCTATTGTGTTGCAGTGCCTCTGAAGTAAATACTTTTTTATTTGACACATATATAAAAAGCAACCTCATGTTTCTTCTAACTAAAGTTGAACTGGAAATAATTTTTACATTTTTTGACCTAGAAACATTGAACATTATGAGCGTTTTATGGAAGGTATAATTTTGGGTGATCTGAGGCTAAAGGTGTTGAAAAACTTGAATTGAAATTAAAGCTTGTGGTCCAACCAAATAAAACACAATACTGATATTTGTAATATTGTTATTGTGCAACTCCTGGCTGAGGTACCAATGCTGGCCTTGTTGCCAAACTTCAGATTTGTTCAAACCCAACTCTGAAAAACATCCGACTTTGACAGGATGTCATATCATTCAGTTTCTGCCAAATACTACTTCCTTTCGTTCCCTTCTTCCGTCTTCTTTCTTCACCTCACTCTCTCTTTCTTTCACTTTAAAGCCGCTGCACTCTCTCATTGTCCGTGTCTTTGTAAGTCGTCCTCTTTACTGGAGGAAGTCTGTATTGGTTCCTGAAAACAAACTTGCAGACACACCTTATCATGCTTTTATCTGCTCGATCAACTTCCTGGGCAGAGGATGAGGGCTCTATCCCTCGCTCTGTTTGTGAATATGCTTATGAATGAAGAGAGCAGGTCTGAATCAGTCTTGTTTTTGAACGCTTGATCTGCTTTCATACAAAGATCTGTTCTTCTCCGAGCTGTGACATTATTAATAACAGATTTGACTGTATGACACAAATATTTAAAGCAGAGGTCAAGCCTGGAGAAAGGAGACTTTTCAAAGGTTTCATTCAGTGGAGTTGAGGTCCAGGATGAGGAAATGTGGGTTTTCTCTTGTTTTCTCTCATGAGTCTGGAAGTTATGGAAGTGTAAGTGAATTATGAGTGAAAGTGTTCAGTTGAATATACACACAGACCTTGATGTGAAATTCATTAACAACTGAAATAATGATTTTTTTGTAAAGTTCCTTCCACTAGTCTGTGATTACATGTAATATGATTCACAGTAAAAAAAAAAATAAAAAAGGTGACTTCGATGATAGGTGATAGATTTGCCTATTCAGTGAATTCTGACTTCTTGCATCATTGTGTTTCTTCTCCAAAAGAAATAAAACATTAACATTCTGTAACATTCCATCAGAAGTTAGAAATCTATAAATGGTTGTAACCATTACAATTTTATCGTAGTTAACATTTTTGTTTAAACTCTCTATTAACCCATTCAGACCTGAATAATTTCCTAGTTTTCAAAAAATATAAAACATGCCTTTTTGTATTCTTAAGGCAGACCTTATAATTAATTACAATGTCAACCTCTTGTTGTTGTTTTCATTCAAAGTGTCCAATGTCAAGAAAAAGTTCTTTATTTCCATTTTTTTTCAAAGGCAACAAACTGTTGAAATGTTCATTGGAATGGATGCAGGTTCTGAAAGGGAAATACAGTTTTTGAGTACTTTTTTGGCTACTTTGTACTAAGTATTAAAAAATAGGAACAACTCTTGCTCTCTCTACTCAAAAAAAAATTTGTTTAATATTTGTACATTTGACACTTAACTCGTAACATTGAAATTGTGTGCAACAAGTCAGCGATATTATCTTCCATGAATAATTCCAGAGTAATATATTGGCCTGAGGAGGTGATAACACCATTTGCAGGTTGCCGAATGAATCAGCGTCATTTGATGGGGCCTTCTTGCCAGAGAAGGGGCCCTGATGGCTGGCAAACTTCAAAAACCTACAGTACAACAGTAACTTTTGCAACAGCTCAAGTGCAAAGATTCCCTAGAAAGGCTGCACGCACACACTCCCCATTTCTGGCTTTTGTGACCATGGTGTAAGCATTAACATGTGAGTGTTATAGCATTACTAAAGAAAAGTTATCGTTCAGGAAGTGAAAAGAGAAAGAAGCAGATGTGAAAAGAAAGGAGGTTTGCAGTAAGTAAAGCTGTTTATTTTGTTCAGAGTAGGTGTATGTCTTGCTCTCGTGACATGTTTCCTATGTAGCAGACTAAAATAACAATGTCTGTCTTAAATGATAATGTCTTATTTAGTTGGCAAAAAGAGCTTTAAACTATTTGGCTTAATTGTCACTGATACATAATTTAAAGTGAGGGACAGAAAAGAAACTATTCATTAATAATCACACCGGGGGTTCATGATGCTGAAAAGTGTTTCTTTATTTTATTTCATACATGAAATTCTTTAAAGCAGGATTCAAAACATGGTTTTGTAATGACATTAAAGCATTTTGCTCTTGTGTCATGACAAAAGTTGCAGTAATGCAGTACGCTACTTTGTGTTGTGCACTTGCAATGAGTTGCATTCGAAGGAATTCTAACTAAATAACAGTAATTGTTAATAAAATTAAATTTTAATGTTATTAATGTTCTAATAAATAGTGTGTGCAGCTCATTGTTATGTATAACTTAGCACCAAAATACTTAACAGACATGATCAGTGAATACACACCAAACAGAGAGCTGAGATCCCACAGATCTAATAAATTAGATCTACCCCGGGTAAATTCCAAACAGGGAAAATACTCCTTTAGTTACCATGCGGCCCTCAGATGGAACCAACTTCCAGAGGAGATCAAGGGTGCCAACACTTTAGTCACGTTTAAATCCAGGCTAAAGACTCTCCTGTTTAGTTGCGCTTTTGTCGACTGAGCACCTACGTCCGAACAACTATTTTACCTCTGCACTTCAAATCTTAATCTTTGTTTTAATCAATGTTTTAAATTTCAGTGTTTTAAATCAGTTTGATTTTATATGACTTTTTTATGCTTGATTTTAATGTATCCACTTTCTTTTTACTCTTTATTTCCAATGTAAAGCACTTTGAATTACCCTGTGTACGAAATGTGCTATACAAATAAACTTGCCTTGCCTTGCCTTTGAGGGCCCCAAAAGACTCTAGATTCATCTCTGGCTGAAGGTACTAGATGCTCTTTACTTATCTGAGCTAAATGAGGCTACTGCATGATTAAAAATACTTAAGTACTTTTAAAATCGGATACTTTATAGCCCTGTCCACAAGTACCTTCATGTACAGCTTTTCACCTACAGTTTCAACTTAACCAGATTAATCTGAATATGTGATTTTTTGCTAATGATTCGTTTCCGTGTAGACAGCATAACCGTGTTTTTTAGATTATGAGCTTGGAGAAGTTATAAAAGCACAGGCATTTGTCTAACAGAGACGAAGATTGGCGTTACTCTTATCTAAAGAACCTCAGAGCTGATAGAGACTTCTGATTGCTTGATTTAACTTTAAGGGTGAGGAGTCTGCTGCTCACTACTGTGTAGACTCACTCTTTACAGCGTTTCAAATAATTTTTCCCAGTTTCATGTGGATGGAGTTTTTTTCTACCCGTGCACCAACGGGTAAAAAAACATAAAAAATAAAAATGTAAATAAATAACTGAGTATGTTCTTCTTGGAACAGTCTTCTTGGAATTGATGACTCATAAACAGAGTAAATTTTTCAACTTTTTGCACCTCTGTTTAGAAGTAACAGCTCCTTCATTGTCTTGTGTAACTATGCACAAAAGGCTGCAATTGAGATTATGCTCTCAATGCCCTGCACACAGTGAGTCTTCTGAGACATGGTTTTCTTTTCCAATGGTTTGGCAGGCCAATCTGGATGGTTGTACTCAGGGGCAGAGAGGGGGTCTGTGATGGGGTGAAAACTCGCAGGAGCCTTTGGGACAATTACAAGAGAAACAGCCGCCGGCTCCTGTGTTTGGTACCCCTCCGTGAGTGTGTGAGTGTTGGCCTGCAGTGAATGGCTGCTTTGTGTTCTCACACCTCACGTAATGAACTGGGGTATTATGAACTCGGCCTGAGGCGTCTACATTCAGGACAAAGACACACAATGTCAATTAGACTTGTTCGCCAAGCTTTCGATATTTCTTTATTTGTACTGTTTATTTGGATTGGGTACTGTTATTTCTGACATGGCGCTCCATTGGCAGGAACTGAAATGGATTGTTTAAAGATTGGATAGTTGACGAGCCAGTTGTTCAACCCCAAATGGATGCTGGTTTTTGTCACACTCTGTCTTAGAGGGTGAATTCGACATGTTATTGTTCTGTCCAGACTCATAACTTGCTAGCTGTTGCTTGCTTGTATGTATGTATAGCTAGCATACTTTGTATCACTCTTCCAGTGGAAAAGATTTGGAAGTTTGGAGGGATTCCTTTATGGGATTAAGTATTTACTGGCACAGCATAAACACTGAATGCAGGAGAGTAGTAAAACATATTTACTCTCTTATTAGAAAATTATTTGCCATTAGAGAATATGGTTTTATAACCACAGCGTACCAGGGCTTCATAGATACAGATTTATATTCCTTCTACTTTTACTTAAGTGTACAATAGTTAAACAAGAATTTTCTGGGTTACATAAGGTAACAATGTGGGTTTACCCACTAGAAAACACGTTATTAACAACGAGGAAACAGATCCAGGTTTGAAGGGGTTTTAAAAAGCGTCATATTTGTTTAATTTTGTCTTTATTGTATTTGATTAAACATTGTGAACTGGGATTTTTTCCTTGTAATGTGCATTTTACACAAAAAATATTGCTGCTTTGAGTCAATTCTGATTTAAATATATATTTCCCAATTTAATTATATTTTGAATCTAATAAACTTATAATTACGCCCTAAATATGAGGTCCTCTTCATTCAGAGGCAGTGAGATTACTCACCAGGAATCCCAAATGTAGTTTAAGATGTTTAAGGGTTTAGATGAACAGATTTTTCTGTTTGCTGCCCCAAGCATCTCCTCATTGTCACTGGGTTTATTTTACGGCCCCATTTCCTTGTTTGTTTTTTGCACAAGTGTACAGTGTTCAAGCTCACACAGGTTCACCCCTAGACCTAGCGTCTCCTCTCTAAATAAGTTCACAGTTAAAGTACCTAGTCTCTGAAAATCCTCAGTTATTGAATGTGTTCAATGATGGGTAGAGTTCAGTAATTGAACTGGGTATTTAGCTTTGTGTTAAAGAGTCTGTTAACGTCTCTGGTCAGTCCTCCTCAATTGACTATCGTGCAGTCTTACTAGTACTTACATCATAACTTCCATTTATCACGTCTATATACCACTTCTTATACCGTCACATCTAATGAGACATCACTGTGTAAACGTTTTGAGTTCTGAAACGTATCCCTCTTTATTACATGTGGGTTTTTTATAATAAACGTATCAGTTACATCAGTCATTTTATATAGTTATTTATAATTTGTCCATTGTTTGTTGGCCAATACTTTACCACAGTGTCCAGTGAATATTTCTTGGTGTCTAGCTTGAAGTTTATTAAAATTATTTTAATTGGCTTTCAAAAGGGTCTTCTCTGTAATCTCCAATTGTTCACGGAGTCTCCATTTTGTCCTGTTTTCTGTCACTGTCCTGTAATCATCTTATCTTTGGCGATACTGTGATAATGAGACACTTTATGGTAAAAGTAACTAACTCATGTTGTATTTGCTCTACAAAATCATCACACTAACAGAGCATAGTCCCTCATGCAGGAGACCAATCATGGAAAAACTACCCAATGATGCGCCATAGCATGTATAACAAAAGCACACATTAATTCAGAATAGTATGCAGTGCACTGAAAAAAAACTGAAGAATAATTCATTTCGGAGATTGTTCACTAGCAGACTAATTGAGTTAAGCATACCTGTTTTAAAGGATCTGATTTCAGTGGAAACATTTATCTATATAATAAGCAATATCACTTTTAGGAATTATTGGAAGATGTTTTTATTTAAACTAAACAATTGAATTTACGAAATATTCTTTTTGTCTTTATTTTAACTGATAATTTAATACAGTTTAACAGTTAGACATAAGTTAATCAACATACCAAGCAATGTCTCTAACATTTTAAACCAGGATTAAATTGCACTTTTAGCAGTTACTGGCTGCTAAAGTTCTATTGTTTCCTGTCGTCTGCAGAAGCTCTTGGAGAGACTGAAACCAGAACACTCTGTTCTGACATCCCAGAGCTCTGCGGGACGTCCCAGAGACGCTCTCGCTCTCTCCTTGGCTGGTTGCTTGTGTCATGTTTCCAGATTGTACCTGGTTTTGAGAACCGGCTGTCAGTCTGGCACCAGGAAACGTTCCATAAACAACTGCAGCTGGCAGCAAGTAGTAAATGAACGGTGAAATGCTCTTTCACCATCCTTATTTCAGATATGTCCTTTCTGTCAGGGACACAGCAACGGGGCTTAGAATTCATTCCAGAAGTATAAGAGCTCTTACAAACACTTTAAAGACACCAACCATTAAATCATTAATATTTAATAGTTTACCTTACATACAAATAGAAAAGCCTTGGATAATTAACTATTTCAAGTATTGTCATGTACAAATTCATTATATTGTCAAGACTTACAAACCAATCAAAATAGCTTCATCTAAGATTAAAGGTGGGGTATGTATGGTATTAACACAAGTTACAATGAAATGGCCCTATTATTATAATATTCACTCTGTTTTCTTAAATCACGGCAAGTAGTATCATTCAATTCAGATAGTTATATTTGAAAATGTAAGAGTACATACAAAAACCATTTTTGGCTTTTGTGGTGGCTGACCCATTTTGTCCTCCGATCACGAAGCCATTAGATCTTCATCAGACAGATAACCAGTTCTCACTCAGTAAGGTTCATAGGTTCGAACTTTGTGTGATTAATCATGAAGGCTCTGCATCTAAAATGTATTGTTATACTTCACAGATATATCTAGGCAACATGCTTTAACATTAGCATTTAACATTAAAACTTGAATAGTTGCACAAAGGTTTTTCTTGTGAACAGATCAGTTACTGCAACAATGAAAGATTAAAGTAAGTTTGGTTACTCTTAAAGCTCTGGGTGAGCACTTACTTTTAGAGCTTTCAGATATTCTCTACATTTGAATAACTTTATGCACATTGTCCATGGGACAATACCTCATTGTCATGGTCAGTGATCACGAACGAGCAGCGATTCATTACAATAAGTATTGAATTAAACATTTTACTATATTCGCAATTAAACTACATTCAACAGGTAGTATTTTATATATATATATATATATATATATATATATATATATATATATATTATATATATATATATATATATATATTAGTATTATTGTTACTGTATGAACAGCAAATTCGGATCCTTTTGAAATGGTTGTTTCATAAATGGTCCTAAATCATACAGAGCAGATTTTTTGGACTACACAGCATCAATTTGAAAGGTGATTTAACAATTAACTAGATTTCACATCACATTAATAAGTTATTCCACTTAAGGGTGAAATCGGTGCAGGAAAGAGATCAGAGACCGATTTAATGGGTTATAATCAAACTGTTGTTAAAATCAGTCCCATCAAAGTCCTAAAACTTTTAACTATGCAATTGTTTCACCAATATTATTTAAATCTTGCTCTCTTCTTTCTCAATCTTAATTGTTAATATTATTTTACAAAAATACATTTGATTTTGAATAGACAACATCATTAAAGCCACATAGTACTTGAAGATCGTTCATGTTGATGTTTACTTATGTACATTGAGAGTGACATTGCATCCTCAGACTCAGTTCACACAAACATTACATTCACACATAAGACAGATCACATATTATTTGCATTTCACTAGTTTACTCTTGCTCATAATAGCCTAGTATTGGTGGTGTGATTGGCAAGCTAATACTAGGTGAGCTGTCCATGTGTTAGACCTGGACCATTAAGAAACCTGAGCATGGAGATTTCCTACTACTACCATAGTTTAAAAACAAGGTAAGGACTGTCTTATGCAAGTGAGATGAGGCGAAACGTGCATTGTAAATGGTGAAGGGGTGGAAGGAGGGATAGCTTGCACGATGTAGATGTTAGCTTTTTGACCTTGTCTTATGTACTGGAGATATGGGTAGGTGGGACCATAAGATTAGATGTTCAATTATCTGCCAAGCTCCTCCCGAACTTATGTAAATCAGATTACTAACCTTGTTCTGAACGAGCACAATTAAACAATTATGTAAAGCCCTGCAGTCTAAACAGGGCCTTATAGGGAGTATCACCATAAACATTCACAATTATGTTAAAAAACGGTCACAAACTCATAAACGCTAACTTATCAGTCAATCTGTAGTCTGAAACCTGTAGTTTTGCTGGAGTAACTTTTGCACACACTTACATACTGCTCCTTAACCTCTCTCCTTCTTGACACATGTGACACTGTCACTATTTACTAGAGAGATTCTTTTCTGAGGTCTGCTTAGATTGTAAAGCATTTGCAACAAAAATAATTCTCGGAGGTTCTTAAGAATGCTTGAACATTTTTAACATTTTTTTAATAATTCAAATATCTAATATTTAAGTAGGTAAGCAGCTTCTTTGACTGTTATTTCTCCTTCTTCCTGAAGAACAAGGAAAAACTGTGTCTTGACCTCCACCATATGAAAGAAATCATAGTACAGATTTGCCTTTGTATCCAGTTTTAACACTCGAGGAGAATTAAGGCTTTCTTTAGGCCGGGGTTTCTCTGTTTACTCTTCGAGTTCCAGGGCCTACGAACAGAAAAATAGTGAAGAGAGCGAATGAAAAACTTCAGGTTTGAGTAAATGAAGGAAGAGGTAGAGCTCTGTAAGGTATGGAGGGAAGGAAAGGAGGTGGAGGGAAGCAAGAATGGAGCCTTTGACTGACAGTAATTTAGAAACCTGGGCTTTTTATGGGTTTCCTGTCCTTAGAAAAACATACAGCACTCAGGAGAGGGTGGGGGACTGATTTAAAAGTTTGCCCAGAGCTTTCATGGCATTGATTGCATGTTTGTACGTGTCTTTACATTTTTATGTAGAGGCTTGTGCTATTACTTGTCTACAGTAAATGGTTACAAATTTATGTGGGTCTAGATTTAGTGTTATGTAATGAGCGCTTGTCTCAATTCAAATCCTTTACAATATTGAAAACGCCGATTTTTGCATGTAAAATGCGCTGCCAAGCTAATTGTGGGAATTGTTTGTACAAGGAAGAAATTCTAAAATACTTGTGTATAAAACCACAAATTTAAGGAATGTTTTGGGGTTTATTGCAGCGATATTAATGTCAGTAGAAGTGAACTTTTTATACACATTGGCATGTACACTATTGGAAAGTGTTTTGTTTTCCCTGGCTACCCCCTGTAGTTATTTCATGTTTGTGACCTTGGCAACAACCAGAACCCGGTAACCATGCATTCCTGTTTTCGCTTTACAACCTCCAAAAAATAAAGAGTTTGTGCAGTTTTGTGTAATAATGAGAAGGAAGTAAATGTTTTATTTTAGTGGTTCTCCACATTGCCTTGAAGTTCAGAAATCGACCTGATTGTCCTCCAAGGCTAGCAGTTCCTATGCTAAAGTACTGGAGCTATGAACCTCTCAATGGTTGCTCAGATTTATTATACATTCGTGCTCTGTAAAAATACATAATCATGAGTTTTTTTTCCCCGTGGTTCTGAAAATGAATACAATATGCGGTTATGGAATTGAGGTTTGAGACCCCTTAAGAACCTCTGCAAACAAACTGAGCTCAGTGAAATTAAACAGTGATTGATGTATCAAAGCAACATCATTCAAACCCTCAAAAGTAACCTTATTCGTTGAATAAGTGAATCTGAAATTTCCGTAAGCAATCCTTCACTCTTGATCATAAGACTGAAATAAGACGGTCAGTGTGTGAGCTCTGGGTTCATGGAGTCTGACCTTTCATAATCTACTGCTTAAGTGATGTCATCATGTTAAGTGTGTGCGCACTGCAGGTTACTTTAAATTAAAGTTTCCCCAGATGAATCTTTGATTTCTTCAATTTTATTTAAATTCTACCATACAATGAAGTAGTTACAAGAGTTGTATCTTTGTATATCGGTATTTGTTCAAAGTAATCTGTTCACTGTTCATTAGAGAGTTCTTTGTAGGATATAACTAAAAGAGTGTGGAGAGTGGTTGTCACAATGATGCTTGAAAATGTTCATCGTTCTTCCATGTAGAGTCTTACCCAGGTTTAATATAGTTATTGCTCAAGAGCGAATCCTGTAGTGACAGCATAAAGAGCCTTAACACTGACACCTCTCCTGGCCTGTGCAGGAGGTTAACAGTGACTCCCTTGGTCTGTCTGAAGGGCTGTTTGTCATTCAGTAACTGCGTGCCAGTCCTCTTCACTGGGCCCCAATGTCGATACATCTCCCCCTTGGGCCACCTGACTCTCCCATCTATCCACACGTTATTAATAGGCCTTGCATGGCTCGACAGAAGCGCTAACTATCTCTCAGGGTCGGTGTGCATGTGTGTTTGATAGTAAGACGTGGAAAGCTTTTGGTTCTGGTGTTTTCTTTCTGGGGTTTTCTCAATGATCAATGTACTGATACGAAGAAGCGCTTCAATTTAAGCTCTAATCTTTATAATTATAAAATATTTTGGTGAGTGAACACATTTGCTATGCTTTCAATAGCACTGGTTGAAGGAAAAAAATATTATTTTTGACTCTTATTCAGATCAGATTTATTGCATCACAGTTACTTGTCTTTCCAACACCAGTTGCAGGAATAATCAGTTCTTTTTAAATCCTTTTGATTTGATTCATCCAGTTGTTCATCAAGTGATGGTTTTATATGTGATATTTTTGTAGACATTTTTAATGCCTTGGCTTCAGTTCACTCTTTGTTTAATTTAGCTCATGTTAAACAAATGTTCATAATGTTATGTTCCCTACAACTAAGACACAAAGATGATTGAAGAGCATGTCCCAGTCTTTTCTGTCTCTCTCTTCTGTCTTTATCGCTCTCTTTTTCTGTCTCCTCTCTCTCTTTCTTTCTCTCTCTCTCCCTTTCTGTTCAGTTTTGTGAAACGATAATGTGCAGTTTCTAGCTGTAACAATAACACTATCCAATAGCATTTAACGGATAATCTTGATTTCTTAAACTGTCTTTCTCTGTCACAAAGGCATGTCTGGAAAATAAAGATCTAAAAACTGTGTATATTTCAAATGTTAGGATTTGCAGTGCCAGCTTCTGTCTCAAGGGAACGGCTCACCGAGTATCCTCAAAGGCATGGTAGGCCCAAGGGTGAGTGTCCCCACATGATCTTTTTGACTGGGTCATTTTGAGTCTTACAGAGAGAGTTGGCATCCTTCACATTGGTCTAGGGAGTGTCCCTAGTTCTGCTTTACCAGGTTATGAAAGGTTTTGTTGTGTTTTACCTTTAAGAGGTTTTGATGCTCTTGGTAATTTGGAGGAAAGCATCCATCTAAACAAAGTGTTTTGTTTGATTGAGATAAAGAGGAGTTATAGAATAGTCAAGCTATTGCATTATATCCAATTAAAATAATATTGTGCAATCTCTAGATATTTCAGCTGACTTCTATTTTGCTGCATATGTACACACATTTTGCCAATGAGTAGACATTTTTTTAAATGCAGTTGGAAGTAATCTTGATGTATTAATTAATGCCACCAAAATGATGTTGTTTTTCACCTCTAATATATCCCATAATCTTTTCCTTTTACACTGTGCCTCTGTGGAAAAAGGGTTTTTTTTGAGGTCCACCTGGAAACATGTCAGCGCATCCAGACTACACAGTTTATACTGCAAGACTGGAGCAAATGCAATTGCATAAAGCTAGCTCTAACACTGTTAGCATTGTGCTATGTGAGTGTGGACTCCAGATGTGAGAGGCAGCTCTTTGGATACACTTACTTTTAATTAGGGTAATTCATCAGGTTATGCCACACTTGTCCACACAGTGTCTTACTCTTTGTGCAAGTGTCCATGAAGGTTTGTGTTAAACAGAGACAGTGCACTTGTCCCTGCACCATACTCTTGCCCATCTGCTTCAGGGGAAGAAATTAAGTTAGGGTGCGGTCATACAGGATTTCTATAACATTTTCACTGGCTTAGATGACTGAATTATGATATATTTTTATAAATGATCTGTGTGTACCTTTTCTTTTCACCTATGCTCTCTTACATTATCATTTCTAGCTGCATTTGCTGGTAGAAAATTGTGTTACAATTGAGGAATACAGTCAGTTCCACAGTTTTCATCTTTGGGGTAAAGTAGAATCTTTTCAACAATAAATGTAACGTCTTCTTTGCAGAAATAAAAACAATGTAACGTCTAATAATTAATGACTAAATAACAAATTGTGTTTTAAAGTGATACTTCAGATTTTTTGCAAAACGTGCTTTGCTGTAGAAAGTTTTATTTTGTCAACCTTTTTTCATTTTTTTCTTTTTTTTTTTAGATTTTTTTTGCAGAGCTCTATTTGAGGTCACTCAACGAGGAACGAGCTTCTCTCATTCCTGTTTCCTCTCAATTCCAGCTGATGTCCTTGTCCCCATAGCTTCCTTATCCTAGTTCCTCTCAGAAGCATATATCTTACCCTGCCAAGTGTCATAAAGCCCATATTACCAACGCAAGCTCCATACCAACGCCTCACTCTCCCAGACGCCATTTATAGACCTTGTAATTTACATTGGGTTTAATTGAACAGGATACATCGCAGGTTTGAAACAAGCGGAGGTGGACAGTTAAATGAGTCCACACTTTCATTATCTCAGTTCGCAACTGCTATTTATTCACCTGCAGTAAAAATAAGAATATTTTGTTTACATGACTTCAGTGTATCTCACAGTACTGCCGAGTTACATGAGGTGGCAGCCATTTTGATAAGCACTGACAGACTAAGTGCTCTGAGCTCCATTAGCTTGAGTGAGAGAGATACAGTACCAACATGGCCCAGCTAGCCAAGCAGGATATGTTGTCATAACATGATCTCAGATCTCTTTAATTCACAGTTGTGTGTGCTCTAATTAAGGCCTCCATCTGTCACCTGCAATTTGTAAAGTCTTTAGGTGAGTCACACTACTTCTCAGTTTGTTCAATCTTGAACACTTGGCTCGGATGACAGTGAGGCTATGCTGTACATTTTGAAGGGATGTTTTGTGTCAGTCATGAAAACAGAGGAATGTCTGAGTGCTCAGATAAGATTAAAGAGCGGGAAATATTTGTGATGGCTGCAGTGCAAACACAGGGAGAACTGTTAGTGGATAAGAATCTCTTATCAGTTCTTGGAGGCTCAGTACACAGAGAAAGAGTGAGAATGGCAACTGAGACAACTCTAGGCACCTCAAATCATTTGTATGTCAAACTTAAATATATAACATTTTTGCCAAAAATGCCTGACGTTAGCATCACCGATCTGATATATATGAAACTGTTAATACCCAATGTACAAATATTTATTTTGAATATTCTAGAATGTTATAAAAATTGTAAAACTGTGTGTATCACAAATCAAATTATTCATTAAAAGCCATCCAAATGTTCCCTTGGTTTCCACAGTCTTGTATATTAGTGGGAAGCAATTCAGCTAATGTGCAGGTGATATAGACCTTTATATAGGTCACATGATAAAATAGTTGTGCATTTTGGAAACATAAGAAGGGGTGTTCCCCATTCTTTTTGACATGCACAGTTTTCCCATATACCACCCTCTTAAAAGGTCGGAAAGTTGTGTTAACTGTTACACTAATTACTGCGTGCGTTTGTGTGTGTGTGTGTATGTCATGGGGAGCTAGTGAGTCCATTTTTTAAGTTCTTTGTGAAATATTGTCACATAGGAATGTAAATTCATAAAGATTGTGCAATTTAAGAGAAACACAATAAATCTTGAAGAACAATTAAATATAATACATCTGGATTGAAATAAGTCATAGAGTGACAAAAAGCAAAATGATAACATCCTCACAATGGCGATGTCAATGGAATAACTCCTTGGGATAACTCTCTTTAAAAATAAATGTTAAAAATTATAACATTTGTTTTCAGAAGAATTGTTATTTTTAAAATATAATCAGTCCCCACTTCTATAATTCAGATTATAAATAGCTGTCCCTTCAAAATACACTCTACTGAAATATTTAGTTGTTTTGTTCAAATAAACCAGAAACTGAGGACAGCTCTTTATGTGTCTGAGATTCCTAAGCTTTAGAGCAATGAATGAATGACTAAAAATGGAAAAGCCTGCATGCAGTGATTCAGAATTCAACACAATCCAAAAATATATTTACTGTTTTTTTTATATATAATTTGTATTGTGAAATGGGATTTCACAAAACATAACCAAGCCTTTGCATTCAACTTTTAACAAGTCTACTTTTAACAAATCTGTACTGCTTTTGAGTTAATGTTGAATATCTGGCCATTATTCCAAATCAGTGCTCGACAGGGGTCTGACGTGCAAATGCCAGGGGTGATAAAAATCATCTGTCTGGTATGTGTTTCTTTGCTGGTCTGGAGAGGTATCACACTCACTCTGGTCCCTTTCAGGGTAAGTGAGGCTTAGTATGCCAAATCCAAATCTGATAACCGCTTACAATCTGACACGGCGGGTGAAAAGGTTTGAATGCCTACTCAATCCACATCAAACAAGAGATTTAATTGAGCTGGTACTATTTTGACCAAACACTCCACTTCGAAAGCTGAGCTGGCTGTATGATTAATGCTTCTTGGAATGAACGAGACAGATGATTTTAAACAGATCTGTTCTAGATGTCAGAAGGCTACACACGTTTAAAAACTTTGTCTTGTTTGTTGAATCTGGAACTGTTGTACATTTTATAACCACTAGATGGTATTAATTATCTTTTTCATTCATTTCTTGTTCTCGTTGAAAGGATTGTTGAAGTTTTTTTCTGGGTAAATATTTGGCTTTAATAAGCAACAAAGTTCATTCAAATAAAAACCTGATTAATTGTTTTCATAGTCAGACTCTCTCTCTCCTGACACTGTTTTTCTTTCATTAAGTTCTCTCTTTTCAGCAATATCCTGAGGTGTTAAGTATCAAGGTACATATTTTTTATACATTCTTTTGCTTCCTAATTTTCCACTGTTTCTCATTTTTCCACTGTCTTATACAGAACCAAGATGTGCCAAAGGGTACTACTACGTGTTAGCTTTGTCAATCTCTGCTTTTTAGTGCAATCATTGGTTGAAATCCCAGAGAGAAGTCAGATTAATTGTATCTATCTGTGAGATAAAAATGAACTCATAAAGACGATCTTTCATGCATTATATGAGCTATTTGAAATACTTCAAGCATTGGTTCAATGGAATGTTGCGCTGTTTGATTATTATTACTGTTTTGATTCCACTTATGTCTGATGATTTTTATAACATTGTGTTGTAAAGTATGAGTGTATCTTGATCAAAAATGGTTTCCTGTTCCTTCAGGCCGAGGAGCTCCTACTTCAAAACTTTAACTTTCTTTGCTTTTGATTTATCTATTTTAAAGAGTTTGCATAAAAACTGTCATATGATAGCCAAATAGATTTTTGCTCCCATTTTTATTTATATTATTGTATTATATCTATATTATATTATTGTTGTTATTTAACTTATTGTTAGTTATATTAGTATATGTTTACACTCTGAATTCAATTAGGTCTGCTTACTTAAAAAAAACTTAGGGAAATGAAAGCTTTATTTATTTAAAGCAAAGTTTTGTAATTATCTACAGGTAAATTAAATTGATTGCATTTGAGTAAATTTACTGATACATATTAAGTTGCATATGCATGCTCAATGACATGTACTAACAATTTTGAGTAAGTTCACTTAAGTTTTATTATTACACTCAAATATTTATGCAAACATTTTACCAATACTTAGCTATTTTAAGTAATCTCAACATTTGAGTAAGATCAAGTAAACATAATTCTCAAGCATTTCTCAAGTAAAGTATACTATTTGATTTTACAGTTAATAAATGAACTTCTAAACAAATATGCAAATACGCTGTTCCTATTAGGAGCTTAGCCTGCTATCTGTCTGATTGTTATTTGCTAATAAAAGTTCTTTAAAAAATGTTGATTGCTCTATAAACTACAAACTACTTACCATTAAGAACCTCCCCATCTATAATATCTCTAACTTTGACTTAAGTTAGTTAAGTCATTGTTATTACATTAACCAGTATTTTAAACAAAGTTTGGGGCACATTTTTGTACCTAGAATTACAATTATGTATAACACAAATTCCTTGTTAAAGCTGCTAAGGTTTTGTTTTCTACAGCTTGGTGATTTTAGGTGTTGAAGGTGGGCGGAGCTACAAGTGCAGCATTTATATGCTTGGCGCTGAGTGGGCGGGGTTAACTCTCGACGTCCTCTCTCGAGGATTCTCTAAAGCGTGTAGGAGGAACCCCTCGAATGCGTCATGGAGACCCCTCCCCTGACTTATAGGAGAGCTAGAGGAGAGCGAAAGTTCAGCTCAGTCAGTGTGCGCCAGACAGAGGAGATGTGAGAGGGGAAGGGAGCTACTGCAGCACTGCATGCTTCACTGGAGACTCGAGATAACCGAGGACGAGGATAAGACCTGTTTTTGGACTTATTTTGTAATGTCTCGAGCCATTTATTAATGATGTTGATGGACGCCTGTGTACTTTCAAAACAACTTCAAGCATAGTTTATATTTGAGATGAAAACTTTGGGGAAAGAAATTTCAGAGGAGGAAACATTTTCCCGCGATTTGACTGAATGACAGCTGAAAGATTACCTGGCACAGGAACGAAATCTTTCTATGGAGCAACATTATCTGTAACATCCTCCTACCTGTGCATTTAATCACTGAACACTTCATAGGATCAAGCAGAAAAGGAAACATTGAAAATGGGAGGCTTGTCTCTAAAAACTGTGCTTCCTCTGTGGTGTCATCTGGTGATGGCTGCACTTACTTTTGAGATTGGCTCTTATGACTTGGAAAGAGGAAGACCGGCTAAATGTGAGCCTATCACCATCCCCATGTGTCAAGGCATTGGATACAACCTCACGCGGATGCCCAACTTCATGGACCATGACAATCAAAGGGAAGCTGGGATTAAACTGAACGAGTTTGCACCTTTGGTTGAGTATGGCTGTGATGTGCACTTGAGATTTTTCCTCTGCTCCCTTTTTGCTCCCATGTGCACTGATCAAGTCTCCACATCCATCCCTGCCTGCCGTCCCATGTGTGAACAAGCACGGCAGAAGTGCTTGCCCATCATGGAGAAGTTTAATTATGCTTGGCCTGAGTTTTTGAACTGCTCTAAACTGCCCACCAGAAATGACCCGAATGCATTGTGCATGGAAGCCCCTGAAAATGACACCAAAACTGAGACTAAGAAAGGAGAGGGCATGTTTCCTGTCCCACCCAGACCCAGGCAGACAGGGAACGGGCCTTCGACGGGTAGCATGGGTGTTTGTGAGAACCCAGAAAAGTTCCAGTATGTAGAAAAAAGTGAGACGTGCGCTCCTCGCTGCTCCTCAGCTGTAGATGTGTTCTGGTCCAGACAGGACAAGGACTTTGCTTTCATTTGGATGGCAGTTTGGTCCACGCTTTGCTTCATTTCGACAGCTTTTACCGTACTGACGTTTCTTCTTGAACCTCATCGTTTCCAGTACCCAGAACGACCCATCATCTTCCTCTCCATGTGCTATAATGTTTATTCTGTCGCCTTCATCATTCGATCTGTCGCAGGGGCAGAAAACATTGCATGCGACCGTGAGAATGGAGAGCCGTATATCATCCAAGAAGGACTTGAGAGTACGGGCTGCACCATAGTCTTCCTCATCCTCTACTATTTTGGAATGGCAAGTTCTATCTGGTGGGTCATCCTCACACTCACCTGGTTCCTGGCAGCTGGTAAGAAGTGGGGTCATGAGGCCATTGAGTCCCACAGCAGCTACTTCCACATGGCAGCCTGGGGTATACCTGCGCTGAAGACCATAGTCATCCTCACCATGAGGAAAGTTGCAGGCGACGAGCTCACTGGACTTTGCTATGTAGGCAGCATGGATGTGGGAGCCCTAACTGGCTTTGTTCTGGTACCTCTGTCTTGTTACCTCATCATTGGGACATCGTTCATCCTAACTGGCTTTGTGGCACTTTTCCACATCCGTAAGGTGATGAAGACGGAAGGTACCAACACGGAAAAGCTGGAAAAACTGATGGTGAAAATCGGCATCTACTCCATCCTGTACACAGTCCCTGCAACCTGTGTCATCATCTGCTACTTCTACGAGCGTCTCAACATGGACTACTGGAAATTCAGAGGACTGCAAAGCAAGTGCACCACATTCCCGGGTCGGAGGAATGAGGACTGTTCCCTTGAGTCTTCAGTGCCCACAGTTGCCGTATTCATGTTGAAGATTTTCATGTCGCTGGTTGTGGGTATAACCAGTGGTGTGTGGGTCTGGAGCTCCAAGACTTTGCAGACTTGGCAGGGGCTATGTAGTAGAAAGCTAACAGACAGGACTTGTAGAAAGCATTGCAGTGGGAGCTGCAGCACCAGTCACTGTCATTACAAAGCACCTGCGGTCATACTGCATATATCCAAGACTGACCCCTACTCGGACTGTCCCACACATGTATAGGGGAGGTCCCGTGGGCTCAGAGAGAAGAAGACATTTAGTGCAACAAACATGTATTTTTCTGGTCAAAGTCAGCCCTGTCACCATGTACATTTTTTTCAAGCGCTTCCAAATCTAAGGTTTCTTTCTTCATTAAAAAAGAAATAATCCACAGTATTTAAAAAAAAAAGTATTGATGTTGATTTTTTTGATGAACATTTGATGAACAGGTCATCAAATCAACAAGCTGGGGTTGATTTCCAAAAGTTATGAAACAACCTCTTGTGTTACATACTTTGCCATGTGTATCAAAATTCACGTTAAAAATGTGTGATTCAAACATTTAAAGCGTTTGGAACATGCCAATAGCAAGTTTAATTCTATGTGAACCATTTCATTAAAACTGCAGCAGTTTAATGAAGTGTTTAAGGGAGGGATTAAAAGGGAGTATTGTTTGTATTATTGCTTAGCAGAAAAGGAGACCGATATGCACATCATACTGCGTTAATCTCTACAGTCGCTCTTGAATGGAGAGGTGCACAGTGTTCCCATTTAATAGCTGTTCTGTGATTTGTTCATGTTTATTACATGTTCTAATGTTTAAGGAGTCCTATTTATTGTATATATAAATATTTAATTTGGCTTGTTTTATCAAGTTGGCATTGGTCAGTCTGTTTATAAGTGCCTTTTGAAGAAGATAATAAAATGTTATATATTTTCAAACTTTGTCTCAAGTTTCTGATTTCTGTAGATTCTTCATTAAAAAACATGAATTCTCATGTTGAGTTTTTGTTTCAAAGAATAGTCTTCGGATTCCATCTTTAAGCTAAATTCACTGGCCCCAAAGGAGATCATGTATTTGATTCAATCCACTTTTAGTTTCAGTATACAGTGCAACACTTTAGTTTAGGTTTTAGCACTTGTGTCAAATGGCGTTTTTGCATCTATTTTGAAGTGAAAGTTAAACAGAAGTGGCGTGGTGAGACTTTTCACATGGGCTCTAACAAGAAAATGCGTCAAAGCAATGCAAATATTTAGCTGAAGAAAGCTAGGTTTGCATCTGAATGCTTTACTCTGTTCAAATGCTAATCAATCCTTGAGGGACCCTTTCAGGAGCCTTCAAAAGAGTGGGCTACCCCCGAATAACATAAGGCGGTGTGGCTTTATACGCCCCTGACACGGATAAATCCATGTTGTCACTTTTGTGGGAGTGTTGGTCAGAGTTGTGACTTTCGCAGAGATTTTTTCAGATTAAGCTTGTAGCTAAGGCCTCCTTTTCTGTTTTTAACTCATGGTTATATTTAGATTTAAAAATACAGCAATTTTGTTTCAGAAATTACATCATTTTTTCTATATTGAATTTTGTTTAAGAATTTACATATTTTTTTCTCTAATTAATCTTTTTTCAGAAATTACAGAATTTTTTTCTCTAATAAATGTAGTTTTTGAAATTACAGAATTTTTTCCATAATGAATTTTGTTTAACAAGTTAAAGCTTTTTTCTCTAATGAATTTTGTTTAGCAAATTAAAGCATTTTTTCTCTAATGAATTATATTTAGGAAGTAAAGCATTTTTTTGTCTAATAAATTTTGGCATTTTTTCTTTAATCAGATAAATTTGCACAAAAAAATGCCTTCTTTAATCATCAATAGTGAAATCTTTATGAGCTAAAGTCCTGACGAGAAATGCTGTCATGCTATTGAAAATGTAACTTTAATATTTTCAGTTTGTCCGTCTCTGTTCTTGGATATTGTATTTAGGTTTTTAAAAATGTGGATAAACTTGATTTTTGATTCAATATAAAGAACAAGGTGTCAACAGATAAATAATGAAATTAAACTCCTCCAATCTCTCTAATAGAGATGACTTCACTTCAAAGGGCTGTAGGGAACTGCGAGACTGTTAATGGGCTCCTATTTTACGTGTTACTTTTTTACCTTGAGAACTGTAGCCATTGTTTTCTTTTGTCCGAACCAAACATTGTGTCATCTAAACTTTTTTCACGTTGCCACCACTAGAGTTAATCTCAGGAATCGTCACTTTGTTGGATGTCATCTACCACTCACAGATAAATTGGACATGGTTATCTAAAACTACATGATAAATCAATCAATCCAAATGTATTTAGAGACACAAACAAGAGGCCCAATGAGAATTAAAATAATACAAATTCATATTAGCTAGTTTAATGGGGTATAATGGGACTACGACATACTGATTTTAAGAGCCACTGAGGTTCGAAATCAGGAAAAATGACTACCATTAACAAAGTAATGGAAATGGAACGATGGAAATTTGAACACTTGATTAAAGGTAATAGTTTAAAGCCCTGTGAGTGCAGTTTAGCTTAGCATAGATAAAGGGCTATTATACAAATATTATAAATTAGTAGTAACAGTAACAATCTTATAATGACATTTAAGCATTGTTGTAGTTGATTTAAGCAGATATTTTTTATTTAGCAAATGTTTATGTATCAGTACATATACTGCACATTAAAGGAATGTTAAAGTAATATGGATATTTACCTATACCACACAATCAGTGTAACATTACTGTCTGATTATAATTACAATATTAATAAAAATCAGATGAAAAACATGTCACAATTCATACAACAAAACCAGTTGCATAAACATGGTATTCAAAACACAACCAAATGCAGAAAAATGCTGCAAGAAGAAACAAAAAAATTTGAGGAGACCCAAAACTTTAGGGTTCAGCTCCCGAACTGTTAATTGTCCTAAAGTAATGTGTCAGTAGTGTCTGTTTTTTTTTTATTCAATTGCTTGGATTTCAAAGGACTTTATGTATAAAACCTCTCATTATTTTAGGGTCCCCTTGAAACATATCCATTCTGTTCTGGTTCTGTTTTAAGTGTTGTATGATATTCCCTATGAGTGTTGACAAACAGATGAGTGTTCTCTTAAGAAGCCTTTTCCTTTCTTTTGTATCTGTTGGGGTTTTCTTATCCACTGTGCACGAGGCTTGAAAACCAATATTCGGTTCTGGGTGACCTATGACTTCAATTCCCATTCAATATGATAGACACAGCAGCTTTAGGCTCTCTTTTCTTTGAGCGTGTTTACCAGAACCAAAATCCCTGGTGGTTTTATTTGATTCATCCTCAAAGGGAATGACTGAACAGAGCGACAGACAGACAGCAGCCTGGATTTCTCTGCTTGAGCGTTCGCATCAGCAGCTTTTAACTGCAAGGTTGCTCTGGAATCAGATTTCATTAATGAGCGCACATGCACATCCAGGTTTCTCTATTGTTGAATATTGCTCCTCTCTTCCCCCTCCAAGCTTTGATGCAAGCCACTCATGCAAATAAAGGCACTTTCCTCCGACGCTTGATCCGGAGCATGTAGGCCTCCTATCACTGCTTGAATTGGATTTTCTACAGCCCACCCCCACTCTACACCCTTTTATTGAAACTGCTGATCTGTGTTTTGATGATTCATACATCTTTGCACTCATCTTGTAACAGTCAGAGACCAAGCTCCCTATTTCATTGTTCATGTACTTGTGAAACCCTCAAATACTCTCCGTGAACTAAATATGTTTTAGTTGAATATAGTTTGAGGTAATCAGCTGGCAGAGCGCTCACTCATCTGCATGTGTTTGTTGGAGACTGAACTTATTCGTTATGGAGTAACGTTTAAACTGTAACTGAAATAATTCATTAGCCTGCCTGAGCTCCTCTGTTTTGCTTGTTGCAACCTCTTTACTCTATCACACGGCGTTTGATTTGGACTTTAATTGGACTCTTGTCTTATAAAGTTGATGATACTCTGACTTAATGATGAAAATTGTGATGCATTGGTTGTTATTTCCCTCATAATACAAGCAATGAAATGAATTTTTCTAGGTTTTGTTTCACAGTCTCCTGTTGTTGTGACAATTTTATGCTTAGCAAAAATGAGATCAATCTCAAGTTCAATCAATCTATTCAATCTCACATGCGACCGGGACAAAAGTAGTTAAAACAACAGCTCTAAGATTGAATTAGTGTAAAGACACTACAGGAAAATATGTCTGCATACTGAACACTACACTGCGAGACGCATCCTTCAAGATAAGATTTAGTGGTATTTGATTAGAGTGAACTTCGAGAGGAACATTGAAGTGTCGATCTAACCAGCTACTCTTTAATGTTTCAATAGCACTCTGAACACGTAATTAAAAGATTTTACCTCACGAAAAAAGGTTAGTGCTCATTGCTCGGCCTGGTGTGTAAACTCACGTCGACCTCCCTTGTTTTGGATAGAGATTTGTTCATGTGTGAAACTTCAGACCAAATATTTGGCTAGTTGTGTTATGCCCTTTAACCACATTTCCTTTACATTGGGAATGTGCCATTTGCTACATCAGGAAGTGTTAATTTTATTCCTTTTTTAATTTATTTCACATTCATTCGTGATCAGATTTTATCCTTGTTTGTAGATGTTGGTATATCTGTAGACAGGAGTGTAGACAGTGCTGAGCATGGCAAAGGCACTAAGTGTGAACCATGCTGTGAAGCTACTGGTGCATTTTCATGGAAAGCTCCTCTTTAAGGCCAGCAGCTTTTCAATGCGCTCATTTACACATCAAAACAGTGTAGAAAAGGGATAGTTCTCTGGAGGGCAGGGGAGGGTGGAGGGGGTGGAGGAGTGTAATGAGGACTTCTTTTCTTCTTCTCTTTGCGCTCCCTCTCTCTGGCTTTCTTCTTTCTGGAGCAGTGGGTGGATGGTTGTGGGCTGATAAGCATGGCTGGGGAGGGGGGAGAGGGTGGTAAACACCTCGTCTGGATCCTCTTTTAATCAAACACATGACTGGACATCTCTCTCTCCATCCCTCCCTCCCTCGCTCTCTCTCTCTCCCTCCCTCCCTCTCTCTCTCTCTCTCCCTCCCTCCTTCTCTCTCTCCCTCCCTCCCTCTCTCTCTCTCTCTCCCTCTCCCTCTCTCTCTCTCTCTCTCTCTCTCTCCTCTCTCCCCCCCCCCCTCTCTCTCTTTCTCTCTCTGTCAGCTGGACCACAAATTGAGGGGACAACAACTAGACTAAAAGACTACAACTCTCAGTTGTCTATCAACAATCATGTTTTTTCACAGTTTATCCATCCCAGGTAGTAATTTTATTATTTTATTTTTTTTACCAATCATATTTTAACAAATAATGAGTGCTTCATTTGAGAGGTTCTATTCTGATGTCAACAATGAGACAAGGCTGTTCTAAAGACTAAATGTTTCACATTTATTATCATAACGTCCAACCTGATTGAAATTGTCACCAAATAAAAAACTATGTTAAAGAATGTCAAAACATTTTTGTTCAGGATTTGTTCTGTGTTACAAGGTGTCTTGATTAACAAAGTTGTGTTCAGTGTCAGTAATGACACGGAAGAAATAGTGCTGAAGAGTAAGTGTTTAAAAAATCTTTCTTCAAATGTAAAAAAGAAAAGAAAAGCCAAGTCACTGTAACTCAAGAATAATAATGCAAATTGCCCATGATGGGGAAAAATAGAAACTAAACACTTATAAAATAAAACAGCTAATATAGCAAAACACCAATAAAAGATAAAGACCGGGAAATGAACTCTAAATTTAATAAAACAGATGTGAATCTTGCCTTCATAGTTTACCTTATTTGTTACTTTAAAACAAAAACAATTAAAATGTGCTGCCATTTGCTTTTCTTCTGGGAATTACCATGGATGTTTTTGAACTTGTTGAACTTTCCCCACATTAATGAGTATAATAAATATTAAAAACTCCTATGACTATAAAAATAGACTACTAATTGATAGAATATTTCAAGGAGCAAAAATCAACTGTTGTTAATTGTAAGTCTGAAGGAATTTGGGTAAATTAATTTTTACTCTAACCTGTTCAAACCTTCTGCAGTACTTTTAAAAATACTAAATTTGTTGAATATTTTATATCAAAATGGCATTCAGCCATAGAATCTACTTTTCTCCAGTCCATCAAATGTTAAGTGATAGAATCTTCAAAGAGTGGCTTTTGCTGCAAACAATCTCACTTACAAGTCACACTTTAATGGTGAACTTATACATCACTGTGTTTATTAATAAAGGAAGAATCTCATTTCTATTGATAAGTGATTAAAACCAATCTGATCTAATTCCAGAGCTGTTGATACGTTGACCTGGTACAGTAAAAACAGTTAAAAAAAACAAACAAAAAAAAAGTACTGTCAAACCTCACTGTGACTTTTTCATTTTAAAATTTAAATTTCTTTAATTCAATGGAATATTTAGCATATATTTCTCTCTTGAATTTTTTTTTTATTTGTAGTGCATTTTTGCAATAAAAACTTAATTAGAGAAAGTGAAAGGCAGAAGCAAGGATGGGTAACATTGTCAGGTGCTGGATTTAAACCTTTAACCTATCTGTCATTACTTGGCTTTACTAACTTTACTAACTCAACACAGATGTAAACATGTCATTTAGTAATGTATTTTAATAAAGAAGACAATTCTTAACCTTCCTCATTAATCAACTGAAAAAGAAAATAACTATAGCCGGCAGGTGTTTGGAATATAATGGCCCCTCCTCAAGCAGGATGCAACACAAGTTTTTAAATACAGATAAAAGCCCATAAATCATGAAAACGGACAATTCTGTCAAATTCAAACTGCACTTGTCCTGTATTTATATGGAAATATTTTACCGTCTAGGATCAATAAAATGCTGTCATTAATTTAGTTTTAGTTTGTTAGTATACATTTAAAATAATTTTAATACATCAATACTCTTGACGTTAATTATTACTCCAGTTTTTTTCTTACATGTCCTTATTTTAGGGGAAAAAAACTAAAACCATGCGTATTTTGTTTCCCAGAGACTATCCACAAAAACTACCTGACTCGTTGGGTGTTTCTTAACATTGCTTTTCTTCTCTGCTGACATCAGCATATTTTTCAACCCCTTCTCTCTCAATGGTCCTGCCACATTTTCATAACCCTGTCTGTTTGCAATGGCTAGAATCAGTTCCCACTCAACAGTTTTCCTGCTTTTATAGCTTGTGTCATTGTGGTGTGTCAGATTAAAATGGAAAACGGTTTTGTGAAGTTGAAAAATGCTGTGAATGGTTTAATTTGAGCTGGTGATGTTTGTAAAAGAAATAAGCTGAATACATGTGCTAAATATGGTTATAATCCATCTATCCTTTATTAAGTGGAAGTTATCTGCACAGCAAGCTATAGTTTGCATGATATCTATACACACAAAGTAACTTAATGAGAGATTAAGTCTGAAGATGTACATTTTTACTTTTTGAGACTTATCAGTCTCAACGAAAATGGTTTGCAATGGAACACAAAGCTTAGAGCAAATTTCCTGTCTGTTTCATCATGCCTTTCAGAAGCTGCAGTAAGAGATTTGCACCATCCTTAAGTACTCGTCTTCCCTTTTGCAAGCCTTTGAAAAAAGGATGCTTGATCTATTTTAGTATTTTAAAATTGTCCTCATTTTAACATCGGCATTAGACATTGTTTGTCGACACGCAGCCCCTAGGAAACATTATGAAAGCGATTGATAAAAGTTAATGTTTTCCTCCTCTTCTCTTCAAAGTGACGTGAGCAGAGTGTGACGGAGGTAGTTTGTTGGGGTGACAAACTGACAGATGTTCGTCAAGGCCTTTCATCTGAGGTTGTCATGAAGTAAGATCACAGGCACTATGTTATCTAGGTCAGGAGTTTAGACATGGAGGGCTCTGCCAGTTTGATTCCAGTTGCTAGGCAGCACTTCTCTCTAATCTCCTCTACTAAAGTCTTCAAGAGAGATCTGCAAATAGAAAAGTACGAAAACCAAATCAAAATGGCATAAACGGAGTTGTGCTTTCGTCTAGTTTTAGCAGCAGGTGACTCTAAAGCCACCAAAGTCAGTGGAGGAAGGAGCTTGGGAAGTGAGTCTTTCTGTGTTACAATAACTAGTTTTCATGAAAAGACTGAATCCTCCAGTGGGCTGACATGATAATAGGTTACAAATTATATTACTATGGCAGATTCTGATCTAACTTTAAACTGTTAAATTCATTGTATAAATAGTAAAAGCACATCTGTTACGTCTAGTAAAGAGCTAGGGTGATGTTATGTTTTGTAGATTAAACTGTTACGCCATACACCTGGCAGCACCAACCTAAAAAAAAACTGAAAATAATTATCTGGCTAACTAAACACATAAATATTCAAGTTTCTGGTTTTCTTTTTTTACATTTACACATTGTTGACCTAGAAATTTACTATAAATCACAGATATTTATTTGCTGAAAATTTCCACAATACACCTAAAGTCCACTTCTTCTGTGAATATTTGCCTGAACACCTTTGTTAATTAAATTCAGTGTAAAAAATATGTTTATGAAACGTTTATGTAGGTCTTTTATCCCCAATATACAGTATTGGTGTGACATTAGATTTAAAAGTTGCCTTTATGGCTATTTTAAACACGTTTTAAGAAATTGTTGATGTTAACTCTAATCTCACAGTTTTAAATGTACAAAAAGTGTCCATAAAATTACGATGGAATCTTATAAATTGTGTTATGGCTGATGTGTTTGATTCTCTTTTTGATAGATCATTTGATGAATACAACATTAACTGACAACTACTAAAGTCAATTTATTTCCAGATGCTTTTTCTAATAAAATAAATCTTGTTTAGTGGAAAACATTAAGGCTACTAATGACGTCCGTTACTAATTGGTATTGTAAACCATTTAAACAGTGAATTTTGTTTTCATTTAACTTAATTTCTGTCTACAAATATTGTGAAAAGTCCAAACGTGGCAGGATGAGTGGCACCATGTTGGTTTATGTTCAATATATAGCAGTAGAACAAGCAACTGAGCTAAGGCAAAGCCATCTCTTCACAAACTTTGGTATTCTCGTGGAATTACATCATTCCATACTTTATTATGTGAACGAATATAATGTAGACACATTTAAAATTTGTTTATTGAAAATGCAACATGAACACATGTTGTAGGTCCATTAGAGACTTGTGCTGTCTATTGAAGACGCTTATAGTTACAGATCTGTTGAAAGAATTTCATTTGGTTGATGTTTTAGTTCGAGTCGCAAGATGTAGATGGGTTAGTCAGAGTTATACATGGAAATTTAGAAAAGGTAAAATAGATTTGCTTGTTTTCGATGCAGTATGGAGGTTTATAGATGCATTTGAGTTTAGAGTTGTAGATGTACAATAGCATGTTGTAGATGTACAATAGCATATTTTAGAGTAATTTTAAAGAGCTATGTTATACACAAGCTGCTTGTTGTAGAGGTTATAACATTTGCAACCTGTAAAAACACAGGCTAGTCCTGCACGAGGTAGATCTGTTGGATAGAATTGTCTTTTATATGTATTAGACTTGCTTATTGTTGAAAAGTTACAGTGCTCCCGACAGATCTATCAGGCTTATTTGAAAGTTTAATGCTGTAGATGTCTTACTGTGCCTTCATTCAGAACACGGGAGGCTCAAGTGATTTACATGTTAAGTCTTAGTGAAGACACAATCTCATGCAAATCTCATGTGACACAAGTGATGATAATGCCTCGACTTTGGACTTCTAGCCCAATTTGAAAAGTTTGAACTTTGACAAGCATTCGCGCCACATCTACCAAGCTCTTCTTGAGAGGGAAAATGAAAAAGAACATGGAGGACGACCTGGTGGTTGATGTGTGCAGACATCTAGGCATTGATGACTTAACAGCCTATTTTATTAGACCCAGTTCTGTGTTGTAGATGCAGTAGACAGCATTCTATGATGAATGTGTTAATGACATGTCTTATGGATACATATAAAAGCAGCTGAAGAAAATCCAGTTAAAAATTAGGTTTTAATAAATGTCATTCATAAATCAGGAAATGCAGCATCTAATAATAGAGGAGCTACAAGTGTTATATGCGGACATGCGCTTGTGACTACAGAGTGATGGTTTGTTGCTTCCCCTTCAGGGTTTTTTCAGAGGGAATTCAGAGCCTTTCTATTTCAGTGCAACTCTCTTTGCTTATCACTCTTTTTCAAACGTCTCTAGAGACATTCTTTAAATGTAGGCCTGAGTAAAACATCACAGTGTGCGCTGCGAAGTGCTTGATGAAGACTCTTTAATCTTTTTTTCTGTTTCATCAATATGAGGTTCAGAGTGAACTATTTCAAACCATGAAATCAAAGATTGATCCTCTGAAGATTTAACAGAGATTTTACTGTAGCAAATTATAAGCCAATTTACGTGAACTTTCAGTAATAACTCAGCAAACATCTGACGTTAAAAACTGTTCAATCATATGATTATTTTGGTTAGAGTCAAATTCATGTCTTGTAGCTGTCTTGTGATGCTAGGGGATATCTCAATCTGCTCTATGTAAATCAAGAGAGCATTTCAGAAACTTCAGAGTAGTTGTTTTATTGGTGAAACATTTGAGCTTTCTGAGTTCTGTGGAAAAAAAACTATTTAAAGGTGCTATACAAATCCTTCAATATTCTTCAATTTCCTTAGATCTACAGTGTAAGAGCATATCTAAGATAAAAATTTTACTTAAAACTTTTAAGATAAACACCCAATATAAACATACAGCTTTCAGATCAGTACTGTATAATTGTATTTGTATTTTGGTTCAAAATGTAATGATCCTCTGTTTGGGGTCTTCCTCCATGTGAATCCACTTTTTGATATGCAGATGTGTGCATTATGTGTAGTTACCAATCATGATGCACTGAGAGAAAAGCTATTGAAGATATTTGATTAGTAAAAGCACATAAACACACCTGCATATGGCCCACTTTACAATAAGCCAGATCAGTATTTTAAAAGTAAAAAAAAAAAGAAAAGATTAGACACTCTGTTGTCTAATTTACCAAAAACAGATCCAGGTTTAATCCCAGCCTGAGAATCAGCAGGTCATACTTGTCAGTCACTAACCATTATCACATGCCTCCCTAAAAGATAGACACTCCGTATATCTATAGGTGATAATTTCTATCAGCACAAGTGAGATTTTTGACTCCAAAATAGTCGACCCTTAGACAAGATGTCTCATCCTGTCGTTTCTGCAGGAAAAAAAACTCATCAAACAGACACATGCTCATATCAGAGAGAGCCGGGCTGATTGAACTCAGTCCTCCACGCATTTGATCTAAACTTCTCCTCCTCTTCAAAGCATGGACACTTTTAATCCACTTACTTTTATTTCCTTATGTTATCTTCCTTGTCAAGGTCAGGCTTTTAAGAAACTGTGTCTGAAGAGCTTGTGAGCTCAAAGATTCAACCTTTTTGGAAGACATTTTGATCTTGCAGTTTTCTAATGTAATATACCTGTTTATTTTTATTTATTTCATTTTTTTTTACCAAACTTCAGCCAGTTTTCTTAAATTGGCCATACTATGGTTGGCATGTCACAAAGTGCCAGGATATTTCTGCCAAAAAATACAATTCTGCACACAGGTTCTACCTCTGAGCAAGCAGCAAAACTTAGCAAAAAAATCCTTAGGAATTGACTCTGCCAATCATAATTGTGTCCAATCATATTTGTGTTCCATTGTTTACTGGGTTATGTGGAAATACAATTATGCAAAACAGTATGTTAGACAAAATTGCATGTAGTTGATGTGTTTGATACGGTTGTACAATAGATTAAGTTGTATAATGATAGACAAATGGTAGTATTCTAAGATTGGAATAAAGTTGCAAATAAGTTCATTAGATTTAAGTGTTGATGGGTCAGATAGAGCAGCATTATATCGTGTTCACACCAAGCTAGAAATATTATCGTGAGAAAGTAGCTCAAATAGAATTATTATTTTTAACGTGTATCCAGGTTGTTTGACCTCTTCACATTATTCCAAGAAAGATTATTTTGTATTTCTGTTTCATACAGCTTCTAGTCTCCACAAACAGACAATGATTTAAATAACTAATCCACCTCATGTTTCTTCCTGGATAAACCGCATGCTTGATACATTTTATGGCACATTTTTACAACATATCAGATTGTTTGAACCCTTCAATAACGATAATCGAAAAAGACCTAATACTGTAAGTCTTCTGGGGTTCACAATCAGCTACAAGGACTTTTACACTAGCATCTAGGCTAAAATCCACCTGAATGATCATGATTATAACTCAGCCAATTAATACAAGTGCTGCCAGTGAACAAACTCCTGATTGGTTACATTTTTCCTACTCAAGCGTGCAGTCCGAATTATTGTAGTCCTTGCATGTGTGTCAACTGGTTGTTGGAGACCTTCAAAATCAAAAAAGGAACATTTCAAGAACACAATACTTTACAATAATTTTTTGTAGTTTACAATCACTTTAAGTAGTTTTCTCTAGGTTCCTTTAAAAAGGATTCCTATCCTGAAGTAAACTCTATATATCAACACTGGCATAAAAGTAAATTAGGTCGGCTCAAATTGCACTTTACTTGCTTTACCTCTGTAGATCTTTGGTAGAGACTTGACACTTTCATGTCCCTTTCCTCCATTCATCCTCTCACTTCATTCTTTCTGTCTCTTGTTGTGGGGAACTGTGTAGGGTGTAGATAATGCTTTGAGGGAAGTTTATAATGAAGTTAACCCTCTCTTTTCCTTCTCTTTCTTAGCATCACCCTTTCTACCCCCACAGCTTCTGAAGAGGAGATTGGAGGTCAGAGGTCAAAGTGTGCATTGTGAGAATTGCTGTGAATAGAGCTCAGTAATTTAGCAATGCCAGAGCTGGGAAATTGACAGCTAATATTTAGACCACAGATTATGTTTTTTTTAATCTTTCTTCAGCCATGCAAAAACAACCAATAGGGAGTCTTCTTTGAGTTGCAGCTGCAATTAGAAATGTTGACAAATGGCAAAAAATTCTAACTTTGTCTTTGCCCATTTATTAAGTTAAAGAAGAGTTTTATGCCTTTGGCAGCTATCCAACAATTCTTCCTCTGGTTTCTGCTGTGATGCAGATTTAAACTCCACTCATTACTTTGTTCAAGTTGAATTCTAAAAAAGCTGTGAAACTAGATGATCTCATGAAAGTTGTATGTAGGAGAGACGAGGAAGCATTTTGAGTATTTTAAGCTGATTAAAACAATAGATCTGCTCATAAGAAAACACATATACGACTGTCAGACATACATGAGGTGAAAAAGGCTGGTACAAGTGCAGTAAAGTTGGTTTGAAATAGCAAACTCTCTGTTGAGGGCTTGGTGCTGTTTTTTCACATCCTTGACTCACTCCAAAGGTGCAGAAATCTTTGAATACTTGTGCATTTATCATTCATTATCATTCAGAGCCTTTTCTTTTGAAAGCTTCTACATATTAGTGGTGCCTTAATGACTTCTTCAAAGCCAGCTATTTTAATGATAAATAATAATATTGTAATGGAATTTTTCAGTAAGGGTTTATTGAGAGTCAGAAAAGTTATTGAAAATTACTGGGTTTTTAATTTCAAATGTATTAGGAAACATTTATGCTTTGAATCACACACAGAAGAGAACCATATATTTAAAATTATCATGTTTGAAATGAGAAAAAGCAAACTCCTTTTATTACCTTAAATTGTACCTTGAATTTAGTAATAGGAAATAGGCATGCCTATTGCATTGGCACCCCTGATGGAGGTTCAATGGCTGGAGAATGGTGCATCCCTGTGGTGCTATTTGTGGCTGTAGGAGGCAGAGAGGGAGTTTCCATGTGAAGCTTTGTCCACATGGAGCTGAGTGGGCAGTGACCTGTGAAACTAACTGTGCTGTTCAATATGGAAAGAGTGCTGAAGTCTTCACTCCCCCCTTTTTTTTTTAAGAAAGCCCCTTTCTGTGGTGATGGATTGAGATATGGTCTTACACGTCTGGAAAGTTCAGATTTTGTTCTTCTTCTTTGTCTCACTGTCATCCCTTTCAGCACAGACAATCTCATTGAGTTTCAAACAAAAGCTTGAGTGGAGTGTGCTCTTTCATCCCACACCACGAGGTAAGCCCAGGATGCTTAGTTCAGTTTATCTCAAACTTCCTCAGAGCAAACTAAACATGTAAATTCTCCTATTTATTTATATTAACGAACAAATTAGTTACACAAATACAATAACAGACAATGACAGAATTTTAATTTGTATTTATGAAAAATACATCAGGAAGTTGTTTACAAAATAAAAGCGTAAAAAGAAAATGATGTCCTGACCGAAAACATGTGAAATAATACAATTAGAAATGTATCAAAATGTTTGACTTTTTCAAACAGTGCAGTCCTATATCGGTGAATACAGCTGTTTTTAAGAGTACTATTACAAGTACTCAAATACAGGTTTCTTTGAAAGTAGGAAGTTAGCTGGAATTGTAAGTTTCACAGTCATGTTTAAAAAATTTTTTTTAAATATATATATTTCATAATTATTTTCCTCCAAGCACAGCTGTAAAATAAAGTAAACAAAAATCTTAAACAAGACAGTAAACAAGAATAAAATACCACAACTATCTATTTTTTTTTTCTTTTTTCATTTTAACTATTACAAAAACAAACTGTGGTGTTTGTCAAGGAAACGTAATGGCGTAACTTGAATGCAACCCAAGTGATTAATATCTTGGTTGACCAATGAGAGATGGGGGTGGGCTTTAGAATATATATTGAGTGATTATCAACAAGGCAGAATGAGAGATTGGGTGGGTAGACAGAGAATTTATTTAACGGATTTCAAGTGTTTTAATGTAATAAATAATTCCCAGCAAACTGACCTTTTGCAAGTGGATTTTTTATAGTGTTTACCACTGACATGTGCAGGGTGAGCACGTGCTTCTAACACTGCTGATGTAGACTGCGCAAGTGCTTCTGAAACTGCCATTATTAGACTGCGCCTGCTCACCTAAGACTGGATGTCCAGACCCTCCTCGGCTCAGTTGCTTACTTTAGTAGCGTGTATGAATCATTCAAAGGCAACATTGTTGAGAAGGTGCACAATCAGAAAGGTAAATCCCCAGCAGATTGTTATTAAAGCACAAACATCTGGAACTGTTGGTCTGGTATCGCGCTTCATGCTCTCCAACACAACACGTCATCTGTGTTCATTGGGAGTCAAGCAATAATGATCCTTGAACTTTTTTTGCAACGTCCGCATTTCCCAGACTGAGTCTACGTGAGATAGGCGTTCTCTCCTGTTGTGCTTCATGCCACATTGTCGGACATGACTCACCTTTCTCTACTAATAAGCCCCTTCCTGCTCTTCTTTATGAGCCGTGTTTGCTTTGTGTGATGCATATGGCTCTGTTTATCTTGCAGCACAGTTGCTTGTAAAGAGTCCTTGCTCTACAGGGGGCCGTGTCAGCATTAGTGCCCATTAGCCATTCCCGGACCCTGGAGTTGACAACAATCACCGCAGATGGTTTAACAGGCAGTCCGGCTTTGGCCTAGAGTTTTTTCATATAGCATAGACTACAGAGCTTTTATTATTTTTATTTGTGGTCTGCCAGTTACAGTAAAAGTGTTTGAGGAGTCACATGGTCCCCACAAAACATTGTTGGTAAATTATTACATTTTTTTGTGGACAACGAATTTCCAAATTCCTTATTAAGCCATGTACACAAGACTGGCATGTGAAGTGCTGGTTATTTACATGTTAATTCAATGGGACAATGCTATCTTGCATTATTTAAACACAGGAGCTTGCCGTCTCATACTTAAGTACATTTTGACTTACTTTTGAAACTCAGATGAACAGATTGAATTCATAATCAAAATATTTTGAATGCTCTTTAAGAGGAAAAGGACATTGAACCTTAGAAAACTTGTAAACATCAAATATAAACTTTTTCAACTTTGATCAGTCTTCGGTTCAGGGCAAGCAGGTGTTTTTTTTTGTATCAGAGCAGTTATGAAGCCATGAACATAAATGAAGCATTACTGTGAGCGCCTCTGTTTTCACAGCAGCACAGTGCCCCTTCACCACATTTATCTTGGCTCTGTTAGGCTTAGTCATGGCAGTAATGGTCTCTTGTTTTCTTTCAGCAGCTTTTTAATGCCATCTAATTAAAATATTTTCTTAAAATTTTGTACATCATGATCTACGTCAATTAATTTGTCAAGCTTATGTTTAATTTTAGTGAAATGTAAAAAAAAATTCTTAACATCATTATACAAAATTGTAAAAATAAACTCCAAGAATAACATGTTTCAATTATCGGTTTACATCACTAACTTTTCCCCTGGGTAAATCCTGCCATCTGATAACATGTGTGTAAATTGTATTTAACAGGTCTGTGTGTGTGTGTGCGTGCGCGTGTGTGTGTGTGAGTGTAGGTGTGTGTGCGCGTGCGTGTGTGCGTGTGCATGTGCGTGCGTGCATGCGTGCATGCTTGTGTGTGTGCGTGTGTGCGTGTGTGTATGTGTGCTGACCATGTTTATTAGCACCCACAGCCATTTTTCCACATGGGTTACAGCTACACTTATGAGATGAGCTTGTCTGAGAAAAGAATGAACAGGTCAAGAGTGTGCGAGTGGTGGTGTGCTGAGAGAGCACTTGTACTAAATCCACCACAGCCACAAGATGAATTTTGCTGGAGTCTCGAGTGTCATATAGGCGGAGTGGAGCCAAGAGTGTGTGAGTGGATGTGGGCGTATGATAGGGTCAAGGGATTAACAGCTGGCATAAGAGACTCTGAGCCGCTAGACACACACCAAACAAACACAAACAGTGGGCTGTAACACAATCGAAAGCTGCTCTGAGAGATCTGCTACTAAAATAAATGCAGCGGGAGGGGAACGGTGAGAAGGGCGAAAGAAAGAGAGTGCGTATTTATGTTTGTGGAAGAGAAAGTAAAGCTGCTTGCAGGCATTGAAAGAGAACATAGACAATAAGATCCAAGGAATTCAAACTACATTTCTAAAATTTTCCTAAAAGGACAGGATAGATTTGTTGTGATACATTTTAGTGGATACTTGTCTTTGTGGTAGAGTCCCACTTAGTCCCTCACTTGACCTTGGATCTCTGTAGTTAATGTGGTACGTCTGAAGGGTCAAATGTGTTTACACAGATGTGGACATTTGAATCATTGGAAAATCTCAAGAGAATCCTTCAGACATATGTTATTCCTTCAGCTCTTAATGACATTAAAAAAACAACACCAATGAGAATTGTTAGTATAAAAAGCCAATGGTGTGATAGCAGTTTTTCTAAATGGTCAAAAGTCGAATTTCCAGTCTGTGTTGTTGTCAATCAGACAGTGACACAAAGAACTTTCTGATAAAGATTCAACAACAAAAAAATATTAACATGCTGATCTATTAGGATCAGCCTGGCCCAGCGCTAATATTAGGGTGCAGTGACATTGACTGTAGATGCAGGTTTTTTCAATACATTTCCTGATTCTCCTGCCTTTGTTTCAAAATGAACCACTCCTAAAAATCTCAACAGTGGCATTCCAGATTGTTTCAGTGTCTACAATATTGGCTGAACCATTTTACTAAATGAATTATGTCTAATTAATGCTAGGTTCATTCTGCTGTTGTGGCCCTAGGCAAACCACTTTACCCACATTGCCCTGTATGATGTGAATGGTGTGTTTGGTGGTGGTCAGGAGGCTGTAGGCTTGGATTGATAGCCATGTCCTGTGAGACTGCCCCAGGGCAGCTGAGGGCTGCCAAGGTAGCTTATTACCACCAGAGTGTGAATGTGGAGTGAAAGAATAATGCACTAAACATTGTAAGTCTTTGAGCTCTGGAAAATATATATAAAATAGATATAAATAAATTGAATGCACTATTATTATTCATCATTATTAGCTTATCACCACTAGCGTGAATGTGGAGTGAATGAATAACGCTCTGAACTTTGTAAGCCTCTTTGAGCATCTGAAAATTCCGAAAAGCTCCATATCAATACAAAGCATTGAAGGCAAATAAAAAAGCTGTTGGCAACTGCAGTGTACACTGAACAGAGTGGGTTTCGATCCCGAACTGGAATATGAGGAAGACCCGAGGTTAAGAGCTCCAGTACCCAAATTATTTTAGTTGTTAGTTTTTAATTAAAAGTGTAAGTGAAGTCCTTTGGCAAGGGCAGAACCTGGCCGTGTTTGTCTTCAAGATAGATGCCAGATAAGATTCCTCGAAGGGAACAAAAAGGGAGTTAAAGTCGCTGAGGGTGCGAAATCACATCTCTCCTCCTTTTTTCTCCTCCTGGCTTCTGTTTGTTTTTTCTTCAACAGCCAAGTGCAACACCTTCATGCTTTCCAACAGAAACTCTTTGTCTTTTTCTCACCTCACTTTTCTTTGTGTCCACCCTAAAGGACTAGGGGCACAGCTGTGACCAATGATGTGGGACTCATCATGTTCTAGATTGGAAGCGAATTTTACTGCATAAAATTTAGGCTAAACTGGACTTATATAACAATAGGATTACAACAAGCTTTCTTCCTAATATTATCCAGGCCACCTGAATAGGTAGAATTATATTTCCTGATTTCAAAAGGAACTCTATGGTTACTAAGTTAACAGTTAATTATAATTCGTAAATTAACAGTATATTAAAACTCTATTCCTACAACATAAAACTACCCAATATAAATGTTCCTTTAGTCTATGTTAAGCATCTTTGAAGCAACTGCAAAGAAATGCTACAAAAATACATTTTGATTGATTGATTTGATTATTTGTAGGCATTTTCAATGCATGGTGTTAAGTTTCGATTGTGTATTCACTCTTTCATTACAGAGTTGCCTTTTCACTATGGCTGTATCTTTGAATATATGTTTTTTATATATTTACTTACAATTATAAATATTTCATAACTGTCAATATCTTTGTAGATGACCTGTTAATATAAACATATATATATATATATATATATATATATATATATATATATATATATATATATATATATGACCACAGAAATGAACTGTTTATTGTTACTGATGCTTGTTAGTATTACAGATTGACTGTCTGCCATTCCTTCAAGTCCTTTTTAAACCTCTTTATGATATTTTCATGACTTTTCTCATGCAAGTTTAGGCTCCTGTCTGACTCAGTAGAGGTCACAACTGTGGTTGGAATGGTAAAGGCTGGTTTGTACAGATGGAATGAGGCCTAAAGAGCTTTTCAATCGGCTCTTTCAGGAAAAGAAACCCAGTTAGTGATTGAGCAAATACTCTGCGTCTGTTAGGTACACCCGCAGGCATTCATAGATGTTGATTGAGATTAATGTTCTCTTTAGGTAAGAAAACCTGTAAAAGATAAAAGTCAGAAGCAGGAATGAATCGATTGCAAGACCATAATCTACAAAGTATGCAGATTTTTAAGTACATACTGTATCTTCAAAGTCTTCGAAGATCGATCAAAACCCAGTAACCCAGAATCTGGTCATGAAACAGTTTTAGCTATGCTCGTCTTGGTGCAAAACTAAGAATATAATTGCATCCGTTAACCACCAGAATAGTTTTTTTATTATTCTAAACAAGAAAAGTAGTTTTAAGTCTCGGGATTGAGGAATTACCTGAAATATAACTGATGCAAAAACTATCAAAACACATATTCTGTTCATTTTGTCATGCCATGTTCGTTTAGACCCTGCTGAGTTCCTGCATTCACACCCACCCTGCCTGTCACAATGCCCCGGCTGAGTTGGCCTGTCACAGGCCCTTGGCAGCATCCAGACCTGGCTGGGTATGATTACCTTCACATCTGCAATGAATTAGGCTTCCTTCTGCCATTCAAAGCCTCCTTTATAGAACTGCAGCTCCTTCACTGCTCCGCATTAAAACATGCTTTCACCTTCTCACACACGAGCGAATGGCAGAAGCACAAAACTCTATTCACCAAAACATTATCCTATGTAAACAAATACCTTCACAAAAATTGCTCACACACTGGCACTTTTGAATTGAAGGTTCTCAGTTACACACGCAAAAAACCCTCCCTTACACAGCTCTCATAGACAGCTGCTTCTACCGTTCTTTAATGGCTAATTTGAGCTGCATTGTGAGAGCGCGTAGGCAGGGGTTTGTTTCTGTTGTCCCACAATTTGATGTCTTCATCTTTAATTCCATCTCAACCGTCGCCACAGCATACACAGCTTATAATTCTGTCTCTATTAAACCTGTTCAGCACACTGCATCAGAAACATTTTGATCTGATTCTATTTATATTTATGAAGATTGGGATAGGTCTCTAAATCTATACTTTTTGTTTTGTGTCAATCTTGTTTATGTGAGGTCAATTCTGTTGCTGTAACAATGGTTATTAAGATTAATTTTAATATTGTAATACAGGGGTGTCCAATGTCGGTCCTGGAGAGCCACTGTCCTGCACATTTTAGTTACAACCCTGCTGTAGTATGCATACTACTCTACTTCAGCCAATCAGAGGACCATTATTAGTGCCACAGGTGTGTTTCATGATGGTTGAACCAAAAATGTGCAGGGCTCTGGCTCTCCAGGACCGACGTTGGGCACCCCTGTTATAATATATGAACTTAATCAACTAATTAATCAAACTTTATTTCTAGAGCACCTTCCAACAGCCAAAGCTGATCAAGGTGCTGTACAAGAATAAAAAACAGAAGTAAAAATATACAAGAACAAAAATAACTGATGCAGTAAAAACACATCCTCAATCTAAAATAATAAAAAAATGTCACATAAAAGCCTAAGAGTTGAAATCATATTTAAATATATATGTTTTTAGTTTTGCTTGAAAACACTGGTATGTTGTACAAGGCAGAGAAGGATTGAAGGTCAATGACTAGGGAGCTCCTGAGATTGGACCCACCGAACCTCATTTCTTATCTCCAGCAGGTGTTTCCCAGCAGATTGTAAAACTCTATTGGGTTGGTGACGGGTTAAAATATATAAATTATTTATATTGAATTCTAAAACTAATCGTGTAATGTGCTTGTGTTTTCTGGTACCAGTAAAAAGGCGGGCTGCTACGTTCTGTAATAGTTGTGGACGTCGGAGACTAATTTATTTAATAGATATATTATGATAAGTAAGTATGGTTGCTTGGTTTGTCAAACACCATTGAAAGGGATGACCTGGATGCAGGGGGCAAGTCGTTGGATTTATTTTAATTTTTTTACACTTTATTTTATTTTACACTGCAACTCAAATCATCACATACTTTTCAGAATGAACACTTCAATGAGGCTGATGAGATCTACATTAGAAAATGATCTAATATTTTGTTTTGTATAATGTTTTACTCTATATTAGGCTTCTTGATTATAAAGCTCCTTCAAAGCACACATTTAGGTTAGATTGGGTAGGTTTGGGCTTGTTGGTTGGTTCCATGACAGGCTCTCCCTCATCAGTTGCAGGAAAAGTATAGGTGAGTGGCTGTATACTAGACTAAACCAGATTAGACTAGACTAGGCAAGATGGAATAGAGAGGTGAACAGGAATTAAAAGAACTAAGTTATTGTTGGTACCAATTGTTGGTAAATTGGTGGTACCAGCAGCTTGTCTAGAGTGTCCCATAAAGCTCCCTGGAAAGGTCTGCAGGAGAGAAGTATCAAAGGGTAATGCAACGCAAGCTTGGGATGGATCCTGCAGATAATCCTCGCCAGCCACACTGTAAGCCCTTTTATTCAACTGAGTTTGGTTTCTGATAATAAAGCCATACTCTAAGTATTTATGTTCCCACATAAATCCATGTATCTATGTCTCCATGCGACACATCAAAACACTGTGGTATGGCAGGAGTTATCAGGTAGAAAACTTAAATATGAATGCTTTAGTTGTTCTGTTTCTGGTTGTTTCCTCCTCTTTTTCCATCCACCAATGTATGTGTTCACACTTTAACTCTTAATCTACTACCAACAACACTTGCTTATATATATTATTGGCCTCTTTTGAGCCACTTTCCGTTTTTAAACCATTTCCCAGATAACCTCTGCTAATGTTCTCAGAATCAGGTTCCAAAGACATAGAGGTTGCATTCAGCAATCCACTTTATGGAAAGATGTCTTATGATCGTGGTAATGACATATAGCCATTATGACACACGTTTGAGCTCATATTAGTTGTGTATAATTTTTCATCTTAAACCTCTGATTAATGTCACCTCTTTCTAGCGAATTTAATGAATGCATTTACGATCAAGTTTTCAGCCATTTCAATTCTGTGCATAAAAATGTGTGTATAAAAAGCACTGGACGTTATTTTCAAAGCCTGTTTTATGTCTAAACAACATTTTAACTGGAGGCCTCTGATGTTGAGGCTCTCAGACTAGAATAGCTCCAGCTAATTTCTTTCAGCTTTAAGGACGAGCACCAGTAAGTGTTTGATCTTCAAAAGAGGAAAACCAGCGCAGGTAAGACAAGAGAGTGCTAATCTTTCCATTTCAAAGAAGATGTGACATTTACCAGCGACCTTATGAAGAATACAACACATGAAAGCAGGTGCATCATGGTCATTACTGGTGGCATTTTAGCCTTGATCTGCCCCACAGAAGGACAAGGTGAGACACTGAAGGTTGACATCAATGGCATAAAAGCATCCCAATCACTCCAAGTAGAAAGAAGATATTAAATCGATTAAACCTGTGATGGTGCAGTGGATTAAGAATATTGGAAACTAAAATTAGAAAATCTCATTCCCACGTCTTCCGGCTTGTCCAGTAACAAACACTGTCAGTTAATCCATTGGCAAACCTCTCAGGATATCAGCTGCCAGTATTACAAAAACCCCATGCAAAACCATTTACCATCTTTGGGATGAACACAAGAAAGCATAACCTCTTATATATTTTATTCCATTGAGGAGTTTTCTGTGCATGTTAAAGTGGTCAGTTTGTCAGATTGAACTTTAGCTTAAAGACTGTATCCTCAAACTGGAGAGTACTACAAAAACTACATCAGCATACCAGCAAGCAGGTGCCAACTAAAGCTTGCTCTATGAAAATTAAAATCACATGTGGTTATGATCAAAATTGTACTAAATGACACAAACCTCATCTATTTTGGAAAAGTGAAATGGGTATATATAGTTATAGTTATTTAACTATATTTAACTCCCTTTCCACTAAATCGCATGATGATGCATAGAGAGAAGAACCTGTTTTTATTTAGCAATATTTATAAGAAATCTCTGCATTTCATGTTCTGGCCTCCTTGAAAGAGAGTATCGCCACCTCTTGTTGTCCACCTAAAGCACTTTCAGCTGTTTAAAGCCAGTCCTCTATAGCCTCTCCATGCTTTGTTACTAATACAATAATTATTTTTACTTCCTCAAAGACTCAGCTTTGTCAGATTTGACAGTAGGATTCAAGATTTGTTTTTTTTGTTTTTTACTTACCCTATTTAAACGTCCTGGATCCACCACTAGTAAAATGGATATGTTTTAGTGTCAGTTACAAAGCAGCATCTTATATTATATTATTATATAATATAATTATAGGATATATAGGATAGGGTATTATAGGAGGTATATGAATACCAAAAGGCATGTATTGTTTTTTTACATGGACATTTTCTGGAAGAAAAAGCATAGATGTTTTAATTGTCTTGCGGCAACTTCCCCTTTAAAGAAATCAGCAGGCTCCAGTCCATTTTCCAAACACTTCTATCCATCTATCTTTGCTTTTTGGTAACCTCTGCTTGTTGTCCTTAAGTTTTGTAGTCTCTGTACTCAGTGGAAAGTCTGGAGCCAGCCTGGCTGATGGTGATGTGAGGAAGGGCAATTACCTTCTGCCACCCGAGACTTCCAACAAAAACAGCAGTGTGTGTAATTAAAGCATGAATGGCAAACCTCTCTTTACTCTCTCACCCCTCCACCATCAGGGCCTCTTTACACATGGACAGGAGCACTAGGGGGCAAAATGAGAAAGATGTTTCCATGATATGAAAAAACTCACACTGATTTCCAGATTTTGATTGCTTAGTCACCAATGTACAGTATTCCCAATTCTATAGAAGAAGGGAATAAGTCATCATGCATTAATGCTGGGATTTTCATGCCCATTGGTTTATCTTATCACATTACCTACAACTTTGTGAATACTAACATGGCTTTCATTAGGGATATCCAACACATTGGGGGCAGTTGTGGTCTGGTGGATAAGGAGATCAACTTGTGATCAGAAGGTCGCTGATTCGAGCCCCAGATCCACCGAGTTGAAAGTGGTGTGAGTGATGAAACACTCTCATCTAAAACAACCTCAAAAATAAGACCATCTTGCATGTATAAAAAAATTTTCACCAATTGTTTTCAACAAATGTTTAACTCTTAAAATTGTCATTTATCTGAGACTTAACCGTTTCTCTACAGAAACTTGCTTTTTGTCTGTGCCAGGTAAGCAAGTCAGCAACAAACTGCATATTGTTGGAGTTTGGCACATCTGTTGTGTAGTCCTCAGCATTTCAGCAGGTATGCTTTAGCATAGTGAACCGCAGTGTAATCCCTTTCTCAGTCCACAGTCTTGGAACTCAGTGAGCAATGGCTGCTGCATCAAGCTCCTATAACTTCTATAAACTCTGCCTCTATCCAAAATAATTGTGGTTACACCGGCTAAATGAGAACGAATCTTTAGTGTTTCCCAAAAACTTCACCTTAGCCGACAAATTCACCTTATTTATAAAAATACTCCATTACGATGAAAAGCTGTGCCATGTATGTGTGGATGCACAGCATAACCAGGTTAAAATGGGCGGAGCCTGTGGGCAGGGCCTCAGATTCTACATTTTTTCACATCGTGAACAAAGTACAGAAATTATTTAGCCTTATCAATGTAGACTCACAACTGCAAAATGGGTGACTTTTCAAGCATTTTGCAGGACTAAAACCTACTAACAAATGTTCAGGTATATACTGTGAATATGATTATCTTTCAAAGATTATTGCTGAACCTGTTGTGTTGAGTTTCAAACAAAAGATGTTTTCAAGCACACTGCAATGGGTAGATGTTTCTCCAATAGACCTTGTCTAATACAAATACTTTATCCAGCGGGATGCAGCACCAGACACTGCCATGTACCAGATTGCTGTCTGAATGGATTTAAACAGTTTTAAGTTACCAACCTTCATTAAAACTAATGAATAGACAGCAGTAGGTTTGTGTGATTAGGTGCAATAACAGACCCTCATATGTAATACAAACAGATTTTCAGAATAAACAGCATAGACATTGTTGTCAAAAACTTAATGCAAGTTCTGTGTTAGAAATTATTGTGGAATTATTCAGAGATTTTTTCTTATATTTCATGTCCTTGCAAAAAAATGTTGACCAAAAAATTTAACAAAAAAAAAATCCTATGCTTAATACATAAAGAAAAATTGTTTTGATAAAGCAAAATTATAAAGCTCAAGTGAGAGAAACTAACCATGACAAGACACAGACATTTATAGCCATTGTATTTTACATGTAATATTTTATTAAAAAGAAATAGTTGCATAAAGAAAATTCTTCAAAACTAGAAACCCCAAACCCCTCCTCTGTTTTTATAAAACAAGATTCAAAAGCTGGCAGTGATCAGCATTTAGGGACTAATGGAAATACATACTGTCAAAAAACAAAACAGTTGGTTGAGTTATACAAGTAACAAAATAGACAGATTACTGCTAAAGTCATCAATTCATGTGAGCACCTCTCCTTTTCACACCTAGAACTTCAGAATGCCCTCTTGTGGTTAAAGGGAACATGGACACCTGGAATCCTGTATAAGAAACAAACCATATATCCTTTGAGTGAGAACGTACAATAAAGTCCTCAAAAGAAACTGACCAATGACATCCACTATTGTGAATGACTTCACTTGGATGGTATTTCTTACTCAAACCTATTTGAGATTCTGACAAAACCCTAGAGTGAAGGAAACCAGAATCTGAGGGGAATAAATATAAAATATAGTCAAATAGTTATTGATGTTATTATATTTATATCATGATATATCAAAATATATCATGCGAAGTAAGAAAATGAAGCAGACCATTACCTGTGCTGCCCTGATTTCCATGGCCACAGACTAGAAGAAAATACAGCTATGTATTATTTACATATGCATCTAAATAAAAATTCTGATCTGGTCACTGATATCTTAAGTGAGGAAGAAACATTGATTTCAGGCTCAGTTCAATACTTTCATTTGGGAAACAGAACATTTTAATGTTAATTTACTTGATCACACTGTTGAAAACACCACTCATAAATCAGATGAGACAGGTGTGTCAAAAGAGGGTAATACCTATAAAACAAGACCAGTGATAAAAAAACTATTGGTATGTGTGAATTTTATTGAAAACAGCCAATAAACAAAACAGTCACTGGCACATTTTTAAAAAAACTTAAAAAGAGTTAAAAGATTGCCATCATACCACCATGGGGGTGAAGTGCCAATAAAGCAGCGCTTTAGAGACCAAAAAAAAAAAAAAAAATAACAGACAAGAATCGAGTCAGGTTTAGAGCCTCGTTCTACAAAGTCACTGCTTCATTCATTTCAAAACTGTATGAAGATTGTGTTCAAGTTTTATTCTGAATCACAACACCCACCCACAAAAAACACCCAACGATCCCAAGCTTGGTGATTCTTTTTTTTATCAACTCAATAACAACCTCTCTAGAAAAACAACATGACTTTGATCTGTTTATTTTTGCATTTTTGTTTCTTTAGTCAAACATAAAAAGAAAAAGTCTTAAGAGCTAGAAGAGACACAGCACCTTCATTTCGATGCAAATCTTCTGGTTGAAAAACAAAACAAAACAAGTGTCACTATTATTAATCAAACATACAAATATAAATCAGTTTTCTCCAATATTAACATAAGTGTTCAAAAAGGGATAAAACCCACAAATATCTACCCCAGGGTTAAAGAGGGTCTAGTCTGATATCCAGCGGGCTAATCCGCCTTCGGATTGACGAGGAGGGGTACAAAAGCAAACACAAAAAGCACCGGCACACCGCACCCTGTTGACCCTCAGGAGAGTTTTAGCCTTTTGGAATGTCGCTGACGTCCTGAATCTTCATCACTGCTGGCTTCTTTCTCCTCACTCGCTCGAGATGTCCGTCTTAAACCTGCTCGGCGACTGTCCCTCTCATTCCTGTTCTCCTCTTTATAATCCTTTCTGCTTGTCCTCTTCTTGGTGTTCCTTACAGGCTCCTCTTCGTCCTCCTCCTCACTTTCATTCTCGGCTCTTTTACTCTGTTGAGTCTTTTTTCTTCTCGACTCTGTCGCATCTTCCATACGCCTGGAGGAGGCCTTCTTTTGTTTCCCATTCAGGATCTTCTTCGGCATCTCCTCCTCCTCCTCCTCATCATCATCATCATCATCAGATGGAGTGACCGCTCTCTTGCGCATCCTTCGGCGCAGGTAGCTGACTCCTGGCAGGCTCTTCTGCAGGAGTTCGATGAAGGCCTCCTCAGTGCGACTCATACAAGTCAAGACGTTGCTGGTTGGCTGGTTATACTCCTCTGCGTTTGAGAAAATCAGCTTCATGTCCTCCAGGAAGTCCCCCACGCTGTGATAACGTGAGGACTTGAACTTCTCCTGCATACTGCTGAGATCCATGGGCGTGGTGATAACATCCTGATAATCTTCGGCTTCTTCAGGAGAAACTGGCTCCCTAAACAAGGCACAGGATTGAGTCATACATGCACATATCTACAAACATAAAGATAAATTAATAATTGTATGTCTGTGTGTGTTTGTGCATGTGTGTGTATATATACAGTGGTGTGAAAAACTATTTGCCCCTTTCTTGACTTTTTATTCTTTTGCATGTTTGTCACACAAAATGTTTCTGATCATTGAACACATTTTAATATTAGTCAAAGATAACACAAGTAAACACAAAATGCAGTTTTTAAATGAATGTGTTTATTATTTAGTGAGAAAAAAATCCATACCCACATAGTCCTGTGTGAAAAGGGATTGCCCCCTTTGTTAAAAAATAACTTAACTGTGGTTTAACACACCTGAGTTCAATTTATGTAGCCACCCTCAGGCCTGATTACTGGCACACCTGTTTCAATCAAGAAATAATTTAAACAGAAGCTACCTGACACAGAGAAGTAGACCAAAAGCATCTCAAAAGCTAGACATCATGCCAAGATCAAAAGAAATTCAAGAAGAAATGAGAACAAAAGTAATTGAGATCTATCAGGCTGGTAAAGGTTATAAAGCCATTTCTAAAGCTTTGGGACTCCAGCGAACCACAGTGAGAGCCATTATCCACAAATGGCAAAAACATGGAACAGTGGTGAACCTTCCCAGGAGTGGCCGGCTGCCCAAAATTACCCCAAGAGCGCAGAGACAACTCATCCGAGAGGTCACAAAAGATCCCAGGGCAACATCCAAAGAACTGCAGGCCTCACTTACCTCAATTAAGATCAGTGTTCAGGACTCCACCATAAGAAAGAGACTGGGCAAAAACGGCCTGCATGACAGAGTTCCAAGACGCAAACCACTATTAAGTAAAAAGAACATTAAGGCTCATCTTAATTTTGCTAAAAAACATCTCGATGACTGCTAATACTTTTTGGAAAATATTTTGTGGACTGACGAGACAAAAGTTGAACTTTTTGGAAGGTGCGTGTCCCGTTACATCTGGCGTAAAAGTAACACAGCGTTTCACAAAAAGAACATCATACCAACAGTAAAATATGGTGGTGGTAGTGTGATGGTCTGGGGTTGTTTTGCTGCTTCAGGACCTGGAAGGCTTGCTGTGATAGATGGAAGCATGAATTCTACTGTCTACCAAAAAATGCTGAAGGAGAATGTCCGGCCATCTGTTCGTCAACTTAAGCTAAAGCGATCTTGGTTGCTGCAGCAGGACAATGACCCAAAACACACCAGCAAATCCACCTCTGAATGGCTGAAAAAAAAAAAATGAAGACTTTGGAGTGGCCTAGTCAAATTCCTGACCTTAATCCCATTGAGATGCTGTGGCATGTTCTTAAGAAGGCGGTTCATGCTAGAAAACCCTCAAATAAAGCTGAATTACAACAATTCTGCAAAGACGAGTGGGCCAAAATTCCTCCAGAGCGCTGTGAAAGACTTGTTGCAAGTTATCGCAAACGTTTGATTGCAGTTATTGCTGCTAAGGGTGGCCCAACCAGTTATTAGGTGCAGGGGCAATTACTTTTTCACACAGGGCTATGTGGGTTTGGATTTTTTTTCTCCGTAAATAATAAAAACATTCATTTAAAAACTGCATTTTGTGTTTACTTGTGTTATCTTTGACTAATATTAAAATGTGTTCGGTGATCAGAAACATGTTGTGTGACAAACATGCAAAAGAATAAAAAGTCAGGAAGGGGGCAAATAGCTTTTCACATCACTGTATATATACACACACACATACACGTCAAAATTGGTTGTCATTTTAAAACTGGTGTCAAAAATAATCTACAAATACATAAATAAAAAAACAAGCTTCAACTGGGACATTCCATTGCAGCATTCTTCCTTATGATCAGTTTAGCTTCACAAAATCAAATAATTAATATTAATATAAATACAGTATACAAAAGCTGCTAGATTAAGGGAATCACAGTAACTTTGAAATTGAAATATGTAAACATTGAAATAATTATATTTTAACAGACTATTCTTGTTTTTTTTAAATACTGCCTTATATTTTGCCTTAGAATATTTGCTTTCTAAATCACTAATTGAACTTATCTGATATACACTTTATTAATGTCACAATATTAACAAAACATGACAGGAAAAAAGAACAATTCAAAAAGACAATTCATTTCAGAAATTATTTAAGTATTAAGTTACTAGAAGTTCATTTCAACACCTGGATTAAATAAGAGACATTTATATTTGGATTTGTTCGCCGTGATTAAAAATGAAGAGCTCACACTTTTCTTTTTGGAAAATATAAATTTCACTTTTTAAACTCTCTTCTCAGCTGAAGTTCTGTGCCATGCTCAGTCAGAAGATGCTAACGGGAAGCGTCATCAAACAAGTTCATGTAGGGTTTCACTGGTTAAATGCGTAGGATTTTTAAAACATATTTAAGTGGCTAACGAAGAGCAGCTGTTAAACAAGTTTGGCACTAATATAGAGGACAAGCATGTTGAGAGGAAAAAAATTACATTCATTTGAAAAAATTCTTGACATAAAAAAAAGCAGACAAATCATAAAAATTGTACAGGGCAGCACAGCCTTATATACATAATTTAATTGATTTTATCCAACAATTTTCTAGATTTAATTTAATCCTTTGATTTTTTTGTTAGTTTAACTTCAGTTTCCGTGCCAAAATTAAGGTTTTGGATCAAGTGCCAACAAATCTGCTCTGGGTCTCTGTATGCTGATAAAGGAACAGTTTCAGTCTGTGATTTGTGAGGAGCACAATTATTATTGCAATTTTTCAATACATTCTCAAACCCAAATAAGAATTAACTTTTGATTCATTCTTACTTATTTAATGTTTTTTTTCACAGTTCAGTAGAGTTTTCGAAAGGAAGGCGAAGGATTGAGAGAATCTGCACAGACTATGCACAGTGCACATGTCAATCCCACTACAACACGTGCGGCAAATTCAATTCCTTGAGAGCCACAGCCCTGGATAGTTTTGACCCAACCTTAACTGAACACATCAAGTCCTTTAATTAAGCTCCTCTAAGCTTGTTTAATGCAACTCCAGTATCTCTTGACATAAGGATGAAAGAAAACCAGCAAGGTCAGCGGTCCTGCAGGAATGAGTTTGACACCCCTGCACTACAATATCAGCGTTGACCTTAAGTGTCTGAGACTAAATGTACCTGAAGGGCCAGCTGTGGCGGAACTTCGTGATCTTCTGAAGAATCTCCTCACACTTCTGCAGCTCAGCGTGTTTCTTCGAAACAGACTTGTTGCTCTGCCGAACCTGTGCAAAATGAAAACATAAAACCCCAGTGAATTATGATTCAATTTACCCTCAACCAGCAAGAAACCTAGACTGAACCAGCTGGATCTCATATGTGTGAACTTAGAAGCAGAAACTAATGGATGGACAGAAAGATGGGCAAAAGCACAAACAAAGTGGCTTGTGACTTTTAAAAGTAGTTGCCAAGAGGTTCTTAAATGTAGCCAAGTTCAGAATGCCAAGGAAAGAGCCAGTAACAGGAAGTAGCTTCTGCATTCAGAATAATGACATAAAAAAAATCTTTATAATGTTGGTGAAGACTCCAAATCAATATTGTTGTTTCTCAGTAAGAGCATATTTGTGAAAAAATAATTGAATGTTAAAGCAAATAAAGGCTAAAGATAGCATGCTTTTCCTCACCAGTTCATCAATGTCCACAGGACTGTTTGCTGGCTGTCGTGATTTGGAGGAGGATGTTCTTGGAGAGGATTTTGACTCCGGTTTAGAAGCAGTCTTGCGATCAGACTTGACACTAGGTGAAGAATTCTTCTTCTGAGGTGCTTTACTCTGGCTTTTGGACTTTGTAGACTTGGCCTTCTTTCTTGGTCTCACTATAGCAGCAAAACACAGAAGGGTAAGAGCTCAAACATAGTTTTAGTAAAAGGCAAAAACTATCAACATAACTCGATGAAACAACACACAAGACTGACATGTTGGAAACTTTCTTTTTGCTGTAAACATGAAATATGCTCAATTGAAAGTAAAACAGAACATTCATTTTAACCCAACACAAATGGTCAGGACACAAATCCTAATGAAATGTCAATAAACACTGATTTCACTTTTGGTTGTTGGTTCTACTCTGCTACTCACAGCTGTGTCCAGTGTTCCTGTATTCTTCATCAGAGTCGTCATCGTCTACTTCGGATTCCTCTTCTTCTTCCTCCTCTGAATCCTCTTCTCCTCCCGAGGCTTCGTTATAGTTTCTTCATTTATATATATATATATAAAAAAAAAACTCATGGAGTACACAGAATAATACCAATATAATTGGCAAACTCTACACAGAACATTTATTTTGACTAAATCTGGATTTTACAGAATATAACAGAAACTGAAGAGAATTACAGAATTGAAAATGATAAAGAACATGGTTATGTATGAATATAAATTACAGCTCTGATTCAATAAAAAAGGACACTTTTTAAGGTTGGAAAATAGTAGCGACTCTAAACAAGCATTAATAACTCAGTGAGCTTGAACGTACCTGCCCCTGGAGCCACGCCGGGCAATGGTTGGCTGGCAAGCTGGGCAGAGCCACTCGCCTGCTGGTATCTGGTACAAGGCCGGACGCAGACACAGCAGGTGGAAAGCTTTATTACACTCATCACACAGAATCAGCTTCTCATCCTCCCCTGTAGGAGGACACATGCAAGACAGGTCAATTAAATCTTTTCTGCGGGCCTTCCTCTGAGCTGGTGATCAAATTACACCAAAAGGTACACTCTACATAACTGACTGTTTAACTTTTGTTGTTACCTTTGTACATACCATAAGGGCATTATACTCCCGGGAGTAGTCACGACAAATGTTTATGGATGACGAATACATTCTAAAAGTTACTACTAAAATAATTTGAACAGTATTTTTTTAGGAATGGCACCAGCTGTTTTCAACAATAGTCTGGTGACATCTAGTGGTCTACACTGGTACTCAAGAAAAAAAAATGCTGTTTATGGAATTCAAGTACATTCAAAAATTCTTAGTGGTATTTAAATGAATGCAACGTAAACATACTATTCATTTTAGAATATTCGTTTCACTGGTTGATGCTTTAAATTGTTCCCAGAGAACATTTATTGAACTATAAAATTAAATGGCATTTAGCTTTTTCACCCATTTTTTTATTTATTTAGATATCAAGGAATTGATATCCCTATTTTTCCCCACTAGACTCACTCTCTTGTTCAAAACAAGCTCAACTTAAAACATTTCAAGTTAGAGCAAAATGATCGGGACTCTCACCTTTCCTGCGGCAGACTTTACAGCGAGCGTTCTCCACAGACATATCCCACTTGATGCAGGCATCGAGCATGCCGAGCAGAACATGCATACGAGAGAAGGTCTGAGCTTCACGAACAGCACTTTTCCACTTCTCTACTGCTGTCGCTACCTAGAAACGCATAGAGGACAAACGCTTTAGCCTAGAATTAACTTTTTATGTTAACATTAAAAGCTCATATTTAAAAAAATTGATAACTGAAAAACAGAGCTTTCATACAATGAAATTATAAAATCTAAATAATCAGATCTCTGATTGATGAAAAATAAACATGAACTGTATGGTGTGGAATTATATAGATTATTTTACATGTATTTTTAAAGTACTCTTTACAAAGAAATGTTTATAGTTGATTAAAGGACTAAATATTTTTAGAATTAATGCCGTAGAGTGGATTAATGTTTGACAAAATTCTCAATTAAATCAATAGCTGTAGGAATATCATGTATAAACTATATATTTCTCAATAAAATCTAACTCACCACACCTTTTTTAAATGTATTTTATCAGACTTAACAGCAGCAATTAGGGGTGGGCCTTAAATAAGATCAGAATATTTTAGGGCAGTGGTCCTTAACCCCCGAGACGTGGACCGGTACCAGTCCGTGGGTCATTTCGTACCAGGCCAGTAACTTGCATTACTTCTGTTTAATTTTTTTCGGAATCTGAACAATGTTTTATTTTGAAAAAAAAATACTCGATTCTCTTAGTTACATCCCTCTTTATATAACTCTTTATGCAGGTCAAGGCACTATTCTCGGTTACGTCATAGGTTACCCCTGAAAGGAAGCCCAGGAGCTAGCAAAATGAGTACTATACACACGTCTTTGGAAAGTTTCTTTGCGAAGGGGAAAACGCCCAGTGAGGAGAGAGAGGAAGAGCCTACAACTTCAAAGAAAAAGAAAGCTACATTTAACAGACAATATCAAGAGTCCTACTTAAAATACAAATGAATCTCAACAGCAAATTTCCATGCACCAAGCCCACTCTGCATAACATGTGGCAACCAGATCTCGAATGAGGCAACGAAGCCCTAAAAACTGCTTCGCCACATGTCACGATTTTAAGAGGACGCTGTAGTAGAAAACAGGTAGAATGGATTCATGTTTATTATGTTTACAAAATACCAGTTTACATTCAAGTCATTTTATATTAATTTGTTCTATATATACACGCCACTCCTCAAAGGCCGGTCCCTGAAAATATATAGTATAGTATACAGTTCCCATAATGCTTAGCGTCACAGTGCTTTATTTCAGCCGTAGATTTAGCGAATCATAAATAAACAAACACGTGACCATAAACAGATAAATCAAAACTCCCAGGTGGTAGCTTGCAGATGCCCAAAGCATGATGGTACTATCCTATCGTTTAGTTGAACTGGTTTAACACTGTTCGCCTTTAATACTGTAGTCATGCACATATGTTTCTTTTCATTTATTCTGAATTATTTTCTGTGAGTGATGGTGCGGAAGTGTTTTGAGTACAGCAGACCAAAGTCGATTAATTTTTTGGATTTAATTCTTCCTCTGAACTTCTAAAAGCCCTGCTTGCTCTCTAGCTCTGTTCTTTAGCGTCCTCCTTTTGAGTCTTAGGTGGTGCGTATGCAAGCTACATGACTTGTGTGAAATTACATCAGAGTACCGCAAAATTTTTAAACCATAGTAATATTTGTACCGTTATTACTGTAAATGATACGATATGGCCCACCCCTACCCACAATAACTGCACCTCTAGAGTTCCATTCTTTTAACTTGCAATCTGAACAGAAGATCTTGTCCAGACAGGCAAAATTAAAGGCATTTCCTTTTATTTTTACCTTGCCTTACTTTTAAGAAGAAAACTACGAGTTAATCTTGAGTGCCCTATTTGATTTGTATCAATTTTGCCCTATATGATTTGAAATATTATTTGTTTAATAATAATTGATCTCTTCTGGTTCCTAAACCTTTTTAAAATATGTTACTCCTGGCTCTGGATATATTTCATGCAATTTGTGTTCGGTTTCTTGGTTCAATTCTTACTGCCAATGTTTCACTAATTGACGGATTATTTTCTGCTTTAAGTCTGTTGGTGGTATAAGACGTTGACAATAGGACTCTGGGTTTGTTTGTTTTGCAGCATTGTCTGCTCTCTCGGTTCCTGTTATTCCCACAGATCGTAGAACCTGGAGCAATGATTTGGAATCTGAAAAAACTATACATTTTTTGTCGGGTGCATTTTCCATGTGTTTTATGGCAAGTAGCATTGCATATGCTTCAGCTGTGAAAACAGTGCTATTATCCGATATTTCAGTAGAGTATGGCAAGTCTCCTACTACTACTGCTGCTGTTACATTGTTTTCTATTTTGGATCCATCAGTGAATATGGGTATGTGATCTAGATACACTGCTCTTATGTTAAAAGAGTGTTGATGGTAGAAAACAGGGTGGGTTTCTTGTTTCTAATATTCAGCCATTTTCAGATTGAGTTTCGCTCTCTGGAGATTCTATGGTGGGGTGGGCAAGAAAAGTACTTGGCTTAGATTTGAAATATTGATGCTCCATCTAGTTATATCCAATACTTTCATTACATTTATGGCATTTTGATTTTTGTCCTTAACCCCTTTTATTTGAGGTATAAAGGGCATTTCGCTGTACTTTATTAGACCTAGGCTGTAAAGCATTTACAAATGTAGATAAGTTTTAATTGTACACAGATGCTGGGATCAATATATAATATTGATTAAAGTCCTGGTTTAATACTGTAAAACCAGTTAGCTAGCTACACCAAACCTTCCAGAGCACTGCAACTCACCCTGGCTTCTTCGGCCAGTCTCTTCTGCTCATCCACCTCCTCTGCGACTGTACTCTCCTCTCCCCCCATCTTCTTCTTCACCTTCTGCTTGGGTGCCATGAAGCCTTGCAGAAACTTCTTGATGATGCTTTGTTGCAGCGTGATGACACACTCTCCAAATTCCTGCAGTTTTTGAAGTTTTTCCACCTTGAAAACATAAATGTAAGTTCAAGTGGTGCTAATAGATAGATAAATATCACCCAGCCATGTGATTTCTGAATGCTCACCTTCTCCTCAAATTCAGAAGTGTCATCCATGTATCCCAAGCCTCCTTTTTGCAGACGAGAGGCCACCTCAATAATATCGCTGCGCAGGAATTTGAGCAGTTCCTGGTATCCATCGCACGTCTTCAGACCTGGGTTTCCTTTCTTTGTCATGTGAATGGAATGCAAAACTTCCTGGTAACTGAAATGAAAGACAGGCGCAGTTATTATCATTTCTGATTGGGGTAAAAGGAAATAAAGAAGTTATTAAACGAAAGAAAATTTTGAAAAAAAAATATATGCATGTTATGCAAATAAGGATTGCTATTTTCAAACAATTGCTGAGAAGTGCAGCCTCACGTACACAAACTAGGATGTTAAATTTCTTTTTCCATATGATTCTGCACATGAGCACATCAGGAATTTAAAAAATTACTTAAGCATCCAGTGTGACTAAAATCAGCCTTACTTTACTGTACTCTTCTGCAATGTACCTTTGGAAGCAGAGAGAGCAAACATCTTTAACATCATGTAGCTTAAAATAACTAGCTCTTGTCAGATGGTTAGTTAATGATGTGTTTTCATGAAAATAATGAAAAAAATGAATTCCCTTTTTATTTTCATGCACAATAATACAAAGTTAATCATTTCCCCCCTGAAAATCAGGATCATAAACAGTAAGTTTGTTGTATACACATACAACAAAAGCTGGATTTCTGCATCAGATTAGTGACAGATGTTGAAATTTGTGAAACATAAAAAAGCGCAAGATCACAAAGAGATTAGGGCGACCAGAATCATTCTCTAGATGTACTCACTTGTATTGCAGCACATTTCTGAGTTTCCCTTCTCGTGTTCCCTGAGGGTGAAGACTCTCGATAAGCTCATCCAAATCTTTTGGTGTATCACACACAAACCTTGTAATAGAATCACAATGTGAAACAACTTTAGAGAAAACCGGCACACCAGGAAAGGTATCTTTTTTCTCCACCCGAACAATAATTTTCCTGACAGCTTGATTCAACAAAATTTGTGAAGCCTCACCAAAGGTTTTGTCCTTGTTTGGGGACAGTTGTCTCACAGGACTGTTGCGCTGGCGACCCCTGCTGGCCATTTTCATTAACTACGCTGACGATGCTACCTTCATCCTCTTTATCGGCATCTGTGCAAATTAAGCAGTTATGCTCAGCTCATTGTTTTACATATATTTTGGTAACTTAACACTTGTTTTTGGACTGAAATGTGAATCGATTTTAAACAAGGAAATCATCACTTAAGCACTAGTTTGACTGACCATTCCTTTGCTTTGCACAGCTAAGTGAGCAGAAAGGATCTTTCTAAAAAAAAAAAAAAAAAAGGTGTGGAAACTGACAGTGAGTGTTTTATTGTAATATAACAACAAAGCAATGTAGAAAATTACACAATTACAAACGTATACAAGACATCCTGTGACATTATATAAATTTTCTGTGCACAGCATGTAATGTTACCAATTTTCAGTTAGGAACCGAGTTTGAATGGTGAGTGATGATGTTCCTGAAATGGAGTGTACCCTACATTTCTCCCAATACGAGCTGGATTATAAAGACGAATAGACTTTTAATGGAAATGCATGTGGTTCTTTTCAAAAGCAAGATCACTGGTATAATTTGAACAAATACATATATATACACCAACCTTCCATGTCATCCTCTTTCTTAACAGCCTCTTCTTCATCCTCTTCTTCTTCAGCCTTCTGTTCTTGCGGTAGTGTGAAGAAGTAGTCTATACTTTCATGTACCCATCCTTTCTCAATATAGAGACCAGGAACCACATCAGAGAAGAGCCAGTAGCGGTTGTGATTGCGGTCTGTACCCAGGGGCATTTTCCTCATCACCAGCTTGGCTTTAGAAAGCGCATCCTGGAAGCCTTTCTCTGCAGCGGCTTTCTGCCTCCTGATTCGCTCTTCTTCAGCCTCCTTTTCCATGCGAACTGCAGGGTATGCGTACAAGTTGCTTTTGACTTTGTGTTTCACTTATTAAAAGCAAATATGTTTGGTTACTTAAGTATTAACATATTTAAAAAATGTGACACATTGGACAATCTGCTGTGAATCAAGCCATTGACATGTAAGGAAACAACTGACTAAACAGTGCGGATAGTACACAACACCTTTTGAAAGGCACCAATTATGTAAAATTAAACATTGGAAGATGTTTGGCCAAAAAAGTACTTGAACAAACTAACTAATGTTATGAGTGCTTTAAATTAATCAAGCAAATTACTTGATCAATTTAAAGCTGGTAAAAATAGTAATTGTAACTAGTAATTGTAACTTTTACTATTAATTGTAACAAGTAAAAAGATGTTTTGCGATCACGCCCTTGTGTCCTCAACATTAACAAAATCTCCTACATTTTTAGATAGCGAAAAGGCCTACAGGTGTTTTCTTCTCTTGAAAACTAAATGCTTAGTTGACAAACATCATCAAGGCATCACCTTTGTAGTCATAAATTCTCCATCATATACTAAAAAACCCTTCACCTTTATTTAGCCGATCCTGTTCTTCTTTTTCTTTCTTGACCTGCATGGACATCAAGCGTCTGCTCTTAACAGTGCTGATCATATCTTCAGGCTCTGGCTCCTCTTTGAGAGGAGCTTTAGGGGTTTCTTTTTTCATAATAGGTTCTTTCTTCTTCTCCACCTTCACTGGATCTCCTCCCTCAGCTTTAGCTTCCATCTCCTCTTTGCGCTTCTTCTTTTCAGCCCTTTTGCGTTTGTTAGCTTCTCTGAGCATGGCAACTCGCTCCCTACACATGTCGACAGAGCGCTGCTGCAGGTCCTCCACGTAATCCTCCACAGAGTACGTCATTAGGATTCGATTACACAAAGCCAACAGCAGAGTGACCTTCTCCTGCGGGTTCAACTCAAACACTTCTGACGTTTCAAGCTTCTCTAAGAACTCGCTGCTCACTACATCATCAAAGCCAGCATCAGCCTGCCAATCATTGGAGCCAGGAGCACTCTCTTCCTCGTGGGCATCAGTTGGACGCAAACACAGTCGTACCAGCTCTGATACAGAGTGCATGGTCAGAGGGATCTCAGAGAGCGGCATGTCCAGCTCGCTGTATCCTTCCGCCAGCTCATCCTGAAGAAGAGTTTGCAGCAAAACCACCAGCACACGGTTCAAGTATAGGAAGCCTCCCTTTTCTCCAGCCAAAGCCTCAGTTAGGGCAATAGAGGTGATGGGATACTGGTCATCAGGCATTAGCAGGCCAGCGAAGCAGTGAAGAAACTCCACGATCATGGCAATGTCACCAAAAAGCGTATTGGGAATACCCTCCGGCATGTCAATCAAACGGAAGGTGGGCAAGCTCTTGCCTTCAAGCTCCTGGTCTTCAAAGCGTCTCAACATCTCTTGTTTCATCTTCATTTCCTTTGCTCGCCGCTCTTTAGCCTTCTCCCGCAGCTTCATATTGACTTCCTGCCTTCTCCGCTTCAGGATGATTTGTTTTTCCTCTTCACTCATAAGTGCCCATTTCTGTTTCTGCTCGAGGAATTCACAGCGTTTCTGAACCAGCTCTTTCAGCTCCTCAGGAAGCCGACCATGATCTTCTGCGCTAAGAGTTTTTGCAGCCTTTCTGATTAGGGTGGATAAAGTGGCCTTCTTGGCTTCCAAGCCTTTGTTTTTTTTGTAATAGCAAATAAGGTGCAAGGCCATGGGTGGCAATGGTTTTCCCAGCTTAGCAGAGCTGCTTGTTGAACTGCGCCTTTGTTTTTTGGGGCTACCTGCAGCAGTGGGACTTTTTGCAAGATGTAAAAGGGTTGTCTGTTTCATTTTGGGTTTCTTAGCGCTTCCTGAAGTCATCTCATTTTTAGAGAGCTTAATTCCACTCTTGCGGCTCTTTTTTGAATCCATGGATTTATTGTCTCTTGACTTTGGGCTGCTGTGGATACCTTGCCCATTTGATTTCTTAGCTGTTCCTGAGTTTTTTATTTTTAAAGGTGAGCCACTAAGCTTTTTAGCCTGATAAGGAAAAAACAATAAAGACTCAATCAACTTTCAAAGAATCAAGCAAGTAGTGTTTGCAAAGTGAACCACTTTCATTATTAATTGGTCACAATCAATTGCTTTCTAAACCATTTTAGAATTGTAATTTTGCTTAATTTATTTTTCTTAAAATCACTCACATTCACTTGTACGTGTCCCCAGAGCGTTGGGCTGAGAGGTATGTTCTGAGAGTCTTTCTTCATTTTCTTTTTTTCCCCTTTGGAATTTACTTTGTTACCAGCTGCTCCTGCCTCTCCAGTCTTCAGCTTCTTATTTGGTTTACCTTCAGGTGAGCTCAAGTTTTTCCTCTTTGTTGAAGGATTTTCTGCCAGAAACTAAAAGAGAACCACATTTAGACAAAAGTTAGTTCTCCTTCTGAATAAATATTTGATTTATACATTTCTCAATAGAACTAAATAACTTGTAATGTAAATAGTGAAATTAAGAAATTTTTTTAACAGCATTAACTTTTCTACCATATGTTTCATTTCAATGAACTGCTTTACAATTAATTTAACAACTTGTTCACAATATGTAAATACACAAGTTTAAACATTATGATTTCCTATCTAGTCGTAATGTAAAAACAATATTCATGAGGATTATTTTATATATGAATATAACAAGCATGTTTTGTCTGAAAATAAAAAGGCCCCTCAAAATAAACCCTTTTGAATTAGTAATAGAAGCATATTTGAACACTGGCCTGACAAAGTAGAACTTCGTTTAAGATTTGAAAAAAATTACAATTATAACTATTATTTTAAGTTTTTATTTAAATTATTGAAAGTTATTTGAACATAAATGTGTAATTCCATAAAGTGCTTTTACTTCATTTGAAGCAGCACATTAATTCAAAGCTCAGAATGTATTACAAGTCATCGGTTTATGACATGATATGTCACCATCTCTGGCCAGTGCTCCTTATAATTGACCGGCTTCTTAAAATGCCTTACAGCAGCTAAAAATCAGCAACCACCAACTCATAAAATATTTGTATAAAAGAGGAATAAAGTACAGAAAACTTCAGTCAGGTGTGTAAAAGACACTGTAAGGTCTTAATGGGGCTGACGCCCAATAATAAAGCTGATGGCACTAGGAAAAATTACATTTCCATTCTCACCAACACAGCAAGTTTTTCAAAAACTGCACCAAAACACGGTTTAACTATGGATTGTAACAGACATGGCCGATGTCAAAAGCTTGTATAATCCACATTTCAACTATATGTCTCAACCCACAAAGGCAGTATAGCAAGATCACAAGTGCTCAAAAAATAATGAGTTTCCCCCCTGCTCCAGGAGGAACAAACAATCTCTAAAACAGCAGATTGAACATGCCCCCAAAAACCTTAAATCACCATCATAAAAGACCTGAAGTGTATTTTGAACTGAAATGAAATTGACACTTAATAGAGCCATATTATTAAAATATATGAGCCCTCAAAATGCATCACAATAATTAGGGAAGTTTGGCGATAACTATATAAAATTAAACATGACGAACACAATATTTTTGATGACAATTTAAAAAAAAAATGTGACAAATATTTTATGAACATCTATACACAACAAGCGTCCATTTCATTTAGTGCCTGTTCTTTTGTAACCAAACCACTTCCACTCCACTGAAATCACTCCATTTTGGCATTCAACTCTTCCTCTAAATGACAAAACCATGCTTGCTTTCCAGCACTGTATAGCATCCTTTTCTTTAAATTGCGGGTAGCTCACACGTGAGTGGGTAAGCACTTGTAAAACACATGACACCAAACATACACATACATTTTAAACCATATTAATAATTGTGCTGGTATTATCATGGATGATACGATATGGCGCACCCATAATACCAGGTACCCTTTAAATGATTAAATCCCATTTGACAAACAGAACTCAAGTTCTAAGAACCAACCTTATAAGGAGAGAGTAAGAAATCACTGAATTTGCTGAGCAGACTGAACTTCTTCACCAGCTCATCCTCCACCACCCAGGGGGCGCTCTCTCCTGCACCCAACCTGAGAGCGTAATGTCTAATGAAGTAGCGCAGAATCTCCTTATTGGGAGGACGCTCTGTTCTGAAAAGACTGTCTGTGGGAACGTCACTGACCACTTTATCCTCAGTAACGAGTTTGACATCATACTTATGAGGCAAAAATTTGGGCATGACCCATTTTTTCTTCTCTTCTTTTACTGTGGTTGGAAGCTTCCTCGGTGAGCGACGAGCCCGATCCGCTGCATGGAACAAGTAACAAAAAAAAAATCAGAATGAATTGTCATTCAACAAACAAGAAAGCAATTCAAAACTTTAGATGAAAGCAATCATGAAAACTCACAGAGACTGGTTCGCCTGCTCTCCTCCTCTTTGGATGGAGGCTCCTTCTTTAGGTTTTCCTGGCTGGCATTCTCTTTATCGCTCGATGGAGAATCACAGGCTCCTTCCATCTTTTTTTCCAAGCACTCCTCAGGAAGGTTCTCCAATGGATGAATCTTTACCACCTTCACTCGAAGAGTTTTTTCGTTCCCAACCTTCCACAGAAAGTCAACTTCAGACCCAGGTGGTTTTTGCACAATTTATTTATTCACTTTAGTATAAAATGATCAATCAAACAAATTCAAGCAGAGGATTTCAAAACTCCTTTGTTGATGCACAAACCCAATTTTTCCAATTCAGGTCTTCTGGTCTGAAGCAATCCTACTAGACAGTTATCAGAATACCAAGAAGGTTATCTAGTAACTGATTACTAAACATCACAATATATGAACTAATTCAATTATTCTGAAACTTTTTGAACCTCAAAAGAATCTGAATTTTCAGCTCAAAACAAATAAATGCATGCTCCCACAATACCTCCTTATCAGACTGCTTGCTCGAAGCCCTTACCATTAGGTCACACTCTTCGTCCACAGCATACTTTGTGAGAATCTCTAACCAAGCCTGATCCACCAACTTATCTAGAGACACGGTGTTATGGTGAACAATCTCCAGAACAGGCTTCTCAAACCACACTGGATACTCCTCCTGGAGCCTGCCAACAAAAAAAAACTTCAATGTTAGAAGAGCACGCACAATAATTATTGTAGCATTCAGGCATCATGAAACTAGTGTACCAACAGATTTTTTTTTACAACACACATTCTTTAATTGTCTGGTATAGCAACCATTGAATGAAATTAATATCATATAATTCTAAAAACTTCAAGAAGCATTTTTACAATTAATGGGTGGATTCATGCCAAATATTTTCCAGAAAAAAAACATATTTAAATGTAACTAATTAATATATAGTTAATTAATCAAATAATACTGAACCCACACATTTAAATTAGATTAAAGACAAAGATGACTGTAACCTAATGTGCTTAAAAAAATAGATTTGTTTATTTTTTGCTGAAGGACATAGATCACTAACTTAATAAATTGGTTAAATATAAAATACCAATTAATTTTAAACCAAAAACATGATTTTGTAAAGAATTTAGAGTTAATGTTACTAATGATAAAAAAAAATCATTCATTTTATTTCTTGGTGTTATTCAAGACACCTAAGGTTGCAAATATTCAACATAAAACACAATTTAAATTTAGGTCAAGAAAACAAACTATTGAGGATATGCCTCCCTAAAAAGAGAAGTCTTTAAGAGAAGTCACTGTTGCTACGGATTGTGCATGTGAGAGTATGGATGGAAAAGAATCTCCTATGTAAGTGGGTGCCAAACCGTTCAGAGCCCTTTATGTATATCGTTTAGCAGAGAGCCAGTGCAGTTGTTTAAGAGCGGAACGGGAGTGATGTGATATGACGTAAATCAACTGAGTGCTCTAATCTAACTAGTAGGATGTGATGTGAAGAAGTGTCAAAAGCTGTAGACAGGTCAAGCAGTACCAATACACATATAGAGCCAGAGTCAGCAGCGAGCAACAGATCATTATTGATTTTTTAAATAGCAGACTCAACATTCTGGTCAGGGCAGACACCAGATTGGAACTGCTCATATTAGGGGTATGTGATATGCATCAAAATTCATATCACAATATTTTCCTTTGTCCAGACGGTATTGTTATTATATTATACCATGATTTGAAAGGAAAAAATTGCATGTCACATTTTAGTAGACACTAAAAACATTAGAGGCAAAATTTGGATTTTAAACTTATATAATGTCTTATATGTGTTATTTTTTTGTAATCATTGAGTTGTCTGCTACTTATAGGCTATAGTTCACAATTAATCCTGAGTAATGCTGATGTAGCGCCCAGTTTAATTTTCATGACCAACATTCATTAGCTGACTGCAGCTCATGTAAAATCTTTAATTGAAGCATGTATTTCAAAAGGCAGGGTTGGAGGTATTGGTGGCTTATAAAATCATGAAGCCAATTTTTATGAAAAAGATTGTTACCATCTGAGAAATTGTACAATTCCAACATTAATAAGTCAAAACATTATATGGTACATTGATAAATAATATATATATATATATATATATATATATATATATATATATATATATATATATATATATATATATATATATATATATATATTTTTTTTTTTTTTTTTTTTTTGAAGGTGGAATTCTTGTGGAAACATTAAATACAAAACGGTGACCATTGAAAAAGACAAACTTGACAATCATACGAGAGAGTTGAATTAAGGTGGGAGCACTATATTTGAAGAGTATTTTGATGTGTATCAAGACACATAAATTATTCAATCCAGCTTTGCTTTTCTTCCCAGACTTACAGAAATTAGGTAGCACTTCACACGTCTACAATCACACACAAAAATGTATTTTAAAAAATTGACTAACAACATTTCTTAGCATTTTGTTATCTCTTTGTTTTTCCTAGACTAGCTCCTACACTGTCTACATTCATGTGGGGTAGCTCTCTCCTTTTCTAGTGTCAATTTTGTGTGACATACTAATATGAACTACTACACTAAAAACTTGCCTTTAATATTCCTACTGTCGTCTCCATCTCCACCATCCTCATCTCCTTTTGCTTAAGGAAGAGTCTCTAAAAATTCTGGCATCATGTACAGACCCTAGCTTTTTTGTCTCAACATTTTATGAGCTTTCATCCCACATTAGTGGGATCATCCCCAAGTTAGTGGAGAAAGTAAATTATTTAAATTATTTCAAAGACAGAATAAATTATTGAATCATGTCATTGAATTACCGACTGATTTATTAGAACAACAAATGTGTAACCTGCAAATTAATGCAAAGGATATAGTTCCTATTCAAATAATCCCCACCCCATTGACGGAAGCTTTAATAGGAATGTGGGTAACACCAATGCAATAACATTTGAGAAGCCTGAAATGTAAAGTGATCACAAAAAGTGACCATTTGAACCATACCAATGTCTGTAAAATGTAAATTTTACAGTCGTAATTTGTATTAAAGGACAAACCTGCAAATTGGTGGAATTGTTCTTTAAGCAGGGTTGTACCCTGAAAATTGTAATGTTGTAACTATAAGACCTATTTCAATGCTAAATTTTAGCCACAGATTCAGTTTGTTGCATTTGGAATGAGCACTTTATTTTATTAACTTAAATGAACGTTAAATTATTCAACAGGAACATCTATAAAAGGGCACAGCATGCTAAATAGCTCCACTTGAAACAAACTTACCCTCTAACATACCTCTAAAATGGAGCAGGTTATGTTCAGAGAGAATGTTTCTATGGTTACTTAACTGACCTGAAAGATACCTTGTTTTTGTAACCGAAATCTGGGGTTATCCACAAACTTGCCCTCAACCATATCCTGTTATGCCATATAACCTGGTTTCTTGAATACCCCCCAGGGTTTATTTGCTGACGTTTCACCTCAAACTACACTTAGTGTTTAATTCTGAGGTGTTCTCATGTAGATTAGTTGTGAAGTCTGCTACCTCAGAGCCTGCTAGAATATTTTCATGATGAACCCTCAGTAAGAGTTTATACTTAACCGCAAATGTAGCTGCGTTAACACTTTATAACAAATTTCTCTCCCACGGTTTTTAATAACACTCCAGGCTGTTTTCTACTTCATTTCTCACTCTCAGTTTGCTGGAACTTGACCCCAACACTTGCAATACATACTGTAGGTCTTTATTTACACATTTTCACCACTAACTTGAGTTTTGATTAGAACGAGAGAAAGAGAGCAAGTGCGCTAATAGAAAGAGAGTGAGAGTGTGTGAGCACGTGCTGAAAGGATGTCATGGCAACCATCCTCACTGCTCATCAAGTGTTGCCAACTGAGCAACTGTCACTGGATTTACCGGCTACAGGGAGCCCAGCGACTTTTAAAAAATATATAATCCAGTGAATAGAGACAAATCTGGTGACATTTTCTGCTGTTCCAGGCGATTTTAGCAACTTAGTTCATTCTGGCTGAGTGGATTTCAGATGGAGCAGCAGCTGACACAATTCTCTATATCTGTCTAGCTTTCCTCTCTGCTCTCAGAACTAGCCCTTGCGCCACATCAGCTCCTGTGGAGGGCCAGAGATGATACATCTGCTTTTCTAAACATCAAATAAATTGAGCGAAACATCAAGCTGAATTCGGGAAATGTATGATGTCACGGTATCCACGGTATTGCAACATCCATATCATAGTACAAAACAACACGGTATTCACTTTACATTCCCACCCCTAGCTCATATAGAGTAGCACGCTACAGTCTTTTCTAAGATGTTTGACAGAAATATCAAGCTGAAAATAGTGTAAAGGAATATAATAAACGGCAGACATTTCCCTAAACCCATTTTGGGTTGTAAATACAATTATTACGATCTTATGGTGTGTATCTGTGTGTGTGTGTGTGTATGAATCAGACACATTTCTAGTTCATCAAACATAGCACAACATGGTGATGCATTATGTCTATAAAAGCCGTATTTCAAACATTGAAAAAGAGAAGCCATTGCAATACTACCTCATACAAAAATAGCTATACAATAACATACGCCTGGTTGCTGTTAAAGCTAATGTAAAATATGATGGTATCTCTCACCAGCAGATGGAGTTAAAACACAGAAGTGAAGAATAGACTATAAAAATAGCCTCAAAAACAGACTGACCCTCACAGCTCTTTACCCACTGTATGAGTAACTGCTCTCCTAATGTACATGTGTCTGTTACATAAGCGGCTTAGGAGCTAAACTGCTTTCTCTCCGTTCAAGTCATCCAAGAGGCAGCCTGCACATAAGTTGTCTTTGGTCAAGATATACATTACTCTCTAGCTATAATAAAACAACAACAACAACATACAAATTGATAAACCAATGAGTAAGAAGTGTTGCTGTTTTTTTCTTCAGAAAACAAGCTGACCATTTTTTTAAGATTTACCTTTGACAAACACTTCATATACAAGTTTCAAATATACTTACATTATTTTAAAAACAACACATGAAGAAAACGTATAATGTGACTTAGAAATACAGAAATAAAGTGGCATAACATCCTATTGGTGAAAATATTCTTTTTCCTCATCTCACAATGTTTAGATCACACTGAGCAGACAAACCCATGACATAACCCTTTATTTGTTTGTTCATGTTTTTAAGAACACACTTCTTGTAAGCAAAATTTCATATAAAAAGTACATTTCTACGTTTAAGCAATAACAATATTTCAGCAAACCTACTACAGAAGCAGATCTCGAAAAGAGATGTGCAGTTTTTACTCACAGCTCTGTGACTTCCTGCTCTTCTTCCCAAGCTTCCTTATGCGTCAGCTGGTTGCTTCCAGTACTTTTACATGTCCATATCCGCTCAGCATACCTGCACAGTCGAGCTTCATACTCACTGAACAAGAGTGTTAAGGGGAAAAAAATGCATAGTGTTTTGTACTTGACAATCGAACAAGTCAAACCAGCTCAAAATGGTTTGATGGCTTTAGCTATGCCAATTGGTCATAGCATTGCAACTAACCAATCAGATGAAACGCTAATCCATCTCAATGCAGAAAGCACACGCTGACTGACCCGGAAGTGTAATGGTAGCAGAACTTGGATAAACAATAAAAAGAAAGTGTTTTTTTTATGTCCCAGGCTAAAACTGTGTTTTGTCCAAGGGGCAACCTCCTCCTTTCCCTCTTGAAGCTCAATAGGATGTGAACTGCAGGTCACTGAGTGACTGCTTGAGGCTGACTGCAAAATGGAGTTCTCATGTTGTTAAAACTTAAAAATTTTTGAGCAAAAAAAAAAAAAAAATGTTCCACCCCTGGTTCCATTATGTTTGTTGATTCAGATCTCTAGTTTTGACCTTTAAGAACACTCTGAGGGGGTGACTTATTTTAAATGTATTTGTTTAAGATATATAAAATTTAAGCCTTATAGCTATTCACACACATTCACTACAGCCATGTTCCGCCTCTGAGGATGCCCACTCTGAGCTTTATAGCAGAGCATAAGCATTTGAGATGATTCAAAAATATTGTAAATGGTAAATACTATCTTGTGAAGGTTATTAAGGGTGCAGTAATGGTCTAGAGAAGTTAAATATTTATTATAAAAGATATGCAAGATATGGCACCTTTAACATAAAAAGGGCAAGGACTTACAGGAGACATCTCAATAAGTACAAAGAGTTAGCAAAGCTTAAGACTTCTCCAGCAGAAAATTTTCTGATGATTTGCAAGTCCAATTCGCGTCTATTTTTCTCAAAATATACAACCACAAATGGGATGTGTAGAAGAGTGCGGAAAATTGCGTTGTGATGTCATGTGGGAAATAGGGTTGGATCAATAGATGATAACAGACAGAGAGACGTCGCGGTGTTGAGTCGACTACGGCGATGCTCCGGCTCTTCACTCAATCGTACGGGGCCAGGTGACTTACTCGCGCCGCGCAAGAGACTGACTCACCAGTTTAACGTGAGTTTGTGGCGCTTAGCTCGGGTGGTTTCATGTGATCCCGTCGGTATCTTGGGTCAAGCAAGGATGCTTTGCGCCTCACGCTCACGGTAGTTATTGATATCTGCCTTCGATCTGTTCTCCAAAACACTTCAGACGTGTCTCGTGGTTGTCCTTTTTTGTTCAGTCTAAAGCCAAAGTATGCCCAGATATATTAATGTACGGCTTTTTTACCAACTAAATTCCTCGACGCCATTATAATGACACACATAACTCTGACAGCTCATGCCAGAGTCCCACTGAAAAAGTGATTGACATGTGTTAATTTATGTGTAACTTTATTTATGTAATGTTCTTAAAACAAAGTAAAAACAAAGACATCGCCCAACTCTAGAGGGATTTAGCATTAATCAGCCTCGATAGAATCGTTAAAAGTTATCAAACCTAGCTTGTTATTAAATGTGTTTGTACGTGGGCTGCTATTTTGATTTACCACAAAACAATTAAACTCTTCCCTTTAATAGAATATGCAATGTATTTTGGGGGGAATTGTCAAAATAGGTGGTTTAACGGCAGATATCAACAAAAACACCTGCCTATAGTCCCAAACGTCTGTTCTCCACATCTAGTCACTTAATGAGAAACATCTTCACTTGGCGCGCCAGAAGCATCTCGCGCGCAAATAACCTCAAAGCAGCTGCATTTATAGCCGTCTGTGAGATAACCGGTACAAACGTTCTCTTTCTGTTTTCTTTAATGAAAATATTCGACGAAATACAAAGCCGCTATGCAGAGTTCCGTGACCGCATAAGCGAGAGCGCCAGTTAGACGAGATAGAATCATGGGTAAGTTGTGTTTAGCAGACGTCATACTCGCAGACTGGAGCTAGCA
>UELW01000540.1:0-24499 GCA_900490495.1 Danionella dracula
GGCTTTTCAATCAGATTCTTCACGCAGGATATTGATGAGGGTTATGAGGCGGTAGGCTACTGAGCGTCTCAGCGGTACCATGATGGAGACATGCTGCTAATTGCATTCGCTCTATACGCACGATTAATTAGCTATAATATTATACATTTCACATTATTGCGCATTTCGTTTTGAATAAATAATTAATTGGGTCATTTAATCACTCAGATTTAACTCTCTAAATTATAGTGCATTTTTCCCCACACAAAATGCATGATAAATGCAGTAAATCTACACAATACAACAGTGCATCCTGCAAGGTCATGCTCCAACTTGCAAACACTTCTAGGAACAAGCCGGGGGCTTCAGCACTTCTTCACTATGGAATCTGTGGATATAGCAGTGTAAACATATAGGACTAAAACTGCAGAGCTGCTGAAATGTGTGTGTGTAACACTGTTATTCTGCAGAGCTAAAATGGATTAAACTAAAATGATTCAGCATGCTTTATTCATTTCCCAGCGATGGGTTGCGGCTGGAAGGGCATCCGCTGCGTAAAACATATGCCAGAGAGTTGGCGGTTCATTCCGCTGTGGCGACCCCGAAAGGGAAGAAAGCCGACATGAAGATGAAATGAATGAATGCTTTATTCAAAAATCATTCTGCACTTGTTATAAATTGTGCTAAACTAAATTGTAGCTTTGGCAAAATTCAGAAATACACAGTAATTTTAACATGCTAAAATGTGTTTCTAATTGAATTTGATGGCTCTCTATTATAACTTTGTGCACCATTTCCCCGAGTGCGCGTGGGATAGAGATGCTCACGTTGTTGAATGCATGGATTCGTCACTAAAACCACTGCTGTAAGCTCTCAATGTACAGGAACGAAAGTGTAACAGGACTACAATTCCAGCTGGTGTGTTTTAATAACAGCAGATTGAATGTGTTTTCCAATTGTTTCTGGAAGAGTGAGTGTGAGACGGGCTCCAGTCGAGGCAGGTGCATGTCAGCCACTCTAGGAGATGGTAATGATCTGTGTGAGCACTGTACAAGAGTCAGAAGGTTCTCTCTGTGGCCTCAGGCATGCAGTGTGCATCTTCTACCTGGTTCTGCGAGCGCTGGACACGCTGGAGGACGACATGAGCCTCTCGGCGGAGAGGAAGGTGCCTCTGCTCACACACTTCCACACACGGCTCTATCAGCCCGAGTGGAGCTTCAGAGAGAGCCGCGAGAAGCACCGGCGGGTGCTGGAGGACTTCCCCACGGTCAGTTTGCACTCGTTTATTTAATTGTAAGGTTCTGTTGGGTACATTTGGCTTGTTTTGCTCTCAGATCTCGGTTGAGTTCAGGAGTCTGGGGCAGGAGTACCGCGAGGTGATTTCGGACGTCTGTCGGCGGATGGGTGAAGGAATGGCCGAGTTCCTGGAGAAGAAAATCAACTCCATGAAAGACTGGGACAAGGTAAACGCCCCGCTGATTTAATGTGCTGTAACTCAGAAGAACGAGACGTGAGGAGCTTTTACTGGAGATCTTCATCATGTCTCTGCTATGTTTGTGTCATATTTAATCCAGTTGTACCAATAACGTGGAGATGTTTGCACATGGAAGTGTTTTGTACTCTTCTGTGTAGTACTGTCACTACGTGGCGGGTCTGGTGGGCGTTGGCCTGTCTCGGCTCTTCTCGGCTTCTCATCTGGAGGATCCAGAGATTGGCAGAGATGAGGAGTTGGCTAACAGCATGGGGCTCTTCCTCCAGAAAACCAACATCATCAGGGACTACCTTGAAGACCAGCAGGAGGGCCGAGCCTTCTGGCCCCAGGAGGTGCACACACACACACAAACTCACACCAAAGCTAGATTAGCTCAGCACTTCTAGCAGCTGGTGTGTTCACATTATCTCCTTGTTGAGTAGAATCTCTCCCTCTCTCAGGCCTGGAGTCAATTCTCGTCTCGTCTGGAGGACTTCTCTGACCCTCTCCACCTGGGCTCTGCTCTCTCTTGTCTCAATCTGCTGGTAACGGACGCGCTACGACACCTTCCAGACGTCATCAAGTATCTGAGTTGCCTGCGTAACCAGAGCGTCTTCAACTTCTGTGCCATCCCTCAGGTACTGCACCATCCTTTGGCAGACAAAGCATTCCTCAAACCAATCCACTTTTAGGTCAGACAAGATTCATGTGTTTTGATCAGTCCTTCATGTTCCAAACCCTAATTTGGGTTCTGAACAGTCCATGTTCCAAACACTTTCTAAGGTTCCAAACAGTCCTTCATGCTTTAAACACTTTCTTAGTTTCCAAACAGTCCTTCAGGTTCCAAACCATTTCAGAGGTTCCAAACAGTACTTCAGGCTCCAAACTATTTCTTAGTTTTCAAACAGTCCTTCAGGTTCCAAACCATTTCAGATGTTCCAAACAGTACTTCAGGCTCCAAACTATTTCTTAGTTTTCAAACAGTCCTTCAGGTTCCAAACCATTTCAGATGTTCCAAACAGTACTTCAGGCTCCAAACTATTTCTTAGTTTTCAAACAGTCCTTCAGGTTCCAAACCATTTCAGAGGTTCTGAAAAGTAATTCGGGTTCCAAACTATTCCTTGGGTTCTGAACAGTCCTTCTGGCTCTGAACCATTTCTCTGGTTCTGGTATTAAAATATTCAGTCAGCCCCAAATCCAGTCTTGAATAATTTTTAGGTGTCACCAACCATTTCTAAAGTCCATCAGATTCTAATCTTCTCTTTGGATTGGATTACAACAGAGTGGCCTTTGGTTTCAGTTGCTCTTTCTGAACCCATATCAAAGGTGTTTTTCATGTTGTGTTCAGGTGATGGCGATAGCAACTCTCTCCGCTTGCTATAACAACCCACAGGTGTTTGACGGAGTGGTGAAGATCCGTAAGGGTCAAGCTGTGACGCTCATGATGCAGGCCACCAACATCAGCAGCGTTCAGAGCATCGTCTCGCAGTATGCTCAACAGGTAATCTAATAGGACTGTTTATACCCTCATCATGCTCTCTAGCACTCTAAACTAACCTGTTCTTCTCTCCTCAGATCCAGCAGAAGGTTCCAGTAACAGACCCGTCTCACGAGCAGACGCTGTGTGTGCTGAGCGCCATCAGAGAGAAGACCTCGTGCGAGCTGCCGTCACACACACATTCACAGACACACACTCACAGCTTCTCCCCGCTGTGTGTCTCAGCCGCTGGCATGCTCCTGGCTGCGCTTAGCTGGCAGTTGCTTAACACGGCTAGCGACACACACACAGAGGGTGGACGCTAACACTGTACTGTGCTAGCAGAGATGGGAGCGTGGTGTGACCAACACCAAAACAAGATGGAGGAGTTTAAAGTGTCCTTATGGTGCAGCTCCGGTCAGGAGAAGCTAGCAGGAGCGTTGTACATATCAGAGATTAGCGTTGCTATGTGATGAGCGTGTGGGATTTGTATATAAAATAGAATTCATTAAAATATTAAATTTTTGTGGTTTGATTATTTGGATGATGATGATTATGTTTTGTATTTATCACATGGGTTTTGATTTGTGATTATAAGCTTTGAAAATGAAAAGTATTTGTTTATTTTAAAAATGTTAAAAATTTTGCAAAAATCATTTGTTATACTATTAACTATTTGAATGTGTAAAAAGCTATTAATGTTAAATGAGTATAAACAAAATTGCAAAACAACTACATGATCACGGCTCATGAATATTTATTTTTTCTCATTATTTAAATCAAAGTTCACCAGATAAACACACTGGTTTAAAAGGGTATTTGTAATAGTGCAAGAGTCTGAAATTAAACTTTGTTTTATCTAATCAAATAAACAAAATTGCCCAGTTGATCTTTTTAAAACAAGGACATTGAAAACATTTCGTTACAAGTATAGTTTTTATCATGTAAATGTAATCGACTGTAAAAAGTAAATCTAATTTCTGCTATTTCTATTTCATGAACACTAATTTGATATAAATGATAAATTATTTCGAGGAAAAATCTAAGTATGAAACCGTGAGGTAAATAACGATTTTAATAACGGTAAAAATACGACACAAGACCTGAAGTGTTTATAAAATGTGTATTAGAGAATTACATTTTCGGAAATAAAAAAAATTGCAAAAATAATCCGTATTCAATTTTGAGAAATGTTATTTTATGTAACAAAGACGTTATAAAAAAATAAAACTCGCTCGAAATGATAAAAGCACACTCGCCTCATGTCACCTCGCCCAGCTGGGGGAGGGGCGCCCTGTCAATCAAACATGAAATAGGCGCGGCTCGGACAAATTTTCGCCAATGAGATCACAGCATTTAAATATTTGACACAAACTAATAAATATGACCATTAGCGACATGAAACGCGCTTACACAGCGTCTTCCTCGATCGATGAACACCGGCTAAAGTCTCAAAACCCGACGGCGATGCTTCAGAAAAATGAGTTAAAACAGCGCAGTCTGCATTAGCATCTCCAAACCGAGGCGTTAGCCGATTAGCCTCCCAATGTGTGTTTGTTTACATCCGCTGCTCTGAAACAGTTTCGTTAAACGCTCTGAGTGTCGATGTTTGAGGGTCATGTTTGAGAAGATCCTCGCCTGAAGCTGTGGAGACCAGGAGCTGGATCTTCAGGGATGCGGAGCTTGTTTTAGGTGTGTGTTTATTGTTTGTTGTTGTCAGCTGTGCGCCTCATTCATTTCCTCAGCTTGGGTTTATATTTCGGGTGAAGAATCCTTTGTTTTAGGTTGTTACAAGTTGTGATAAATTCAATTTTGTGCTATATTGATTGATACGATTGGTTTTTAAAAATATTTCGCATTAAACGTTTAAATAAAACGCATTAATGCTGTCACCTACAGTACATGCACATAATATGTTAAATTATTCATGTATTTTGTGATGATGTATGTCATTAATTAGTCACGTGACGTCATTTTGCAGTGCGTTATTTTATTATTCTCATGTTTTGCTAGTCATAGTTGGTGTAGATAGTGATTTAGACATGAACGTGTAAATGCGAGGTTATTTGGTATTTTTAAAATCAGTTGTTCTGAACCGAACCCAATAGAATACAATATTATGAATATTTATTTTAAAGTAAATGAATAACTGTTATTTGTCAAGGAAAACCGTGCAGCTTAAATCTTTATATCTTAAAATGATTTTATTGAGTTTTTTTGTTTTGTGTCAATACTTTCCGCGTGCAAATGACGTCACACTGCGTGCACGCGTGTTAAAATGACGCGCTAATAGCTCGAGTTTCTATGCAGTTGTTCGTGTGAACGTGATTTTAAGTCTGTATAGATTATTGGTCGGCTTATAATCACTAGCTACTGGTGATTAGTATCCGATAAAGACAAGTGCAAAAACTGTCTTGTATAATTTGTTTTGATATTGTGTATTTTAATTTTATAAGCTCAGAGAAAAAATGAGAGGAATCTTATAAACAAATGAAAAATAGATTTGTATGTTTTAAAAGATTAAACAAAAATATTTTGATAGCCAATCATAACTTCCAATCATAACATTCAGAAAACCAACAAGGTAAAAATAGTCCTCTCACCATTAGTTACTGTACCCATTACTGTACAGGTTGGGCTTAAATCTTCAGTTCATCACCTCCTTTCTGCCCCTGTATGCAGCGGAAGAAGCGGAGCCCGCTTCTGATCTGTGAGGGTTCCGGCTGAGAGAGCTGGGTGCAGACCGGAGAGAGCCGGCCATCGCTGGTTCCGACTGAGAGGGTGCAGACCGGAGAGAGCCGGCCATCGCTGGTTCCGACTGAGAGGGTGCAGACCGGAGAGAGCCGGCCATCGCTGGTTCCGACTGAGAGGGTGCAGACCGGAGAGAGCCGGCCATCGCTGGTTCCGACTGAGAGGGTGCAGACCGGAGAGAGCCGGCCATCGCTGGTTCCGACTGAGAGGGTGCAGACCCGGAGAGAGCCGGCCATCTCTGGTTCCGACTGAGAGGGTGCAGACCGGAGAGAGCCGGCCATCTCTGGTTCCGACTGAGAGGGTGCAGACCGGAGAGAGCCGGCCATCTCTGGTTCCGACTGAGAGGGTGCAGACCGGAGAGAGCCGGCCATCTCTGGTTCCGACTGAGAGGGTGCAGACCGGAGAGAGCCGGCCATCGCTGGTTCCGACTGAGAGGGTGCAGACCGGAGAGAGCCGGCCATCGCTGGTTCCGACTGAGAGGGTGCAGACCGGAGAGAACCAGCCATCGCTGGTTCCGACTGAGAGGGTGCAGACCCGGAGAGAGCCGGCCATCGCTGGTTCCGACTGAGAGGGTGCAGACCGGAGAGAGCCGGCCATCTCTGGTTCCGACTGAGAGGGTGCAGACCCGGAGAGAGCCGGCCATCGCTGGTTCCGACTGAGAGGGTGCAGACCGGAGAGAGCCGGCCATCTCTGGTTCAGACTGAGAGGGTGCAGACCGGAGAGAGCCGGCCATCGCTGGTTCCGACTGAGAGGGTGCAGACCCGGAGAGAGCCGGCCATCGCAGGTTCCGACTGAGAGGGTGCAGACCCGGAGAGAGCCGGCCATCGCTGGTTCCGACTGAGAGGGTGCAGACCGGAGAGAGCCGGCCATCGCTGGTTCCGACTGAGAGGGTGCAGACCGGAGAGAGCCGGCCATCGCTGGTTCCGACTGAGAGGGTGCAGACCCGGAGAGAGCCGGCCATCGCTGGTTCGCTGGTTCGACTGAGAGGGTGCAGACCGGAGAGAGCCGGCCATCGCTGGTTCCGACTGAGAGGGTGCAGACTCGGAGAGAGCCGGCCATCGCTGGTTCCGACTGAGAGGGTGCAGACCAGGAGAGAGCCGGCCATCTCTGGTTCCGACTGAGAGGGTGCAGACCGGAGAGAGCCGGCCATCGCTGGTTCCGACTGAGAGGGTGCAGACCGGAGAGAGCCGGCCATCGCTGGTTCCGACTGAGAGGGTGCAGACCCGGAGAGAGCCGGCCATCGCTGGTTCCGACTGAGAGGGTGCAGACCCGGAGAGAGCCGGCCATCGCTGGTTCCGACTGAGAGGGTGCAGACCCGGAGAGAGCCGGCCATCGCTGGTTCCGACTGAGAGGGTGCAGACCGGAGAGAGCCGGCCATCGCTGGTTCCGACTGAGAGGGTGGAGACCCGGAGAGAGCCGGCCATCGCTGGTTCCGACTGAGAGGGTGCAGACCGGAGAGAGCCGGCCATCGCTGGTTCCGACTGAGAGGGTGCAGACCGGAGAGAGCCGGCCATCTCTGGTTCCGACTGAGAGGGTGCAGAACGGAGAGAGCCGGCCATTGCTGGTTCCGACTGAGAGGGTGCAGACCGGAGAGAGCCGGCCATCTCTGGTTCCGACTGAGAGGGTGCAGACCGGAGAGAGCCGGCCATCGCTGGTTCCGACTGAGAGGGTGCAGACCGGAGAGAGCCGGCCATCGCTGGTTCCACTGAGAGGGTGCAGACCGGAGAGAGCCGGCCATCGCTGGTTCCGACTGAGAGGGTGCAGACCGGAAAGAGCCGGCCATCTCTGGTTCCGACTGAGAGGGTGCAGACCGGAGAGAGCCAGCCATCGCTGGTTCCGACTGAGAGGGTGCAGACCGGAGAGAGCCGGCCATCGCTGGTTCCGACTGAGAGGGTGCAGACCGGAGAGAGCCGGCCATCGCTGGTTCCGACTGAGAGGGTGCAGACCGGAGAGAGCCGGCCATCGCTGGTTCAGACCAGAGAGAGTTGTAGGCGTTAGTATGGAGAGCACAGATACGAGGACGGGATACTTCTCCAGGTGACACACTTCACCCAAGCAGCAGATTTATCGCCTTAAATTAAAAAATAATATCCATTTGTATGTTTTTGTCACTTTTGTCCTCCATCCGGTGTCCCCTGGTTTAAACCTAGAAGATTTAATACATTTCTGTCATGTGTTGGTTAATTTTTTTCCACCTAAGCCTTTCTGTTTCCTGTTTTTGTTGAGGGATGTGACCCCTGACCTCCGGGTTTCCTCTCTCTCTCTCTCTCTCTCTCTCTCTCTCCTCCGTCAGCCTTCAGCTCAAAGAGAAAGATGAGGTGTAGAGTTTGAACTGTGAGTCACTGGAGATAATTTTAAGAAACTGTTTTTTTTATTGCTGTGTGAGAGAATTGAACAAAAGTGGGGGGTTAGCTGCTGCAGCACCCCCTACTGGCTCAGTGTGGAGCATGTTTCATGTGCTTCTCAGCTCTTTTGTCCTAAACAGACTTTTAAACAGAGATTTATTTGAGGAAAAGAAAGCTAGATCAAATGTTGCATCAGTCATATGAGGCCATAAAACTACCCTGAAACAGAACAAACCTCACAATGCTTATGTCTGTTTTTTTATGGTGTTTCAGGCTGAGAAAGAAGCGGCAACTGAAGAGCCAATCAGAGAAGGCCAGTGCTTACCAATCAGATGTGAATAACAGGACCTCGGGGCTCCAGGAGCCGGCTCTGATCACTGTTAACGGTGAATCAGGTAAACCAGGAAGTTTTGTGAAAGTCTTACATGAGATTTCGTTTCGATTTAAAAGATCAGCAATCGATGCACACTATGTGAAGCGACGGGGGCTGTTGGGGTGTGAGGGTTCTTTGAGAGTCCAGGTGTCAGTAGATCTGAAGCTCGAGCTCTGGTCAAAGATCTGCAGCTGGTTACTGAGGAACACGGAGAGCATGAATCATTACGACGAGAGCTCTGCATCCAAACACACACGCTCCTCTGGGAGTTCAGGGAAGATACAGCCATCACATTTCTCTCTCTTCCAATCAGAGGAAATATTAAGAGCTGTGCAAAAGTTTTTGAACTCTGGATAGCACCTTGTTAATGACTCATTAATTCATGTTGTTGTCTAATGTAATTTTAAACTAATTTCTGCATACACTTTCTGTTTATTTTACATTTTTTATTCAAACCAGCTAGTTGAATCTTAATCAAACAGTGATGAAGTTTGCAAACATTGACCAGTATTGTCACGCAGACATGATCTTTGCTTTTCAAACATTTATTGATAGATGTTTTTTGGCCGGGACAGCTAGAGAGAAGAGATGTATACATGAGAACTCTCGCCCCATCTCTAGTTCCGTTTCAGCGCTAAACCTGCATGTTCTTTCAGGGAGCGGCGGGAAACCCTGCATCCGGAGAAGGAGAGGGAAGAGTAGGCCCCCAGGAACTGTCGAGTACACCGTGAGTCAAGTGAGGGGTAAACTGCTGCTCCAGCACAACGGCTTCACGTGAGCTGCTGATGCTGCTGTGTTCAGGTGGGAGCGCAGGACACGGTGAGCAGCGTGGCTTTGACGTTCGACATCACCCCGAACGAGCTGGTGCACCTGAACCGCCTCTACTCTCACAGCCTCGTACCTGGACAGGTGAGCGGGGCGGGCAGAGGGCCGTTCATGTGAGGAGGAACCCCTCTGAGATACCGTCTTCCATCTGTCTCACAGAAGCTGTTCGTTCCTGAAGTTCCCTCGCCGGAGATGGGCCCTCAGCTCGAGGAGGCCCCCGAAGGCACACGGCTCCGGGTACGAGGCGAAGGGACAAAGGAGCATCTTCTGGATCCAGATGAAACTATGTTTCTGCTGCCTCTGCAACAGAGAGAACTAAACTATCACTCTCTTTTTGTCTCTTTCTGTCTATCTCTATCCTCCTTTTCTTACTCTTCTTTTTCTCTCTTTCTCCTGCTCCCCTTTCCCTCTCTCTCTCTCTCTCTCTCTCTCTCTCTCTCTCTCCTCTTTCTCTCCCTGTTAGGAGGACGAGTCACGGAGCAGCAGAGGGGAGCGGCTGGCTCAGAGGGAAGCATCTCCTCTATCGGAGGATGAGAGTCCGGTCACGGAGAAGTTTATAAAGATGAGCTGTAAACTCTTCACTGACGGCATGGTGAGGGTTAAACTCTCCTCCCTCTCCTCCTCTCTCTTCCTCTCCTCCTCTCTCTTCCTCTCCTCCTCTCTCTTCCTCTGCTCTCCCTCTCTTCCTCTGGGTCTCTGGAGTGCTCTGATTGGTTTTGTGTGGCGCAGGGTGTAGTGGGCGGAGTCATGATCATCACACCCAATAACATCATGTTCGACCCGCACAAGTCTGACCCACTGGTGCTGGAGCACGGCTGCGAGGAGTACGGCCTGATCTGCCCCCTGGAGGAGCTGCTGAGCATCGCACTGTATGAGGACGTGTCACGGATGAACCTGCGGGACGCCCCGCTCTCGTAAGAGAGAGAGAAAGAGTGTGTGAGTGTGAGAGAGCACAGACAGAGAGACTAGAGAGCACAGACAGAGAGACTAGAGAGCACAGACAGAGAGACTAGAGAGCACAGACAGAGAGACTAGAGAGCACAGACAGAGAGACTAGAGAGCACAGACAGAGAGACTAGCGAGCACAGCCAGAGAGACTAGAGAGCACAGCCAGAGAGACTAGAGAGCACAGGCCAGAGAGACTAGAGAGCACAGGCAGAGAGACTAGAGAGCACAGGCAGAGAGACTAGAGAGCACAGGCAGAGAGACTAGAGAGCACAGGCAGAGAGACTAGAGAGCACAGGCAGAGAGACTAGAGAGCACAGGCAGAGAGACTAGAGAGCACAGGCAGAGAGACTAGAGAGCACAGGCAGAGAGACTAGAGAGCACAGGCAGAGAGACTAGAGAGCACAGGCAGAGAGACTAGAGAGCACAGGCAGAGAGACTAGAGAGCACAGGCAGAGAGACTAGAGAGCACAGGCAGAGAGACTAGAGAGCACAGGCAGAGAGACTAGAGAGCACAGCCAGAGAGCACAGGCAGAGAGACTAGAGAGCACAGGCAGAGAGACTAGAGAGCACAGGCAGAGAGACTAGAGAGCACAGGCAGAGAGACTAGAGAGCACAGGCAGAGAGACTAGAGAGCACAGGCAGAGAGACTAGAGAGCACAGGCAGAGAGACTAGAGAGCACAGGCAGAGAGACTAGAGAGCACAGGCAGAGAGACTAGAGAGCACAGGCAGAGAGACTAGAGAGCACAGCCAGAGAGACTAGAGAGCACAGGCAAGAGACTAGAGAGCACAGCCAGAGAGACTAGAGAGCACAGCCAGAGAGACTAGAGAGCACAGCCAGAGAGACTAGAGAGCACAGCCAGAGAGACTAGAGAGCACAGCCAGAGAGACTAGAGAGCACAGCCAGAGAGACTAGAGAGCACAGCCAGAGAGACTAGAGAGCACAGACAGAGAGACTAGAGAGCACAGCCAGAGAGACTAGAGAGCACAGCCAGAGAGACTAGAGAGCACAGCCAGAGAGACTAGAGACTAGAGAGCACAGCCAGAGAGACTAGAGAGCACAGGCAGAGAGACTAGAGAGCACAGGCAGAGAGACTAGAGAGCACAGGCAGAGAGACTAGAGAGCACAGGCAGAGAGACTAGAGAGCACAGGCAGAGAGACTAGAGAGCACAGGCAGAGAGACTAGAGAGCACAGGCAGAGAGACTAGAGAGCACAGGCAGAGAGACTAGAGAGCACAGCCAGAGAGACTAGAGAGCACAGCCAGAGAGACTAGAGAGCACAGCCAGAGAGACTAGAGAGCACAGCCAGAGAGACTAGAGAGCACAGCCAGAGAGACTAGAGAGCACAGACAGAGAGACTAGAGAGCACAGCCAGAGAGACTAGAGAGCACAGCCAGAGAGACTAGAGAGCACAGCCAGAGAGACTAGAGAGCACAGACAGAGAGACAAGACAATGTGAGGGGCGATTGAGAGAGAGTTCCCCTCTGTTCCTCTTTTACTCCTCCTTCATTGCTATTTGTTCATTCTTCATGATTTCATTAATGTTTTCTCCGTTCCCGCACTCATTCTGTTCTGTTGCATTCTTCCTTCATGCGGTTCATTTTGCATGTTTGCTCCCCCCTCCCTCCACCCTCCGCTGGAGCCAGTGATGGAGCGGTGGATCTCTGTCCGCTGTACAGGCCGAGCGAGTGGGAGGAACTTCCCTCCGAGCGCGATCTCAACCCCTTCAGCCGATACGAGGACACACCCCCAGTAGGGCTCTACGAGGTACACAGCAGTGCCCCCCATGGGTCTGGGGACCACGAGCGCTCACCGTCTGACGAGGGCTTCACCGAGCTGGAGGAGCTGCAGGGGATGCAGTGCCAGGAGAGGGAGGACGATGGCCTCCACAGCCGCTCTGCTGACCTGCTGTCGTCCACGTCTGAGGAGGAGCGAGGAGCAGCGGAGGAGGAGCACGCCTCAGACGGTGGGCTAAGGAGGTGCGAGAGCGAAGCTGAGATGAGGGCATGGCTGCTGAAGAGGATGCAGAGACCGATCGAAGGTGAGCTCCTCCTGCTCCAGCCTCTGTGCGGAGGAGAGTAACGAGCGATTGATCAGCTGCTTAGAAGATCAGCCTCTGGCGCTCGGATCAATCAGAGGCTCTAGCGAGAGCGAGGGTTCCTTCGCTTTTTGTTGAATTTTCAGTTATTATGTTTGTAAATGTCAGTAAAGCTTTTAGAAAATCAAATGAGGTTTTCTTGAAAAAGCATCTTCAGCCACAGCCAGAGCACCCATGGCTTTGCTGTGTCTCTCCTTCGGGGAGCAAGATGTTCTTGGTCTAGCTCTGGTCACATTTACCATACAAGGATCAGAAAGTACACTGGGGAAGCCTCCAATCAGATTTATTTAAGTGTGCTTCGGTGGAAGACAGCATCAGGAACTCTCTCCAGGAGGGGTTGTAAATACCAGGGGGGTGTGAGCTTCACCAGTTCTTATCAAAACACACTCGAAGTTCTTGAGAAACTGAAGTCGGACATCTTAAAAAAAACTTTCTTGGATGCACTGTATTCTACTACCTATTTTCAACCTCACACTTTCTGGATGTTTTTATTTAGTGCTTCTTCGGTTTAAATACAACTTCAGATTTTATTTATTAAGTTTAAAAAAATGTTTATTTATTAAGTTAATTTGCATTTCAGTATTTTTATTAGGTTTCATTTTTAGACCTTTTTATCTTCACATTTTAATTTCTTATTGTTTTTTTTGTTCATTTTCAAACATGTTTTTTTTACATGAGTTTCTGTCATTTAAGTCTGACCATTTCTTAACTTTCGGTTTCATGTTTTATATTGTTAAAAGTTTATTTTAACATTTCATATTCTAATCTGTGTTTCATTCTTTAGATTTTTTAGGGGTTTTCTTCATACATTTTTAATGTTAAGTAATGTATCTAAATGTTTTTTTTATGTTTTTTCTAAAGATATAATTTTGTTTTTTTTTTTTTCATTTTTTATTAGTATGCTTTTAGTTTTTGTGTGAATTCTTCTTTTTTTAAGTTTGTATTTTTTGGTCAGCTTTTATGTTTTTTTTTTTTATCTTATTATCTCATCGTGTGACTTCTGTTCAGGTTCTAGCCAGGTTTTTTTCTCTAATCATAATTTATTTGCATTTTTTTTGTGATTTTTTTTTTTTAATTTATTTATTTTTTTACATTAGTAGTTTTTGTTCCTCACTTATTTTGGCTTAAAATGTTTTTACTTCCTGATTGAAGTGTTCAAGATTTTTTCAGATATTTCTGTGTTTCTCACTTTTAATTCTTTATTACAGAAGATGCATTTTCACTTCTTCTTTTTAGATTCAAATAATTGAGTTGTTTTATCCGATTTTGCATCATGTTTGAAGTCTATTGTTAATTGAATTACATTTCTCATTTTATTCGAGGTTTTTACATAAATTATTTTGTGCTTTTGATTGTATTTCAGCTATTTATCTGATTATTCTTTTCTTAGTTTCTTTAAGCTGCATTTTCTGTATTTTCTCAGCATGTTATTTCATATTTCCATTTTTCTCTGTTTTGTTTTACATGAGAATGTTCTAATATTTTTTTCCAGATTTTATCTAAGTTTTTATCAGATTTTGCTACATTTTTTTATATGTTTCCAGGTTTCTTTTCATTATTTCTCTTCTATTAATGTTGAGTGATCATTTTTTTACGCTTGTTGAGATTTTGAAAGACTGAGATTCTTGTTTTCCCCACTTTTTATATACAGTTGGATTTTGTCAGATTTTAATTTGTTTCTATCACATTTAATTGCTACTTTTGTCCCTAATTAATTAAACTATAGTTTGTTTTATTTTACAAAATTTTCAGTACTTTTTTCAGATTTTTCATATATTTCCGATTTTTTGTTTGAGCTTTTGGTTCGGCGATATCTTAATGTCTCGTATTTTTTCCTGTTGTTTTCTCTTTTTATTTTAATTTATTTTGTTATTTTTCTCTGTCAAATTGTCAGTTTGATCAGATTTTTCCACATTTTGTTTTTTTATTTTTATTTTATAGATTGGATTTCAACAGTTTTTAAAGCTGCAATTTCAATATTTTCTTGGCACTTTATTTCAGTGTTTCTCACATTTTATTGTATCTAATATAAAAAAAATTATTATAATGTTCAAAAATTTTTCCTGATTTCCTGATAAACATTTTTACTTTACTGAGAAAAAAAAAGTTTTAAAAATGATTTTAAAATGCTCCGATTTGTTCACGAGGCGCTAAAGCCAAGACTGTCCCTTATCGAAACACTATCATAACTTTACAGTCAAACAAACAATAAGATCTTCTGTTTGGTTTGGTGTCATTTCATGAGATGAACCAAAGCTTGTTCAGAGGCACTGATACGGACTCTTCTTCTCAGACCTGCTGCTGAGCCACGAGGAGAAGAGCAAAGCCCCGCCCATGTTCCTCTGCTTCAAGGTGGGAGCGCCCATGAGGAAGTCCTTTGTGATTGGTCACACATCAAGCCCCGCCCGCTCCAGCAGAGGCCGCCAGCACGAGTATTGGTTCGCGGTCCCTCAGGAGAGGTGCGAGTGCGTGTTTTAGATGTTTGAGATGTTCGCTCTGGAGCTCAGGATCTGCTCTGGTTCTGTGTGCGCAGGGTGGAGGACCTCTACTGGTTCTTTATCCGCTGCTCGCCCGGCTCCTACGGCTCGGAGACCCCGGAGCAGGGCTTCGTCCTGGTGGAGCGGGAGCAACTCACCATGATCGACGACTTCTTCAGCGAGCCTGTGCCTCGCAGCTGGGAGGTAGCGCTCATAGCTTCGAACCTCAGGGTTCTTCTGGAGACTTTTCTGTTTGGCCCGATGCAGGAGCTTTACGGTTACTCTGATGATGGTTCTCCGTGTGCTGCAGATCATCACAATGAACGAGGTGAAGAGGCGCCAGAGTCTGAGTCTGGAGGACGAGGAGCCGCTGGAGTTGCTGGCAGAGCTTCTGGAGCCCAGCACGTTCCTGCAGGAGGAGCACACGCAGCAGGTCTGGCCCTGGGTCCTCCTCCTCAGTGCTGATGTTTCAAGATCTGTTATTGTCGAATCGGTTCTTTTAGATACGCCGTAAAAGAGAACTCACGAGAACTGAACCTCATCTAGAGTAGTGTTAATCTGTCACAGAGCCCCGCCCCACCATTACTTAGTTACGTTTACTGTGTTAAACAAATACTTATTTTTTTCTTTCTCTACCTCTCTGTCCCTCCTCTTCACCCTCTCACACCTCTTTATTTGTGTCTTTTTTTCTGGTCTTTCTCCTCGCTTCTTTCTCTCCTCTCTTTCTTCTCTCCCTCTCTTTTTCTTCTTTCTCTTTTCCCTCTTGCTCTTTCTTCTCTATCTCTCCTTCTCTCTTTCTCTACCTCTCTCCTCTCTTTACCTCTCCTTCCCATATCTCTCTCTTCCTCTCTCTCTCCTCCACCTGTTTCTTAATCCCACCTCTCTCTCTTTCTCTCCCTTTTCCCTATCTCTTCTCTTCCTCACTTCTCTCTCTCTCTCCTCCCTCTCTCTATCTTCTCTCGCTCTGTCCTCTCTCTCCCCCTGTCCCTCCTCACCCACATCTCCTTCTCTGTCTTTTCCTACGTCTTGCATCTCTCTTTTCCCCATCTCTCTCTATCTTCCCTCTCTCCTCACCTACCTCTTTCTTTTCACTCTCTCTCCTCTCCATCTCTCTCTCCTTCTCTTCGCGCTGCAGCTGTGTGGTGCTCTCCCAGCGCGGTTGCAGGCCTCAGCGCTGGCATCTCCTGTACAGCACGGATCTGCACGGGTTCAGCCTGAAGAGCTTGTACCGTAGCCTGCTGGAGCTCGATCGCCCCGTACTCATGACCATCCGGGACAGCGATGGCCAGGTGAACATTAGTCAGGTGTGAAGAGCTGCGGTGAGCCAGGACTTTTATTCTGTACTGTGTTGGGCGGCAGGTGTTCGGGGTGTTCTCGACACACGCGCTCCGAGTCAGCGAACACTACTACGGGAGAGGAGAGAGCTTCCTCTTCAGCTTCCGCCCCAAGTTCGCGGTGAGCCTCCAGGCTTAGCCTCCTCTCCTTCTGATCCCCCGGCTTTCCCTGAGCGCTCTCTCTCTCTCCTCAGGTGTTCCGCTGGACGGGTGAGAACTCTTACTTCGTGAAGGGGAACCTGGACTCTCTTCAGATCGGAGGAGGAGGGTGAGTCCCCAACCAATGGAGCGTTTCTGAAGATCTCCTCTGTGTTGCTGCTCCTCTGGTTCCACTGCCGTGTTGATACACCTCTGGTTCCTTTGTTGTGTTGATTCTCCTCTGGTTCCTCTTCTGTGTTGATGCTCCTCTGGTTCCACTGCTTTGTTGATGTTCCTTTTCTGTGTTGATGCTCCTCTGGTTCCACTGCTTTGTTGATGTTCCTTTTCTGTGTTGATGCTCCTCTGGTTCCACTGCTTTGTTGATGTTCCTCTGGTGTGCTGATGCTCCTCTGGTTCCTCAGGGGTCGTCTGGGGCTCTGGTTGGACGCGGATCTCTACCATGGCACCAGCTCCACCTGCCCCACCTTCAACAACCCCCCGCTCTCGTCCAAACAGGACTTCACTGTTCAAAATCTGGAGGTTTGGTCCTTCGAGTGAGCACTAGCTCACACACTCTGCTATTGGACTCTGTGACAGCACGGTTGCGGCGCATAGTCGGCAGCAATCAGAACCAGTTGGAAGAGACGCTGCTTTACTTAATAAATGAATATTTATTCTCGCTAAAGCTTTAAAATAACACTACGAGGTTTGAGCACTCAGAAACCTTTAATGAAGTCCCTTCCAGTATAAACCACACCTCTGTTTAAATCCGTGCGGAGAAGTTTTTTTTATAAACAATGCAAATCAAAGGTTGCTTTCTTCCGTTTCCTTTGTGCTCGAATACTCAACAACTCAGAGAGAAAGAGAGACTGAGCAGCATGTTGGGATATCTCTATCCCTCTTTCTCTCTCCTCCCTCATTTTGCACTCCCTCTCCCTCTCTTGTTCTCCCCATTCCTTTCTCTCTCTCTTTCCTTAGAAGTGATTTTCTTTTCCTGATCACTGGAAGAGATAATCACAGGTTCTCAAGGGATGTTAATGAAGAGAGTTTCTTTAATCTCTAACTAGAAAACAGACGTGTGTTTAAACGCCGCATGGATTCAGGTGAGAATGCGCCGCACAGTTTAAGAACACAATTATAGAAATCCACTGAATATCACAGATTTAGTCAATAAACTAAACACACGATGAAGTAGAGAAAACTGGGCTCAAACATGAAGCAACTGTAGATGCCAGTAATTGTGATTAAAGTTACAGTGATTAAAGTTACTGTAACTCCTGCTGTTTCTGAACAGGTCAAAGCTTTCACAGATGGACGCGGTGGCAGGAATTGCGCCGATGAGAGTGTTTGTGTTATAAGTGCTGCTTTTGGGGTAAATGAGAGAAATGGAAGAAAACAGGGGTGAGGTGTTCAGCGCGAACAGCTTGACGATGTTAAAGATGTAGACCGAAGTGACTGAAGAGACGCAAACATTCCTTGTGAGAGAAGTACAGGCGTATCTTCTGCACCAAACCAGACGAGCTCCGTGTGGCACCTCGATTCTGTGGGCTCCAGTGAGCAGCGACATCTCCATGCTTGAACGCTGTTTGAGATGGTTTGTTGCTACTAGCGCTAGCAGCATGAGGGACGAGGGCACTGGAGGGAGGATTAATTGCCTAGTTTTCAATGTTTTATTTTTGTTTTTGTACTGGAGTATTTTTATATCATGTTGGTGAGTTTAGATTGCGTTCCTCTCCATCATTTCATGCAGCTTTAGGAACACAAAGGGAAGCGATGCTAGTATTGGTCCTGATGCACTGCTCTCAGATCTCATCCCGCTGCTGATCCGGTTCAGACAGGGTTCGACTGCGTTTGTATTTTCTTAGGGATGATGTCACTTCCTGTTCGGTGCGTGTGGACAGGGATGTGTTTGTGATTGTTTCAGAGGTTTAAAACTTATGTCACTAAGCTAAAATCAAAGCTCACACGAGCGAACCTTTTACGTTTTTGGTCACAATTTTCAGAAACATAATCTCTTGATTTCATCGATGGATGAAAGCACGTTTGTTGTTATTTCTCTGATTTAGTCTTCAGTTGATCTCAGATCATCTGCTGGGCTTCACAAAGCTGTTGTGTGAATCACCTGCCGTTATTAAAGCTGTGGAATTCTCTTATTTCAACTGTGAGCATCTTCAGTTGTGATTCTTTAAAGATGAAACTAAATGTTTACGCGTGTATTCCCTGCTCTGGTTGAACACCATGCAGTTGTGTATGTTCGCCAGTGGATGCTGTATTTATTGTGTTTCTGAACCAAATAAATGCAATTCATGTTAAAAAAATATTTTGTCCACATTAGAAAGGTTAAAATCATTTGGAGCTATTTGAAAGGCATTGGGACATTTAGTGGAATGTAATTAAAATAATTGAAAGGTAAAATACAGCTTTCACATTGAGAAAACCAAACAGAAGAAAATCAAACTTTTGCTTTGGAAAAAGAAAGTATAAAAGCCATTTTTGGCCTTAAATCAATGTTTTCCTTGACAAAAATGTAACGTACAGTCTTTCGCTGTGTATTGGTTTTTAGGCACAATGTTTTAACTTTTCAATTTGTTAATAGCTTGAAACCCATTTTTTTAACAATGGGAAAATAAAGTCTTCAACGGAGCTTCATATCTGCACCCATTCTGAAGTGAAAAGGAAACATGATATTACCGTTTTTAAAAGTAATTAAGAAAATGCAGCAACATTTGAGCACCATTTGTGAACCATACATGATCATAAAACAGTTGGTTTCATTGCAGTAGATTATTTAGTAATGAAACTGCTGAAAAGACGCACGCTTATTAATATAGTTATGTTAGTTTTACACGTGTTTAATGAGAATGTTTTGTTTTTGGCCGGTGTATCAATGATATATAATATATTATTTAATTTGAAGTATAATTGTTCAAAATAATATTTTCTCACTTTAAGTCGAATAAACTGTTAATCGGTGTTGCGCCGAGAGTCCGTTATTGGTGAAACTGCTGAGGCTGAAACCACCGATTGACTTTCACTGCGCTCGAACTCCTTCAGCCGCTGTTTAACTAGTTCTTCTTTCACAATGGCGACTTTAACCAGGATTTCTACCTTTTTTACTCAGAAAGCCACTAGAGGAACACGACTCTACAGGTAAACAGCGTTATTTATTATTTTGATTGTATCGTAAACAATCTGTGGGACTGTATCGACTCTGCGCATGCGCGTGCTGTTAAAAGTCTTAACACACAGTATTTTGTAAAAAGCACCGTAAAATAGCCTTTTCCGTAATAAACGTGTGTGTTACAGTGATTTTGTCTCTGGGAAAGTGTCCGTGAATGGAGTGAAGCTGCATTTTCAGCGCTCCGGAGCCGGAGAACACAGCGTCCTGCTACTGCCTGGAGCTCTGGGTCAGAAACAATTCGAATACCCTGAAAAAATATTACTTTGAGTCCTATAACTGCACGTTTCATTCAATAACCGTGAATTATATCTAGTCTTTTGACTTTTTATCAGCCAATCAAAACAATCCACTTAATGGTTAATCAGCCAATTAGAAGCAAGCATCCAATCACAGAATGTATATTAATCAGCCAACCAGAATCAAGGACTGATTTTCACTGTACTTTACACAAGCTGTTTTTATTATAATGGTATTTACATAAATGCAACATTTTCTATAGTAAGTTATTAAAAATATGATAAAAGTAATACATTTAGTAAACGTGTGATTTGAAGGTGTTATAAAAGTGTATAGAAAGTGGATCTGTGATTAATTGTTCTGAAAAATGTTTTTGTTTTTCGTCGCTTTGTACAGGAAGTGGCGAGACAGATTTCGGCCCTCAGCTGCAGGGTCTGGACCGGAGCAGGTTTACCGTGGTGTCGTGGGACCCGCGAGGTTACGGACGCTCTCGGCCTCCGGAAAGAGATTTCCCAGAAGACTTCTTCCATAGAGACGCGAGGGACGCCATCGGATTAATGCAGGTATTGTAGAACATCAAAATGTTGTCAAAAGAAAACAAAGTTCTACTCCTCAAGCTTAAAGTGTCCGTGTCATCCCTTTTAAATGATTGATTAAAAACACCCTCTAGAGCAGTGGTTCTCAAACTTTTTTCCCAATTACCACCTCAAAAAAATTCCTGCTCCAAGTACCACCATAATAAGCAACATCAAAATAGCCACAGTGTATAGGCCTTCCTGTTCAGTTCAATATTCTATTAATAACATTTATATAGTTGTTCATTTTAGCAATGCTAAACACTGTACATCCTGAACTATAAGAATATAGCAGGGACACATTTATAGCCCAATCCAGACTAAAGATCGGTTTTTTTTTTTTATGTGTTTAACTGTAGACACACGGGAAAGTTCTGTTTCTGCATGTTTTTATTAGAACATCCCTTTTTACATTTTTTTTTTTTTTACATATTACTTCTGCTCTGAGGAGATTTATTTTTCTGCCAGTAGGAGCAAGTAATGTTGAGGTAAAGGCATCATAGGTAAAATAATAAATTTTTTATATTATATATTAAAGTTCCTGCGTCAGTCGCCATGTCAACACTCAGTGGCACAGTTATTTAAGGTGCAAAAGTTTCACACACTTTGCACCTGTTATATACAGTCAACGCTTCACTCACACCAGCAGCACAAGATTAACATGTTTTATTTCAATAGTATTTTTCTCCACACACACGTACACTGGTATCCTAATGGGTAAATATACTATTGTACTAAGTAGTATCGACTGAAAAACACACAAACAGAATTAACCTTCACGTACCTCTAACAGACGTTCACGTACCACTAGGGGGTGTCCAAGTACCACCAGTGGTACACGTGCCACAGTTTAAGAACCACTCCTCTAGACGATCACTGCTCTCTTAATAATCTTCAGAAGGTAGTATTTGTCCTAAAAAATATAATCTCCTCAAATGGTTGTGCTCCTCAAAATTAGCCCTGTTCCTCCCACTGCTATGCTTCCACAATTACATTCATCTTTTGGAGGCAAAAACACTCTTCATTCATAAACACTCTTTCTTTTCATTGTTTATCAACGCGGCTCTGCTACGATTCACTTTCAGCTCATTCAGCATGTATGTTCTTCATTGAGATGAGCTGCATTAGGGCTTCATCTGATTGGTTAGTGAGTGGAGCTTCGGTCGGTGGGAGTGGCTGCAGACATCGAGTCGTTTTGAGCTCCAGAAAAAGAAAAAATCATCTCGGGACGATTAGAGGAGCATGAACCGATCTGAAGATGATTCGAGAAGAGTTTCTGATGAGGAACAACACTAACACATGAGAGAAACATTAACCCTGTGTGTGCCAGGCTCTGGGCTTCGAGCGCTTCTCTCTGCTGGGCTGGAGTGACGGTGGGATCACGTCTCTGATCGGTGCGGCTCTCAACCCGGAGCTCATCTGCAAGCTGGTGGTCTGGGGCGCTAATGCTTACGTCTCTGAGGAGGATGTCCAGATCTATCAGTGTGAGGCTCCGCCGCATCTGAAACTCTTCTGAAGGGATTGAGATCCTGAAAGGGTTGTGTGTTCTAGCGCTGCGGGACGTGTCTCGGTGGAGCGAGCACATGCGGCGGCCGATGGAGAGGATGTACGGTGCTCAGTGTTTTCAGAGAACCTGGCACAGCTGGGTGGACGCCATCAGCCGTTTCAGTCGTAACCCTCATGGTAGGTGCCCGATGGAGTTTAGGCGGCACCGCGGTGCAGTGGGTACCACTCAAACCCATCTATCACTCCCTCTGAGAATAAACCCAGCATGCATGATTCTCCGCAGGCAGCATCTGTGTGGAGGCGCTTCCGCTGATCCGCTGTCCCACGCTGATCATCCACGGGGCTAAAGACCCGGTGGTGCCTTCCTACCACCCTCAGCTCCTCCAGGAGCGCATCAGAGACAGCAGGTGAACACGTACTGCAAGCCCTCACTCAGGGTTAAGAGATGGAGATAGAGAAAAGTCCCCTCTGGAGCACATCTGGAGGTATTCTGGTTCGTATTACATTTATAGTAATTGATCAAAAAAAAATTCGGTATTGTTTAATATAAAAAAAAGATAAAAATGATCTATGAAAATTACATAACCACGATAACTTAGTTCCGGTGTTCTACAATGTTCTTTCAAACCCTCTTTTTAAATTAGATTTATTTTATATTTATCAAAACTGTTGAGAAAAAAAAGTGTTGAAAATGCTCCTAAATGTAAAAATAAAAACAAAAACAACTATAAGGGTTTCCAGATTGTGAGAAAATGCTTTTAAATGTTAAAATAAAACTTAAATGATGGTTAGGGTTGCCAGAGATTGAGAACACCCCTCCCCCAAACACTAAAAGCCAAGCTAAACAATTGAGCTGGTGTTAAAAAGAACCTGCTGTTTTCAGAATGCCCTGGACAAAACCCCTGGATTGCTAAACCATCAAACATTTTCAATAACAGCACTGATTCGTGGCTGAAGTATGGTTGTTCTCGAGCGTAATGTGTCAGAGATCCTTCCGCTGGAGAGGACGCCTCGCACTGAGATGTCGTGCCCTGAGAGGCCGTTTTAGCATCGTGATCTAGCTGAATGACTTCCTGCCATCCCTGAGTGACCTCGTCCCAGAGATTTCAGGAACCAAGACTCATGTGTTTGACCCCGAAGACTCTAGGACACGAGTCAAAGCCAGAAAATATCTATTTCATAACCCCTTTAAGAGCAGTTCTATGTAAACATGGGTCTAAACGTGGTCAGTGTTCAGTTTAGATCTCTGTTTGTAAATAAAAATGATGTTCCATACAGCTCCGGTTGATTCTGAAGGTTTCAGGTGAGCGAGGCTCTTCTGTGAGCTCTGTTCTTGCTTCCTGCAGGCTGCTGGTGTTTCCGGATGGAAAGCATAACGTCCACCTGCGCTTCTCAGAGGAGTTTAACGCGGCGGTGGATCGGTTTCTCTCTGCGTGATGACCCTCGGGGGCTGAAGGTGTGTGTTCAGGTGTGGGCAGCCCCCTGGAAGACCATCTTCAAGTTTAATTCTTTGTAAGGCGCTGTTTGGAAACACTGGTGCATGTATATGATAACATAACAATAACATCTCAATGAAGATGCAGAAAATTTCTCTAGAAAGGGTTATTTTAGTGGTTAGTTTAATAGTGTAGTTATTTCTGCATTTTCAGCGTTTTATTACTTGAATATCTGACATTTGACTTTACAATCAATTTTTAGGGGTAAGGGTTAGGGTCAAAAACCTCAAAACTTTAGCATCCTCTGGATAGAACTGGATCTTGCATGACAATTGAACAGCCGTGCAATATTAAATAATATTGACTAAACAATAAATAAAAATGTAATCAATAAAGTAATAATCGAGCTCTTAAAATGTTCTTCAAAATGGCATATATTTTAATAACATATATATATATATATATATATATATATATATATATATATATATATATATATATATATATATATTTGATGTATGTTTTGTTGTCTGTTTCACATTTAAAGGGTGTGAACTTATTAAAAGAATTTAACTAAAAGACATAGATTTCTGTTGTTATTATTTGATAATTTTGGCACTCAGTTGCATTTTCAAGTTTTTCTCACAAGAAATTAACGAGCTTAAAACGTTCAGAAATGTTTATTTCCGGGTGCATTGCGCTCGCGTTTCGTCCTCCGCGCCTCTAGGGGCCGCCACGCGGCTCGTGTTTCAGTTCAACCAAGAAAGCGTCGCATCATATACAAAGATTTTACTTTCGTTTTGAGGCTTCTGTAAGCGGCTGCTGGTGGTGAGAGGGACTCCGGTATGGAGTGCTCGGTTAACGGAGACGGCAGCTCTCAGAGCATCAGTGTTCATGATTTCTCGGAGAAGATTCTTGCGCAGCGCGTTCATTTTCACGTCATGAGGCTCCGCGGGGGCTTCTTCCTCTGGGTCGGCACAGACGCGCGCCTCCAGAACCTCGCGCTGGCCATCGGCGGGAAAAACGTGAGTGGCGTGATTGTTTCTACCCGTTATTTACGCGGGTTCAAATCTGATAAATACTCCGTGCAATACAATTACTCATGAGCGAGAGAGGTGCCTTTAATGAGAGAGATTAATGGGGATGGTGTGAGGATAAACAGGATAGTTGACTCGGTGATTCCTTTAAAAATAAGAAATAATGTCAGTTAGTTTCACTATTCGCGAGAGAACTATATGAATGCGCGATCCCTGTGAACGTTGAAAAGCTGAGCTGATGATCAGAATAAATTGTTGAGGAACAGCATTGCGCTATGGATGAAACCAGTTATTAAATCCTATTTTTTTATC
>UELW01000541.1:600000-900000 GCA_900490495.1 Danionella dracula
GAACCCTAAACATCTATCATGGCATGGCTGATTGTGCAGCTTCAACTAGTTTTGGGCACTTGTGACCGGATTCAAAATTATTTCAAATGGACATATATGTCACGCACTCAGATACATGTATTTTATTTTAATATATACTTTTAGGGCTTTTTAATGCCTTTCTTAAATAGGATAGTTCAGAGAGGAGACAGGAAAAATATTTGGGAGAGAGATCAGGGGAGAAAAAGCAGTTCGAACCCTTGACGCCGGATGAAACTCTCAGTACACCGACTATATAGACACAGTTAGCCCTGTTTTTCATGAAAAGTTTTGCCAATAATTAAGTATTTCTGTTGCCACAGTGAGCTTACATTCACTCTGTTGCTGAGGGTGTTTTGCATTTGCACCATCTCCTTGTGCAAGTCTTCTAGCTCTCGCTTAAGTTTACGGTTCTCCATCAGCAGCTCCTGCTCCCGATTCTCCTGGGAAAAAAAAGTTTTTAGCTTGTCAGTGAATGATTGCTTCTGAGCACCATGCGCAATATGAAACACGTACTGTTTTTCCTGTAAAGTAGTGGAAATATCTTGGTGGATGGGTGCTGGTCTTCAAAAGAATGTGTATGGTGGGGCAAACACTGTTATCTGTTATCCTCTGTCTTTAACATTACCACAGTTCATTTGTTACAGGGCTCTATCATTTTTGCCAAGTTCACCTTTTAAATGAATGAATAAAAGGTGTGTGAGTGGGAGACCATTCATTCCTAATTATGGTCAGATCATTGGGTTTTGTGACTCCAAGGGAACATCTACCATTATTACCATAGCTGATCAAGGGACACATGTGTAAGTTGATAAAAACAAGAACTTTTAGTTAAATTAAAGACCAAGACAACTGACAGTGCCAGTAGTGACTTCACACACAGGACCCCCAACAGATCCTAGTAAAAACTGCAAATTGACAAGACTCTCCTCATCCTCAAAATTCAGAAACAAAAAATAATTTTGATCCCAAAACACTTTTTATGAAGACTTGTTAGCCGAGCATAGAGCTTAGGATCGAGTCGTTGAGGGGGTCGGTGCTGCAGGGAGCTGTTCGTGTTTTTATCTGTTAATGAGAGCTCGAGGACACTCCAAGTTAACTTTAGATAAAGTTAGAACAGATGTAGCTTTTTTAAAAAGTGGATATTGATGAATTTACCGTTCATTTAAGTGATTTTAAATATATCCATACTCTTTTGGAAACATTGCATATCAAATGTAAAGGATCTACATTTTTATATGCTGATTTGTTTTAACAATGTAACGCTAAAAATTGCATTTTCAGTTTTGTATGGGCAAAAATCCCTTCAGGCATTTATAACAATGCCCACAATACGCTATAATATGTAGTGAATGGAAAATAAGAGATCAAATGAATCATTAAAAACCATTAAGTATGTTAAAGCTTAATACATTTCTTGATTAAACAGAAATAACAAGTTATTGCTTTTGTTTAAAGTTATTTTTGGATCTGCTTTATATGAAATCGAGGTCTTGCATTTATGCACTCACCTAATTTGCTATTTATTTGATTCAAATTAGGCAAATTTCACTTATTTTTTAATTGCTGATCAATACTGCACACTGTAAAACACACACAAAGGCAATAATAAAAAAAATGAAGCAATAACATGCTTCAAACACCTCTGGTTGATATCCAAACTAAAGCAGGTATTTAAATCAGGATAATAGTTTAAATCAGGTGTTTTTAATCGCACGATAATAAACTTGCGCTTTAATGGCCACTATTAAAATAAATCATGTTTTTTATATTTAAAAGCTACCAAGCAACATTGTGTCAAACAGGCGGGTCTGATTTTGGAGATAGTTTTGTTGACAGATTGGGGCTAAACTCTTTCATCTGGATCCAATTCCAAAACAGGCAGGTACAGAATGCAAACCAAGATATGGGGGATTTTCTCCAACGCTTAGTGAGAACCGGCAGAATACCCTCACATTTCTCTTCAGTCATTGTCAGAGTTTAGCTACCAGCTTTCAGTATCTAAACAGGAGCACAAGGATAATGCCCCTTCTGTACAGGCTTATATGTGATGTATAAAAGCAAACTGGAGTGCTCCAGAAGATACATGCATTCATTTATTCTGGAGGAGTGTCTAATGTAGCTTAATTTTCTGTTCTATTGAACAGCTGTTTTCTGTTGGTGATGCAATACTGAAAACACAATTACCTTGGCTTTCTTGAACCGGTATGATTGCTCATCACCTAGAACACCAGCTAAACATCTGATGTGTTTGATACAGTTGTAGTTTGATTGGTTAAACCGGATTGGTTTTCCAGATTTCTGGTAGTATCTAGTGTCTTGTTTATTTTTGTTCCGCTCGGAATGTGGAAGCGTTCGAATTGAACATTGTATAGCCATCACGTATATTGAAAATGTGTGATTTTAAAAGAACAAATTAACATTAGATTATCTAAAAGTTCAGGTCAGGTCAGTTGTTGGGGTAATATTTCTGCACCCCAAAACATGCTGTTTTTTGTCGTCCTCTCCACCCAACAAAAAGAAACGCTATTACCAGAATACGTGTTCCCTAAATTATTGGTTTCTCTCACTTCTTGGTGTCTCCCCCACAACATGAACATAACATTTATTATGTTTATTAATTTAATATTGATTTTTTTTTTACTTGGAATTGCCCTGACTTGCGAAGTAGTGACCTGATCCCATCTTTGAAAACACCTCTGAATCAGGCTCTAAGCTTTAACGACCACAAATGTGAACGGAGTTTAAATGATGGCGCTATAAGCCTTCAAGGGTCAGCCTGAAAAACTCTGAAGTAAAAAAAAAAAAAAAAACAGTAAAACGTTTATTAAATGAATCATTCTTGATTTTGTAGTTACTTCCTTTTCTCACTCTATATCTATGGCAGATGATGATCCACTCTTGAAACCTAAGTAGTACCAGACTTTGAAGTTACTAGTGCTCTGTGGACATACCTTTTCTTGCAGCTGAGAGAGCATTCTGTTATTCTCCAGCTGGTGGTGCTCTCTCGCCTGTTGTGCTGTGCTCTGCTGGATCTGGGCAGCGTCGCTCAGATCACTGATCTCAGCCTGCTGGCGTTCCACTGAGCGCTGAAGGGAAGCCTTCTCTGCCTGCAGAGTCTGGAGCACGTTGCTCAGCTGGTCCCCCGCCTGCAGAGAGAGGGGAGAGTAAGAGGCTCTCATTCAGGTTCCATCATCAGACCTGAAGGCAGTCACAACTCTACACTTTTCACAATCAAATCTTAATATATACTCCAAAAAATTGTCACTTATTTTGAAGCGGCAGCATTACACATAGCATCATTTAATTCCTGACGTAAAACAAATAAACCACTTCACTAAAGAAGATATATATTATATTATATATAGTATTAGGGTTAGGCATAAGCTTGTACCTTCTCTTTGCTCTGTAGGGCAGTGTTTACGTGTGAGATTTCTGCACGTCCGCTCACCAACTCTTGCTTCAGGACCTCGATCTGTGCTCTGTGAGCCTTTAGCTGAAGAAAAAAAAATCAGCACCAAGAACCAGAGCCTAATATATTAATCAATATTCATTCACAAGATTATAAAGGACTCTCTAGCACTCGGATCTAGAATCAGCTGTTTCAGTTTCTCTCCCCAAGCCCTGACATTGAAACCCATGATGAGCCAGTAGACTACTGAACATCACTGTGTGGTGGAACAAGACCTGGCTGTCCTTCTCTTCCCTCAGCTGCTTCATCTGCTGCTGACATCGGTTTAGTTCCTCCTGGGATTCCTGCGAGCTACTTATCTGCTTCCCAAGTTCAGCATTCTGAGAGAAAGAAAGAAAGAAAGAGAGAGAGAGAGAAAGAGACTTCCATAAAACATTTTTAATTGGATGAAATGTTTTATTTACAAATTAAGTTATTTTATCTGATTGCTAGTGATTTTTGGATGTAACAAATTATGGACGTTACAAATTATTTATGAACTCCATCCATAAATAACTAGAGTGTGTAATTTATGAAATGTTTAAATGTTTTTAATGATTATTTGTAAATAATCATTAAAAATAATCATAAACATGACAATAATAAAGATAATAAGTTTTAATTATTATAGTACCAGTTTACTTGCTGTCTTCAATTGTCATTTTATAGACTGTTTAAAAAAAGAAAATCAATCATTTATTAAAGTGATTTTTATATTATAATATATATATATATATATATATATATATATATATATATATATATATATATATATATATACACATGATTGCTACATGATTAGTTATTAACCAATTCTATCTTCAGTAAATAGCAGGTAAAAGTCCCTTTGGAGAACATTAGTATAAAAGACATACTTCAAGAAAGAGACACTAACTTCTCAAGTGGAAAAACTTAATTCAAAATTTAACTTCTGTGGTGGTGATCACTGAGGTGCTTCTGTGGACCACTTCACAGACACAGAAAATGAAAGACAAACCCAGAAAACTTACATACATCAACCTTGATCTCTGCGTGGAGTAATGCACAAACCCATAATTAATCATGGTTTATGATGACTGTTAGTAAATCTGATCATGAAAGCTAGAACGTTGGTACAAGGCCTCATGTCGTACGATCTGTAGTACCTTGCGCATGAGGTCAGCATGTCGACTGACCAGCTCGGCGTGCTTCTCTTTCAATCGAATAAAATGAACTTGCGCCGTCTGAGCTTGGTCTGCAAAATACAGATGTCGCAAAGATAAAAAAACTCAATTACTGTTAAACTAGGCTGTTTGTGTAGAAGTTCAGGGAGAAGTGTAGAAGTTCACTCACTGCCCGCCTCCTCAGCTGTTGCCTGGATGCTGGCAGCAATGGCGTTTTGTGCTCGCAGATTTTCCATCTCCATGCGTAGCCTCTCGTTCTCCACCAGCACCATCTGTTTGTGTGTACGCTGGTCCTCCAGTTCAGACTCCAAGAGGTTCACCTGAGACTGGAACTGCACTGCCACTCGCTGGGCCTGAAGAGCAATCGCTGATCACCAAAGATCTCTGACAGAGCTTTTCAATGATGCCATTTTCAAAGTCTCTAAGATTACTGTCAAACTAAACAAAAACACATAATAAGTGTGTAAATTATGAAATAAAAATGATGTTTTAGGGGGTGGCTTGTAACTGCTTAAAGTTGAGATGAGACATCACCCTCACTAGTAAGAGCACAAATGAAAATAATAAATGAACAAGATGATAAAACAGTTCAAAGACGGTGGCTTATGAGTGAGAACTTTATTAGAAAGAGCCTTTTCCTTGATTTCTGAGGATTAACAGCAATCACAGGAAACTGATAGACACTGACTGGAGCTGTATTTGGACAAACATGATGCCAATGCTAATGTGAATGGCCCAGATAACACAAAAATCAGCAGCTTAACCGGCATGAACTCACCCAGGTGCAGTGAGGAGCTCTGTGTTTTTACTGGAAAAGGATGAACCGTGTGGATTTTTTTTTAAATTTGCCACTATGGAATTTTATGTCACACTACAAACAAAACAAGCGCTTAATCTGATTGGTTAGTGGATGGTGCTATTGCCAATTGATGGTACAGCCATCAAGACATTTTGAGCTCCAAGAAGAAGAAAATAGGATTACAAAAACAGACACGAACCAATCTGAACATGACTCGAGGCATACTTTTGATGAGGGAACAATACTAAACTATGCAACAAATGTCTGAAAACTCAAGTTTACATCAAGTTGATCCAGCATCTATGCCCTATTTTATTATCTGTGTGTGATTTTCCACAAGTGTTGGGTAAATGCATTGACTGTCATCTCACTCCCAGACAAACATATAAAAGAAATTCAATACAAATAATCAGAAAATAGCCTTTATGTTCGACAATAAGGAATTACGGTACGTTCATCTACTATTATCATGGCAACGATTTTCATAAAGAGAATTTTTTGCATTTTGTTTCTGTATACATGTGTTTGGCAACCTGAGGGAGGAAACTAATCATGTCTAATCACTTAAGCATAAATATGGTTGCCAGATCATGCTGTTTTGTCTAATGGCACTAAAACCTAAAAAAAACATCACAAATGGTAGAGAAATAAAACAACATACATGAAATGTTTTGGAAGAATGAAGGTCGATGAAATGGTCAAGTATATGAAAAGTGTTGCTAAATTAATATTAATTTCTCCTTCAAGATTGGATGCAAGAAATGTACCCTACCTCTCCCTTGACTAGATGCAGTTCTGGTTTGATGCCTTCCAACTTCGTGAGATAATCAACCTCTGCCTCTCTGCAAAAATGTAAATAAACAAATTTAACCATCCCAAGTAGAGTAAAGAAGAAACAATGAGGAGTTAGTGATGTCTGCAGTGAGGGTCTAGTACCTCAGCTCTGGCTGGATAGAAGGGTCACTCTGGTTGTAACCATAAAACTGTGAATCAAGATGAGATTAAATGAGTCATGAAGAAGAAAGAGGAGTCAGTGAGATGATGGAGAGCTGGGTCACTATTTGAGAGCTGCAAGTTTACCATCTGATAATGTGGCTCAATGAAATCCCTTCGCATCTCAGTTTCGTCTTCATCTGTGATTGACTGGCTTTGAATGACTACAGGCTTGACATGATCTGCCAGAGACGCTGCTCGCAGGAAGTTTGGTGGCTCCTTTCGATGAAAGCAGTCATTTGATTAGTAAAGCTCCTAGAACAGCTGTTTCAAACACATGCTTTTTCACTGAAAAGCACTGGTTGGCATGTGTTCTTATGTCGTTTGTCACAAACGAATATGGTGACAACATATGGGAAATTAGAGATACATTCTAACAATCCTTAAAAAAAAAGAATGCCATTATTTAACTGTTACATTGTAAACTCTATGAACAAAATACAAGTGTCTGATCTTTTGAAAACCTAGTTGGTCAAAATGTAGAACTCTTGTATAAAAGGTCTCTCATATGCTAATTTCACACTGAGGCCATTTTGAAAACGAACGTGAGGCTCCAGTGGTAACAAACACTAAAATTAATTAACCCTCACTATTGTTTTTCCTTTACACACTACTTCCTGTTTTTTCCCATTGGAGCTTCGATTTTGTTTTAAAAATAATCATGGCAGGAAATAGGCAGTTTATTAACAAAAGCTGCAAAAAACGAGCACTTGTAACAGAGAAGTTGGTAACCAATCTATTATTGACGTAAATTTTAAGCCACGACAAACATGCAGCAATAAAAGGCCCTGTCCAAAATGGCGCACTTGTGGACTACTATGCTGTGTTTCCATAAAGTGTATGAGTCTGTAGGGTATCCCACCGGTCATTTTTAGGCTCTAAAGTGTATTCATTAGCGTCCTTTTTTCACCCTTTATGTGGTCTTCAGTGAAAAACCCAGAATTCTTTGGGAATGACCGATCAGATGATTGATGAGAGGAGCTAACTGAGATCGGAGAAATGACGGGAATAAAGTAGTAAGTTACTCGTATCACTCTGATCAGAGTGATTATCAAAGAAGCGACCTAGCAATTTCTTATTTAAATACTTAAAAAATCATGTGGACAAAATATGATTATACAGTCTTAAACAGATCGTGTACCAAAACTCAAACGTTGAGTAACATTTATCTCAATTCTTTTAAGAGCTATAATAGTTAGGCCTTAATGTAATATATTCTCTGTGCATTAACAATAAATAAACAACAGCAAAACCCTCTTCTGCAGCATTTTTTGCTAAAACCATGGTAAAATCAAAGCAGGTAAAGTCTTTATTCAAGCTGAATCGCAGCTGTAAAGTAAACAACAGCGGAACTTTTTCTTGCTTCCGGTGAGATGTGAACAAGGCATGAGTTTGGCCAAAAATACAAGCTCAGAGCACGCTCAAGTACTTGAATCAAGGGCCCCTCGCATCTGGCATTCATGACGTCACCAGAGTGTGGTCTTGAGTGAAGTTCACAAGTCCGGAGTGTTCCATTTGGGACAGGGCCAAAGTGCATTAAATCCAATGGTTCTTTGAGTTAAGGTTATTTTATGTTTGTGTTTGACAGATGACCACTGGAAAACAATGCACCATTTCCTATAAAAACGTCTCCAAACACAAGTCTTGTAGATAATTGAATATCAACCCTAACCACCTTCTGAAATCTGCTGTTCTAAAATGTTCAAAAGGATTATTAGAAATCATTTCAGAATCTTACATTTGGAAGATCCGGGATCCGAATGATGGTTTTGAAGAACTCGATTCCTCTTGCCTTCTCAAAAAACTCTGTCAAACTGACGAAAAGGGAAGGGAAAAGGGAAAATAGTGAGCCTGAATTCCATTTCTAGCAATGGCCCTAGCACCTCGCCTTTCTAACTAAGACTGCAATAGATTAAGATGACCACTGTACATTTCCGACACATGCGTTAGCAACTTGGGATGAGGTATCCGTTATTCCTAGAGGTGTTTATATTTTTATAAATATTTCTTACAGGTTTATATGTTCAGCCTCACCACTCAGTTAAGAGGTGTAGGAAAGAGAAGGGGAAGGAGTAGAGAGAGAAAAAGAACTTGGCATAAAAATTCATACAATCAAAAAAAAAAACAATATGTATTTAATAATTAATTATAATAATTATTTACTTATAGCTGGAGTTCCACTATCCCTTAAAATATGAAATTGTTTTGTTGTCGAACAACGGTGTTCCATGCTTGTTTGCTTTTGTTATTCCGTATTAGCCCTGTTAGCTAAATGCTAGCTGGGTTTGTTACTGGCTGACTAATGTTGGTAAAATTAATTGAAATGGTCTATGGTGGTAACAATTCTCAAATACGGGCATTGTACAAAATTATTTGTTTGCCAACACTAACATTGCCTGCCTTTTTGTTTGAAAAGGCTCTTGAAGAAAGCATCTTGTGTAAATCAAATGTGTTCAATCTTGTGCACATTCAAACAGTATTGTTTCTCCAGTAAACAGTTCTGGGACAGCGAGAGAATAATCCACAGCTAGATCTTCCAAAAGCTCAAGTCGCTGGCAAAGAGCCAAACACGAATTGTTGAGAAAACTGTGCAAACAGAGAAAGTAAAACTCTGAAGTAAATGATTACATTGTTTTACTTTTATATTAAGTATGTTGAGTGAAAACACACATATTTAAAAGTTAATGTTCATAAGCCTTTGTCTCTCATGATCCCCCTTTCTCCTCTATCTTCTCTCTCTCTTTATCTACAATCTCTCCATCTCACTTTTTCTCTCCTCTCTTCTATATCCTGTTTAGCTCCCCCTCCTCTCTTTCTTTCTTTCTCTTTCTCTCTCTCTTATCTCCGCTACTACATAAAAAATGTACATACCATGAATACCTTCATTTTATTTGAATAATGATAAAAGATTAAGGAAGTTTAAAGATTAAGTTTTTGAAATGTCCTTGATGGAGTGGGTTCTTATTTGTCCTTGGTAGAAGAAAAGTGGTTGGCAGTTTGAATGCTCATGGCCTTCGCCCCTCTTTTGGTTTGTCTTGTACAATTTGGCCCTTGGGTAAAAATAATTGGGGACCCCTGGTCTAGAGGGTCAAATATGTATTATAACACTATTTAAATATGGCATCATATGGCATAATTAGATGAGCAAATATAGTTTATATACACTTAACCGTGGTTAAGTGTATATAAACTATATTTGCTCATCTAATTAGATAGGGAACTTATGAATATGTTAAATTCAATGTTTATTCCTGTTAAGATAACGGTGAATATGACTATTACAATTGTTATTAAAACTAGTTTACTGTGTGTTTTAAAGTAATATGGTAGCTGTAAATAGAAAGACAAACTAACAGCACAACATGTTGGGCCAAATATGTAACCAAATGTGCTCATTTGAAACATTGGGTTTTTTGTCACTTCATTTTAAAGTGTAGATTCTGTGAGTTTATTTAGTCACCACACCACTATTTAATTTAATATTTTCATTATAGTTATTATCTTCAATTAATCAAGAACGATTTAATAGTAGTTACATTATGTTGGTTAATTGATTTTGTTTTCATTTTAAATGGTATGCATGTCCTTTTAACTCTTTCGGACAAAATGAGTGTTTTTAGATGCTTCTATGTGCAGATAAGATCAAGGAGTCAGCCATCAAGTAATTTTGGTTCATCACAAGCAGGGGATGTCTCTCAGAGAGACAATGAACTCTCTGGTAGATAGGAAAAGATGCTTAATCTTTTATAATAATAATAATAATAATAATAAAAGGAAAATTATGTTATTTCTATTTAAACTAATCATCTTGAATCTTCATTTCTAACAGCTTCTAACCACATAAACATTATTTTTCCTAAATATCAGGGTTGATTTTGTTTTTAATATTTTTTCATTTGCTAAAATGTTTAATGAGCAGCTATAACTCGATCACGTCGGAGTTGCCCATCATGTCAGAGATCTATCCCAGCATTACCTGTTGAACTGGTCACGGAATCGCTCCCTGTGTCCAAGTAGAGCATCAACTGGAATGCCTGACAGAGACAGAGAGTGTTAATGATGATGCTACAGACAACCCATACAGAAACGTTCTCTAGGAAAGCAAAGACTGAGACGCACGACTGTGCAGCTTGAACAGGAGCTTCACCAGGATGTGATACAGAGCACCACAATCCAGAACCACCATTACCAGAGGAGTTAGGCGGCACTGGCCAACCGCAGATGAGGAACTGGTGGAATGAGATTCCATCTGACGAAACACTGCACTCAACACAGAAAACCTCTTTAAAAATTACTCTTAAATCAAAAACCCTTACAAAATATGCTAAAAATCCATAAAATCACTGTCTCTCTCGGACTTCTTGTTTCTCACCGGTTTCCTGCAGCTTCAGGGCTGCCTCCATGTAGTCCAGAACTTCTCCAGTCATGTCAAACCTGTGAGAATATCCACTGTCAGACTGCCCCTCCCTTTAGGCACTAAACTAACAGATCAATAAACTCACACTTTATTTATATCAACAGCCATAACTTTATCTAGCACCTCCTCAGAAGTTTCCAGGTTTGGAGGAATCTCTAGGTTCTAAGATAAAAAACAAACAGTTATTCCATAATGTTTCAAATCAGATTTGTTGAGAGAATGATTATGAAAGGATAGATTGAGCACTAATTAAATAACTTGCCTTTAAATGAAACTCAATTTTAATACAAAGCAGCTTTGTGTAAAGGGCCACTATGTGTCCGTATCGGTCATGCAGATTCCCCTGAAGCACAGCACAAAACGTAAGATGAAGTATTATTCTTGTGAAGGTGTACAAAGATGCTAGTCTGGCCTGGCCCTGCCAGTAACAAACTTCTGACCAATTAACAGCTTGTAATTTTCAAGAGTGTGTTAGGTTTGGTGATTTCAAATATTTTTTATTAAGAAGCACAAAAACGTCTTGGTTACTGAAAGAGGAGGTGCATGGCATGAAGGGAAATAACTGACTGAGGGAGTGTGACTAAAAATGTCAAAGTTGGCAGGTTTCCCAGGCACTTTGAAGTCTGCAAAACCAGAACAGATCATCTTCCTAAGAGCTTTCATAGCTTCCTATACCATGACTCACTCTAGCTAGCTAGGGGACATCAAGCCTTATGGCTTACACAACAACCTTAGTTTACACTTAGTTTATAGGTCTACAAAGGTAGCTTATCATCGCTAGTGTGTGAATGTGGAGAGAATGAATAATGTTCTTAACATTGCAATGCATTTTTGAGCTCTGCAAAAACACTATATAAATTGGAGGCATTAATTATTATTACTAATGTTATTTCAAATCACTGACAATGAAGAACCTTAGCTATGACATTTCCAAAGTCCAAAACTGCCTCTTTTTTTTTATTTATTTTTTTTTATTAACAGAATGTCAATAACAGATTAAATACAGTCACAATTCAGTAATTTAACATGCTACATAGTTGAGCATCACCTGCGCATTAAACGAACAGTCTTTATTTTTTAGTGAAGAACCCACGTTCGAAGTGTAGCCTACCAAGTGTCCATCGAGATTAATGCCTCACGAGATTTCCTGGCCGTTGACGTAGGCTCTGGCGCCCACGTAGTAGGCTTGCTTTCCTTCATTCCTCGCCTGTGTAATCAGTGGCCAGAGCTTCAGTCTAATCTCTTTGACGGCTTGTGACAAATCTTCGGTCAACTTCAGTTTTTCCTGCTGCAGAAAGGGATGTTTTTTGGCAGATCTCCAGACGGCATCTCTGCAGATGGGAGAATATTTCGATGACTTTCTTCTTTACATTTTCTCCTGTAGTTTCAGCCAAACCATGGAGCTTTAGATTCGATCTTCTAGAATAAGATTCTGCTTCAGCAATGCGCATCTCTAAATTTCTGACTTTAATATCATTTTTCTTGAGACTATCTTCAACATTTTTCACTTTTTTTGAGTATCTTTAATCTCTGCGCACGCAAAGTCGAGAGTCTTTTTTTAACCCTTCAATCTTCAGAGTGTTTGCGTCAATTTTCTTGGGATTCTCACTCACCAAACGCTCCAGTGCATCTGCTCTCTCGTTGATGAGTTGAGAGAGGGTTATAATAATAGCGTTTTCTTGTGGCTCAACGAGAATCTTTTTAGCAGCAGGAGACTTAAAAGGGGTAATCCCTCCATCAATGAAACCGAAAGATCTGATGCACTGCTCTGTGAGTAGTCGTGGCATGAAGATAGCAATGCATTATCCAACGCCATTGCAGCTGCATGCTTATTCTTCTGCATTCTTTTCCGACGGTTACTTGACATATGGTCCACCGATGACGTTAATAGCGATGTACGCTTTAAACTGTGAAATAAATTCTTTAACTTTTCACCTTCACTGTATTTTAAATTTATACGCAGGAGCCCAACACGAGGAAACTTACTCGGTCGCCATCTTGGATCCCTCCCCCGCTTTCTCCAAAACTGCCTCTGGTCTTCCTTCTACCTCAGGCCTGATGTCATATACTAAATATATTTTGGGAAGTCATTTCTTCCAGGAATGTATTCCAACCTACTTACCTTAAAGCTTACAATACTCTGAAGGAGAAGCATCCTTCCTAATTCAAAATTGAATGTGTGGAGTTTATAAAAAGCACCTGTGAAGACAAATGCTCCGAGGTGAAAGCATAAACCCCAAAATCATCTCATCTCAAAAATCTGCTCAGTCTCCTTCAATTTTCCTCTTCCATCAGCACATTTCTGCTAAAAACACAGCAACTCATACACCAAAGAAAAATGTAGGCTTACAATGTCTATGCCACCAGGTACTCTTTCAGAATGTTGAGAATGGCTGAACGCATCAACTTGGTTGTGGAGTTTATTTGCACAACTTTCATTAGGGATTTCCGAGAACCAAGGGAGTTGTGGTTTGGTGGATAAGAAGATCATTTGGAGATTATAAGGTTGCTGGTTCAATCCACAAATCCCCAAAGTTGAAGGTAGTGTGTGATGAAAAACTTGCTCTCCCATCTTCTACAATCACAACTGTGGGGCCCTTGAGCAAGGTACCAGGTAGACAGCTCCCTGGGTGCCGCAAACGTCGCTGCTCGGATATGTGTTCATGTTTTTAAACTGGGATGAGTTTACGGGTAACATATCTGGGCAACTTGTCACTTTCATTTCACTTTTTAAGGCAACAAGGTGACCGGAATTTCGGAAATTCCCATTTCTTCCTGGACCAGATGGACCTTGAATCGATCCCAAAAAGAGCCAGAGATAGAGAAAACCACTACTTGCACTAGGCATTTTCAGGCAAGACAAACAGGTCTACCTGTGCCATAATAAAGCGCTCTGCTAGGCAGCCAGGGGAAGAAACAGCCATCCACCAAGAACATTGGTTTTGCCGGTATATTACCCTCAGCTGTATTTCACAAAACTCTTTGAACTTAGTCATTTGTTTCAGCAAATGTTTTATCATCATTATTATTATTATTCAAAAAAATTATGCAAAGTTCTGATGACTAAAAAAATCAACCTCAATAATATTGATTTGTTAACCATTTCAGAAAAGAAAGACTCACCCAGAGCAGTCCCATCTGCCTGACCCCTGCTGTGTGACTCTTGCTGTCCTGTAGCATCTAAATGAAAAAAATAATATTGATGAACACTTGGCTGTTTTACTGCTCTGAACTAAAGTATTAACTAAAGTCTAGCTGTCTAGTTTGTACATATTATGCAGCAACCATTGGGAGGACCACAACAACCGTCAGTTCGTTTTCCATCTCATTGTAGTGTGTCTATCTTTACAATACTACATACGTTAGGATGTCCATCTCGCAGCAGTTTGTGCAGCATATGGCAGAACTTCCAGCTGAGGATGGCACTGCTGGAGAGCGGCAGACTGACAGCATGAGACCAGAAGGTCACAGCCCCCCCTTCCTGATGGGAGCCAAGCAGGATCTCTGAGACAGTCAAGACCATTTGCTTTCTTACTGCTGAATTTAGACAGTTCCATGTGATGATGACTTAAATTACATATGTAAATAAGGAATTAAAGATTATTAAAACTTGATGCATTAAAACATTTATGTAATCCACAGTTTTATTATTAAGGATACTACGAGCATATTTTTCTTTGATGGGAGCCTCAAAGGTGGTTATTGACTTGCTGATGCTTTGAAGCTGTAAAAGAAAATCATGATTGATTAAAAAGTGCCAAACAATGCTAATAACATTATAATCTTTTAAACATCAGTTGTAATGTTAAAAATGTTATTTACAAAGCTACACTCCCCTACAAAGCATAAAGGTAGCACAAGCATTACTTTTTAAGACAATTAAGGCATTGTTTAAGTGACATTAAAACATGGATTGTTATGAAGAAAAACGTAATGGTTACTTTTGTAATCCCCATTCCCCACATAGCGAACGGACACTTCCATTAGTGAAGACCATAGGAGGGGCCGCTCTACTCTCTCCACATTCTTTTCAAAATGCCAATCAGTGGCCGAGCAGATGGACATGTGGTCACGCCATGACAAATAAAACGAATCTAAGCATGACACTCTTCTTGTCGTAAAGCTGGAGCCTTACGGTTGTGGCTGGGGGACAGAAGTCTCCGTTCCCTATTCAGGTATTGGGGGTTCCAAAAGTAACCATTACATTCCCCATCAGTCGGTCACGACTATGGGAACACACTGCTAAATGCCACCACCTAGGTCCTTCTGTAATGGCCGATGGCCAGGCAAGCCGGCACCTGGCCTTTCGCCCTAGCCTTAAGTATAGACTTAATTTTTAATGGGCAGTCAGTCAATAAAAAGCTCTTACACTGACTTATACGAGAGGAGGGAGCATCGATCTCTGAGCTGAAGGCAGATGTTTGATGGCAGTACTCGTCACCTCGAAGGATGGACATTGTATGTGCATCAGTTGCCGGTAGCTCTATTTCAGTGAGGGACCGAAAGGAAAATGCCCCTTAAACTAATTGGGGCAAGGTCATCAGAGGGAAGATAGCATAGATGGAACCAGGTAGAACGATAGTTTATGAGAGTTAACCTTTCAGGGAACTGCTCGGCCCTGGGTCATAAAAGGTGCGGACAGAGACAAGACAAAAGCGAGGATGCAGCACTGACACTCTGAGGGAGTGCCGAGGGAGTATACTCATGTGAAAGTACACGTCCTTCAGATCTATTGTAGCGAACCAATCCCCTGGACGGACTGAGTGGACCGTGCATCAGAGATATCATCCTAAACAGAAGTCTCAGAAGATGAGCTTTCAGACGATGCAGGTCGACGATTAGACGTCACCTAACTGTGCAACCGGGCCTCTATGGGTGAGCCAGAGGTAATAAGAACCCCGCCCAACCTGGGTGGCTTGACCACAAATTGCAGTCGATAGTCGTGCCATATAGTGTATATGAACCGAGGAGAAACAGTGGGAACCTCCCACCAAGCTTCCTGAAACTCCACTAAGGGCATCATATGCACCTCACCGATAGTTTCCACAGCAGGGCCACGAACTAGCGGACTTAGCGGTGGGGTCCAAAGGGAGCCTATGTGGTTCCTAGTTGTTCAGGCTCGCCCTCGATGCAGCATCTGGTTCCATCCGAGAAGGTCTCACTCGAGGCTGACTGACATAGAAGCGTAGAGCTATTCTTGCTGCACTGCATCAGATGCCACGTCCTTGAATGTGTCTCTGAAACGAGAACTCCATTCGGATCTTCAATGCAAGGGTCCTGGCTACTCACAGTGAGTTCAATTTCTACACAGAAATTACGAACAAACCAGGGGAGCAGAAAGCGCGCGAGGTCAGAATCGGTGCCCGCGACCCAGCTCAACACCTTCGGACGCAGGAGACATGCACTCGTCGATCCCTGGTGGCGGCCTGAAAGTACGCCAGCCTTGTCCTGGGTGCTCAGCCAGACAGAACACTGCTATCTACACAGTCTGAACCCTCAATCGCTGCCTCAGGATGTCTATGCCCAAAACAACCGAGGCAACGATCATGGCTATCCATCAATGTGATCAATCCAGTGCATCCAACAGACTTGCATGGTCTCAACATGATTGGAACATGCTACAAACAGTCGACCGGCAAACAAGTGCTTTACTAATTTATTACTTGTTGATAAAAGGCAGTGAAAGACAAGAAGTCTGGGACTCTGACAAGGACTCTTGAGACAGCCGAAGAACAATCCTAATCGCCATAGACTCACCAAACCTCTTTATAATCCACACAAGGAATAATCCACTTGTTTCTGCGGTTATCTCTCACTGTGAGTAGCTCGCATGTTAAGAGTATATTATTGTCTTTTGTTAGTGTTAACTGAAATCATACATGATTAAACCATTGGCCTAACTGATAAGTAAAAGGAATTTACACAAGTGCTGTAAAACAATAAGTTACAATTTTGGAGTAATACATTTACAATTTATTTACATTATTCTCTGAGAAGAATATTTTAGTTAAATATAAAACTACATGAAGTACACATGAGACTTATGAAGTAATTGATGTTAAATGATTTCTGTGTGGAGTTTGCATGTTCTCCCCGTGATCGCGTGGGTTTTCTCCGGGTGCTCTGGTTTCCCCACAAGTCCAAAGACATGCGGTATAAGTGAATTGAGTAAGAACAATTGTCCATAGTGTTAAAGTGTAAATGAGTGTGTGTGTGTGAATGTTTCCCAGCGATGGGTTGTGGCTGGAAGGCCATCTGCCGCATAAAACATATGCCAGAGAGTTGGTGGTTCATTCTGCTGTGGCGACCCCGAAAGGGAAGAAAGCCGAAATGAAGATGAATGAATGATGTTAAATGTGCTAACATTTGTGCGATAATACTGGATAACATCTAGATTGATCTGGAAGTTTATCCTTACCTGCTGTTTGACAAACTGCTCTTTCTCAGCTGCTAAAACCTTCTCAGATTTATCAGCTGTTTTCTCGTTCTTCTTCAAATCTGTTTTCTTGGAAGCCATCACCTCTTCCTCTGAGAAAAGCAAGCAAAAAAAGCAGTCAGTTTTACACAAGACATCCCAATCAATAAACCGGTCCAGGTTCATTGGCCATAGCATCGCCCACTAACCAATCAGATGAAGAACTAATGCAGCTCAATGAAAAACATACGCACGACAGACCCGGAAATGAACCATAGCAGAACCACATAATCAATGTTTTTAGATGTCCTGGGCCAAAAAATGGTTTTTGGCTTACCAAAAGAGGAACGTATTAATCGGAAATGAGTGCAGACGTGCAAAACCCAGCAGGGGGCGTGATGGAATAATGGCAGTGGAAGGATGATGTTACACGACTTGTTCTGCTGAGCACAACCATTTGAGGTGATTCAAAGACACTGTTTATGATAATTACTGTCTTTTGAAGGTTATTAAGGGTGCAGTGATAGTCTAGAGAGGTCAAATATTTATTATTAATTATTTAAGAGGCATTTTTAAATGTACCCAAACAAAGAACCAATGAAACTGCAAAGAAATCTTAATAGTTTATCCAAAAGGGATTTTTCTCATCATCAAACACCTAACAGTGAATGAGCAAACATAACCCTGAAGAAAACTTAATTGACACAAAAAAGCAGACAAGAAAAGGAAGGCTCACACTTGAGTAACTAATATGAAAAATAAATAAATTATGTTCGCTTGCATAGTTCATGCTTATATGTAAACATGGATTTTTTTAAGATGAAACTGAAAATCTTTCAAAAAATATGAACTTTTCTATTCACTCGCAACCAGTGTTGGGAATAATATACATCACAAAAGTAACTTCTTATTGTAGCTTGTTACTTTTTGGAGCGAAGCAGTTGTGTAACTTGTTCCTGCAGTAAGAAACTAGTTATATGCTCTGTAATGCAACTGTTACCAAGCAGTTTTTGCAGGAAATTAAACAATGTGCAATACAATTATTGTTAAACAAAATGAATGTTCTAAAACTATTTCCTGTTCTAATCATACCGTGCAAACGTGGCAGAGGAATGTATTTTACTAAGGCTGTCTTGCTCACTTTATTTTAAATTTATCTCAGATTAGGATGGGACGAACGTGATAAATGCACATAAACGTGATCAAGGGCATAATTTCTATCAATCTTAAAGAAATTTTCACATAAAAATCAGCAATAGCAACTTAGTAAAACCGTCACAACACTGCTAACTGTGAAGATAAAGACGCCAGAGGTGGAGAGAGAGATGTCAAAGAAAGAGCAAACAAAACACAACAAAATTTACTTTGTCCGCCATAGTTCAATTTTATCGGAAAATCAAAGAAAAAAATCTATATACTCATAACTTGAATTGTGTCATCTGATTGCAATTTATAAATATTCCTTTAAAACCAACGTGTCGATATCAAATCTTGGACCAAATCATATTTGTGGTATCTGACAAACACACAGATAAAGAATATTCAGAAAAACCGTGATGAGGTCTGTCCTGTAAACACTCAGTTCAAATACATATTTCTTGAAGTCATTATCATTTATAATTAAGTGCTGTGATGGTTATTTTGTGAATACGGACAGTGATGATGTAGATTACGACAGAAATAAACATTTAAACTTACCGCAAGAATATGAAGACTAGCCAATACATACAGCGTTAAATCCCCAAATTCAACTAGTAAGCCTCTTCTCTCCTGTCAGTCCTGTGAGAGGCAACCAGTTTGATGAGAGTCAAACCGGTTTGAGGCCTTTACTATTCCAGTTTAACTGGTATATTCTTAAAGAAATCACGAGCTGCACTCGAAGCGTACCTGCGGAGGTGTTGTAAGCTCTTGTTTGGCCTATTAAACACAAAAGATGTCGAGAGGAAAGTTGAATCTTCAAGATTGTCACGTTTACATCATAACCAAAAGTGGTATTATTTCAAAAAGAGCTAACACGTAACGCTATGTAAATCTTTAAACTATATTTGGTACACCTGTGCAACTGCTCGATAACGCAAAACTCTAATCAGCCAATCAGATTGCAGCAACGAAATGCGCGCGCGATGTACAAAAGAGCCACGTCTCAATCCGAATACTTATACTGCACGCTCGATATAAATACTACTTTTCAGAAGAAAATGTACGTAGGGTTTATTAGGACGTGAGCGTGGTCTGGAACCCACTACGAAGTTTGTGGCAGAAGTTGTTTTCACTGCAGAATTTCGCAACTATTTAACTTCCTTTCATTCAAAAATATTCTGACGATCGATACAAGTTAACACTCCACATTGCTATGATTTATTTCTGTGCTTCTTTAAAAATTAGTATTGTGGGTAATACATAAGCCAGTTGAGCGTCCATCGAACTCACCACATAACATGGACGTGGCAGAAGCGTTTAGTATGATCAGGGAAACGAGCTAAAAATAAGCGGAGCCAACTATCGCCTTCGAGGAACTGCGCCAATACCCGGTTACCAAATATGGTTCAGTGAAGCGGGACATAGGCATTGCACAGATGTCTGATTGTTTAAGATATATAAAATGTAAACATGTTCATGAAGGTGAAAATATTGATCTAAATAAAGAAACATTACAGCACCAAAGTTGGTCAGTTTTAACATTGGCTTGAATGACAATCTTCTCACTTCGAACCCCACCCCCTTGCGGCCAGTCGAGGTGCTACAGGTCAGTCACAGGCTGGAGCGGGGTTTGCCCCTTGATCTGCACTGCAGAACAGGAAAAAGTACACATCCGGCTACCCTTACATTTAATGAAGTGCAGTGAGATGTTAAAACTCTATTTTTTTTAGACTTTATAGTCAACTGAAATAAAAATCTATTTAAAAAATCATAGAGATATTTATGGAAAAAGTTTCAATATGTAAAATGAAAAAAAAAATAATAATAATTAGGACGACCTATATCCAGCCAAGAAATGGGTATTTTGATTGTGCCCATTGCTCTTAATTTATTTGTAATATATTCTTAGACATTAAGTTTTTCTTTTTTTCACCTTTAGAAAATATGTCTCTGTTTTGCAGTACCTCCTATGTAGAAGAACATAAACATCTTAATGAATAATTTTCTAGGCATTAGAAAAAATTTCCTTCTGAAGATAATAACTAAAGATATAATTATAATTAAATATAATAACAACTAAAGAAAAACAGTCCTAATACACACACACATTTCTATGAAGGGTGGGTAGTTTAAAAATATAAATAAATAAAAAATAACAAATGTGAGTTTTTAATGTTTTTTTTTAACATTAACTTTTTAAAACACAATGACATGCCTAATTATGTATTCGGAGAATTTTGGCTCACGTTTTTCTGATTTCATAATCCAGGCATCAGTGAAAATCTTTTGTCAGCAATGCTAATGCTCAAGTTTAATAAAAGCAGAGGAATGAGAATCTTCAAATCGTTATCAATATTCGGTCCTTTTCTTAATATAATACTGCATACACACATTCACGGTCAGGAAAAAACAACCACCAATTAAGTGAAAAATGAAAAATCCAACCCTTTTTTATATTCAGGACAATTTCATAACTATATTAATCCACATTAAGTCAGACCTTTGTAAAGTAAAAAAAAAAAAAAACTTGCCACATAAAATATTTTTGATTGATTGAATGTGATGCCCATTTTAATGGATGCATGGTTTCAGTCTGTTAATTTGGGTGAGTTATGCATTTTGTAAGTGCATTCTCTAGTAAAACAGTAACATTTCTATAATATTGCTCTGACTGTTAACGTTCCAATTCCAATTTCATTTTTGAAGGTATGTCAGCACTTCTGCTGCGAACACCGTCCATTAAGAGCACTTAAAAGGTGATCACACACATTTTAGTTAAAAGGGTGTTTAAGAAACGCACATGGAATTGCGGGGAAACGTTGTAATGTTGCACGTAGAGATCGCCAAGATACATCGTCATCGAGAAACCTGGCCCACGCTTAACTATCAGAAGCACTGGATTCCTGGTGACCAATTTGGCCTGCTGTAGCAAGCACTTTTTATAAAAATTATTGCATAAAAACAAATAAAAATATATACCAATCAAATAATTATTAACTATCAAATAATCTTGTTAAAAAATCCAATTAATTTAAACAGTTTAGTTTACAGAGAGAGAGAGAGAGAGAGAGAGAGAGAGAGAGAGAGAGAGAGAGAGAGAGAGAGAGAGAGAGAGATCATATCTGGATTATGATTACATGTTGGCTTGAATAAATCTCTGACATACCGTTTTTGTGATTATAGTGTGATAGAGCTCTGAATGGTTACTTGCAGCCTTAGTTGGTAAACTATGTTTTATAAATTAATAAGTAAAAAGGAGTCTACATTTTAACCAACTTGACCACGCTTCTGAAGATGGATGGCGCTCAAAAGTGAACAGGACTCCAGTCCGCTTGACTGCGGCTTTAGTAAAGAGCATAAAACAGCCTTTGTCTCAGTTTCACAGTGCAAATCTTAAGCACTGTAGATTTGCGGTTAGGGCATCAGTGAAAATCACTTGTCAGACATGTAATGCTCAAATTTAATAAAAGCAGAGGAATGTACATCTTCAAATCTTCATCGGCTGCTTCCATCTGTATCCTTTAGGAAACGAAAGAGAAAACATTCATTAATCTGTAATGTCAGAGCAAAACTTGCTAAACTGAATGGCAATATCTGACAAAAAAACTACTAAGTATGAGAAGAAAATAAAAATTAGAATACACAATGTGTAATAAAAGAGAAATCACTTGTAAAACATTTTAACAGCACGAGTTTAAGGACACACCTTGCTTATTTGGCTCCAGTCATCGCAGGTTTGCGCACATGGCCCCTGGTCACCAATGTCATGGCTCCTGTCCTCTTTGCAGATTTGCAGGTCCTGCCTTTCTCCACTGACTGGCGAGGCAGGAGACGCATTCAGGGAGTTCCTGCTAGAGTTCTCCAGAGACACCACCATCTCCTGCGACTCCTGCAGGAGGCGGTGCAGCCGCGTTGTGGAGGAGCTGCATCCGTCCTGCAAATCACAAAATAAAAAAGTCAAGCTTTCAACACTAGACCAGGTTCGAATTCTACACATCCATTGAAATGTAACAATATTAATACCAAAATGACAACAATCCCTTTAACTCTGTGGACATGCTGGCTGACAAAACAATATATGTATTTTGGTTAACATCATAGAATGCCCAATATTTCATATAAACAATAAAGGAGGCCCCCTCCTAGAACCGCCACCTTAACGTGGTGGAGGGGTTAGCATGCTCGAAGGACCCTAGGAGCTATGTTGTCGGGGGCTTGCTGCCCCTGGTAGGGTCAGACTAAGAGCGGTTCAGAGTGATGAGCACAACTGATCCCGTGACGTCGCCCAGATTGGCGTCACCGGGGCCCCACCCTGGAGCTAGGCCTGGGGTTGGGGCTCGAAGACGAGCATCTGGTGGCCGAGATTTTTTCCCATGGGACCCGGCCGGGCCCAGCCCGAAAAGGCAACGTGGGATCACCCTCCAGTGGGCCCACCACCCGCAGGAGGGACCGTAAGGGGCCGGTGCTCTGTGATCTGGGCGGCAGCCGAAGGCTGGGACCTCGGCGGCCCAATCCAAGGACACAGAAGCTAGCTCTAAGAACATGGAATGTCACCTCGCTAGGGGGCAAGGAGCCTGAGCTTGTGCGGGAGGTAGAGCGTTACCGGCTAGAGATTGTCGGGCTCACCTCCATGCACAGCCTGGGCTCTGGAACCCAGCTCCTCGAGAGGGGCTGGTCTCTTCACTACTCTGGCGTCCCCCGCGGTGAGAGGCGGCATGCTGTTGTGGGCCTGCTCATAGCCCCGCCATGCTTGGAGTTCTCCCCTGTGAGCGAGAGGGTCGCTTTCCTCCGCCTTCGGGTTGGGGGTAGGCCTCTCACTGTTGTTACGGTCTACGGGCCGAACAGCAGTGCAGAGTACTCAACCTTCTTGGAGTCCCTGGGAGGGGTGCTGGAAAGTGCTCCAACCGGGGACCCCATCAATCTCCTGGGGGACTTCAATGCGCACGTGGGGGATGACAGCGTTACCTGGAGCGGCGTGATTGGGAGGAATGACCTCCCCGACCTGAACCCGAGTGGTGTTCTGTTATTGGACTTCTGTGCCCGTCACGGTTTGTCCATAACGAACACCATGTTCAAGCACAAGGGTGTCCACCGGTGCACGTGGCACCAGGACACCTTAGGCCGAAGGTCAATGATCGACTTCGAAGAGAGGGGCTCAACTATCAACCGATCACTATCCGCTGGCTGGGGAGGAGGCCGGAAAGACCTGGCAGACCCATACGTACGTTGAGGGTCTGTTGGGAACGTCTGGCAGAGTCCTCTGTCAGAGTGAGCTTTAACTCCCACCTCCGGGAGAGCTTCAACCAGATACCGGGGGAGGCTGGAGACATAGAGTCCGAGTGGACCATGTTTTCCACCTCTTTTGTCACTGCCGCGGTGCGAAGCTGTGGCCGTAAGGTCTCTGGTGCCTGTCGCGGCGGCAATCCCAGAACCCGGTGGTGGACACCGGAAGTAAGGGATGCCGTCAAGCTGTAAGACCTGGAGACCCAATTCACCACTGCACCTTTAATTCTGGAAAAAAACACATTCCAGAGGGGGGGGGACCCACCCCCGATCTAATGGCGCCAGCGTTCTGACTCTGTTTAAACAAGTCAAAATTAACTGCCTTCACAGATTAAAAGGGTCATCAGATAACCCCCAGCATCACCTCTCTGCTCCCCTGAAGCCTGCGAACGCTTCGACCTCTCCACGACCCCAGGATCAAAACACTGTGCTCACCAGAACTGTTTAGCTCAATATACAGAGGAAGCGTGAGACTATACCGTACTCACCAAACCGCTTTGTAAGAACACTACGGATGTTAACGGGACTTTTGTGCTCACACATATATTCTTGAAAATACCCTCATGTTATGAAATAATTTGTAATGTGACAGTTAATAGTTTAGTCAGTTAAAATGAATGAATGAATGAATGAATGAATTTTCGTAACTACCCCCTAGTGTTTGATCTTGATTTAATGCAGGTCACGTTACGGAAAGGATTTAATTGTGTAAAAAATTATCCGGTACTTTTCCGATTAGATATGACGTTGTCTATTAATGGATGCAAATTAAAGAAGCAGACGTCTCTCCCGCCGAAAAGCTGCTAGGGGCTGAAGTGTGACGTCATCACAGATCCGATCTCAGGAATGCTCTCATTGGCTAAGCTGCGGGAGAGACCCGCCTCACGATTCAAGAAGGAGCCCTCTTCCTGGCGCTCTTGCATTCTTACTTCATCCTTCTCATCTTACTTCATACTTCTTCACTTCTTCACTTCATCACTTAGAGCCTTCTTCGTCACGTTTTCTTTAACTTTCTGTTCCGTCTGCTCTCTCCTCTGGCTGTTAGCCAGGCTCCCCTAATTACTCCCTCAAAAGGGATGCTTATCGTTTGGTGCCGTCTCAACGAAGAGAACTCGGCTAGCCTCAACCCAGAGCTTTGACCTCAGATATAAAGACTGTCGAATCCAACGGGAAACTTTTCGGACTCTCAAGAAAGTTGCTGGGACACAAAGACCTCTCATCACAACCCGAGCACACCTCACAGCTGTCTTCCCGGAATCTGCTCGTTCTGCCACGGACCACGATTCGACCAGATCGGCTCGAAAGATCTAAACGGTAGACTGCGATAATCTATCACGTCAGCGCGGTTAACGAGAACAGAACGATTGTGGGAATGCTAAATTGATTACGTGCCCAAACTGATATTTAAAGATAACTTGAGGTCAAAACTTGTCTCTCTTGGTCTCTCTCTCTCTCTCTCTCTCTCTCTCTCTCTCTCTCTCACCCCCTCCCTCTAGGTGATTGTGTGTGTGCGTGTGTGTGCGCGCGAATGGTTAGGTTAGTTTAGCTTAGTAGAATTCACTTTTATTCAAATTGTGTGTCTAGAATAGAGTTAATAAAGCATTAAAAGGACATTTCCAGTGTTGTGGTCTATAGAGTGCTACACCGTTCACTGTGGTTAAAGGTCTGACATAATGCGATTTACAGGTTGGGTAGTAATGTTCGGGACGAGTCATTTTGAGTAAGGGTCAAAATTCCTGGTGGTAAATGATTTGGTGGACAAATTGATTAAAACTGAATTTATGATCTGGCGCGTTCTCATCTGATTCGACTCTCCAGCATCTGGCAGTGTTTTGATCCCCTACTGGCCAGTCACCAACACAGGTAATCTTCTGATTTGTTATATGACAGATGGAATGATTATCGTTTATCGTATTTATTATTAATTATTAAATGTGTAATAACCAGTTTGTTACAAAGCTGAAAAAAGAGTCCTATCAGGCCTGGTTGGCTTATGGGACTTTGGACGCAGCTGACCGGTACCGGCAGGCCAAGCGTGCCGCAGCCAATGCTGTGTTAAAGGCAAAAACTCGGACCTGGAAGGAGTTTGGGGAGGCTATGGAGGAAGACTATCGGTCGTCCTCAAAGAAATTCTGGCAAACTGTCCGGCGCCTCAGGAGGGGGAAGGAGTGCCCCACCAACACTGTTCACAGTGGAGGTGGAGAGCTGTTGACCTCGACTAGGGATGTGGTTGGGCGGTGGAAGGAATACTTTGAGGATCTCCTCAATCCCACTGTCACGTCCTCTGTTGAGGAGGCAGCTGGGGTACTGGAGGTGGACTCATCTATCACCCAAGCCGAAGTAACTGAGGTGGTTGATAAGCTCCTCAGTGGCAAGGCTCCGGGGGTGGATAAGATCGCTAGATGCAGCTGGGGACCGGGGGGGGTCCAGTTCGGGGACCTCAGGATTTCATATCTGCTGTTTGCAGATGATGTTGTCCTGTTGGCTTCTTCGGGCCAAGACCTGCAGCGCGGTTGGGGCGGTTTGCAGCCAAGTGTGAAGCGGCTGGGATGAGGATCAACACCTCCAAGTCTGAGGCCATGGTTCTCGACCGGAAAAAGATGGCTTGCGCTCTCCAGGTCAATGGAGTGCTCCTGCCTCAGGTGGAGGAGTTTAAGTATCTCGGGGTCCTGTTCACGAGTGAGGGGAGGATGGAGCGCGAGATCAACAGACGGATCGGTGCAGCATCTGCAGTGATGCGGTCGCTGTATCGGTTTGTTGTGGTGAAAAGGGAGCTGAGCCGAAAGTTGAAGCTCTCGATTTACCGGTCAGTCTACGTCCCTACTCTCACCTATGGTCATGAGCTCTGGGTCATGACCGAAAGGACAAGATCCCGGATACAAGCGGTCGAAATGAGCTTCCTCCGTCGGGTGGCTGGGCGCTCCCTTAGAGATAGGGTGAGAAGCTCCGTCACCTGGGGGGAACTCGGAGTAGAGCCTCTGCTCCTCCACATCGAGAGGAGTCAGCTGAGGTGCCTTGGCCATCTGTTCCGGATGCCTCCTGGACGCCTCCCAGGGGAGGTGTTCCGGGCATGTCCCACTGGGAGGAGGCCCCGGGGAAGACCCAGGACGCGCTGGAGGGACTATGTCTCCCAGCTGGTCTGGGAACGCCTCGGGATCCCTCCTGGGGAGCTTGAAGAAGTGTCTGTGGAGAGGGAAGTCTGGGCATCCCTGCTTAGACTGCTGCCCCCGCGACCCGGCCCCGGATAAGTGGGAGAAGACGAGACGAGACAAGACGAGAATAGAGGAGGCTAAGTATCGGCTTAACTTCCCTGTAACCAAAACTGGGTCCAGAGAGGCAGGACATAGGTGTAGAACAGACCTCTGATTGGCTGAAATTGTATATCTTAATATATCTTAAACAAACAAATAAAAAAATGATTCACCCCCTCAGTGTTCATGAAAATCAAAACGAGGGCTCTAAATCAACAAACATTGTAGCAGCAGGGGGTATAACAATGTTTTTTTTAGCTCCAAAGTTGGCCAGTTTTAACATTGTAGTGAATGAGAACCTGCTCGTTTCTGACCCCACCCCCTTGCAGCTGGTCACGGTACTACAGTTCAGTCACTTCCTATTGCGCACAGGCAGAGAGAGGTTGGCCCTGTTAGTTAACTCTTGCCAAGGTCATAACCAGTCATGTAAAGTACTTCATTACTTGTTCATTACTGAGCAACGGTACTTTCCAAATAATTGAATAATATATTACATTTATACTATTATAAAATTGTAATGTAAATTCATACTTCATAGTTTTTAAATTTGAAACAAAATAACTTTGATATATATTCTTTATATTATTTTATAATTATTTATCATCTGCTGCATAAGATAAACATAAGTTCAGAGTAGTGTAAAACAATATAATAAAATTGAAGAAGAAATAAATATGATGTTAAACAATATAATGCAAGTGAGCAGAGGAGGATCAGCCTATAGTTAAATTCAAACATGACCTCAGACGATCTAAAAGGAAGTACAGCACTAATCTCACACGGATGAAGATCGCTGCTGCAATTGTTCCAAGTTTTAAAGACCTAAAGTTTCTTCCCAAAGGCTAAAGGAATGAGGCTTCACTAAACAAGCTGTTAAGAGTTCTGGAAAACAAGAGTCTAAAGAGGACACAAACTAACAGCCACCAAAGAAAAGAAACAAGAAGTTCATTTGGAGGATATTTATGGTTTATTGCAGGTATGCTGTTTACATGGCAAAATCTGAGTTACAAGTTAAAAAAAATTCAATAAACAATAATATTTTGAATTTAAATAGTTTATTTGTCTTCAATTTACATTAATTAATTACATTTTGCATTTATAGATTTAAAAAAGTTACAGTCTTGTCATGGCGATGAAATGCGATTAATAAAAAAAATAGTGTGGTTAATTAGTAAAACATTTTAAATTGATCGAAAGTACTAATATATTCAGAACTTAATTTTGTAGTTTTGTTGTCCCATCCATTGAAAATAACACAATATGTTTGAATGTAGAGTTTTGTACCTGGTTGCTATGAACCTCAAACCTCAGAGGTTTTTCGGGTACACAGATGGAGCTCCGTCTACTTGCTGGAGAGGAGGCAGAGCTTTCCTTGCGCAGCTGGGGATGATGCAGACCTGCAGCACTGTTTCATGGAGAGAACACTGTTACTCTATATAACAAAACATAAAGCCCCTTGACAATAGTCAATCAATTCCACATCTTCATCATGTTTAAAAGCTTTCAAACATCAGCAGCTCTGCATATCAGAGGTACAGTAAAGAATATTTTGCTAATTGATTGATCAATCACTATAATCAATCAACTAACCACATAAGCTATTTCCAACATCTCCTAGTGCTTTGCTTTACAGAGAAGTAAAAAGTTAATAAATGTCAATCAAATATTCATGCATTATATCATGACCTTAACACAGACTAGCACAGACTTCTCTAGAGAGAGAGAAATAGATGAGAGAGTGAGAGAAACAGGAGAGAATGAGAGAACCACACAAAAGAAAGTGTGAGAAAAATACAAGAGGAAGAAACAGGGGAAAAAGAAAATGAGGGTGAGACAAGTGAGAAAGAGAGAGAAACACAAAAGTGAAGTAGAGTGAGCGAGAGACAGGAGGGAGAGAAACAGACTGAAAGAGAGCGAGTGAGAAAAACACGAGAAAGACTTCTCTTGTGTTTCTCTCTCACACACAAATTCACATTCACTCGCTCCCTCCTCACTCACCGATTATTGCGTGGACTAAAGTTCAGATCCAACACACACAGCGGCATCCCAGTTGTATCATAATTGATGACAGCGGTTACATCCACATCAGTTGGAGCATTAGAGACAGAATCCTCTTCACACAGATGCCTCGTGCTGTGCACAACACAAAGCTGATCAACCAGAGCTTTCATCTCAGCATAAACCCTATAAACTCCCAGCCTAAGGGGCACTACCTCTTAACCATAGTATACTATGTGTTTGCTGTTTGCTAAAATGCGTACCAGTGATCTTCAGTCACTTTGGCATGGGTTCTGGTACCAATATCATTATGATGATGGCAGTTGCTGTGTGTCTCTGACTGGTTTAAATGAGGCTGTGCTACTAGGAAGGTATTGCTGGGAATGGAGATAAGGCCGCTCTCAATCTCAAGGGAAAGAGGATATTCAGGGTCCTCTCTCTCCCCACTGACTCCCAAACCAGAGTCATTTCTGGAGGGAAAAAGAACGACAAAAGAGAATGGTGGACTATGAATCCAAGCAGGAATATTTCTGTGGTATGGAGGTGTGGCTGCGACTGACCTCTGGAATGATTGCTGACCCTCTTGGTGTTTCAGAGCCTCCCGTGCATGCTCCAGATTGAGCTTGAGGAGCTGCAGGTCATTTTGCTGGTTCTCACAGACCTGCAACAAACACAGTCATCCTCTCTCAGCTCCTGAGCATTTACATTTCTGACTGCATCAATATATTAGACTCGCATCCAAAAAGATAGAAAAGATGATGTTGAAAAAGTTAGGTTTAGTTAGGTTAAATGACTAAAAAATGACAGCCAAGACTTTCCGATTAAGTTTTCTGCTTTACCGGGCATTAGAATTGGAACAGCATTTGATACAGGACCGAATGAACCTCCACACCTAGTCCAGGGTTTCATGAGATCAAATTACTTTTTTAAAACCACTAAGAATCAAATGTAAGATCTATTTCATAGAATCATTAAATCACATCCAAAATGTTTTTGCATAATAAACAATATGCTTCAAATACATTGTTTTAAACTGTAATGCATACGTTTTTGAGCATCTATGAAAAGTTATTCAAAGTCTATGTATTTATGTAAACAACTTATGCTTTTGAATATTTATGCACATTTTTCTCAGTCTATAGCAACCCTAACTATCATTTTTATGTTTTTGAGAGTACATAAGCCTTTCCTCAAACTATGGCAAAACTGAACATCACGTTTATGTTTTTGACGACTTGTAAAAGTTCTCAAACTCTGACAACCCTAACCATGACTTTTATCATTTTGAGCATGTATGCATATTTTCCCATGACCATATTTTTTTCATTTGTTTTGTATTAAGGAGTGTTTTCACAATCTCTGGCAACCTGAAGCAACAGCAAATCACATATTAGATGAGGTTTACATGGACAGCAGAAAAATAAGACCTGCGTAAAATGAAGACCCACAACCGTGAATGTAACACTTTTTAAGGCCTAAAATCTGGGCTTTTAAATTTGAGACTTTTTAAGACCCCACAAAACCCTGACCTAGTCGGAGTCACAAGTTGGTATTCATATGGCATCTTAATAGCTCTTTACGAGACATTTCTTCAGCATTTCACAGATTGACTTGTTTTACACAGAAACTTGTTTTCAATCATTTTAGCCAAATAATTGTTAACTTAAGGTCACCACATCTATGTGAACACATGAGAATGTAAATTCTGCACCGGCTTCTTTGCAGGGGGTTTTCACTGCTGTGCTGATATTCCTTGCCCTTGGATGGCGCTCAGGGGGACTACAGAAGCATGCCAAATTCCAAGACAATAATATGCCACATCACATTTCCTCCCTTTTGACTGTGTTTTTTTAGCCTTTATGGGACTTATCGAACAACTCGTGACACTTTGACACCAGAAACTACTTCTGCTATATTTTCTCTCATGAGTCAATGTTGAGTGTGTATCGAACACCACCTAGTGGCTTTTTTAGGCCTTGAATATACTCTAAACACGTGATGTGTGAGCTCCTGTAGGCCCCCATTATTTTGGGCAAGAAATTTGTACACATGCATCATTTTATGCATAGGTCTTTTTGCTTTTGACCAAAATGGTGTGTATAGCTGTGGTCAATCGGCATGTGAATCTATTTTTTTGTTCGCTTTAGTCAATAAAAGAGTTGAGCGTCACGGTGGCGCAGTGGGTAGCACGGTCGGCTAGCCTCGGCTGGGGCAGGTGGCATTTCTGTGTGGAGTTTGCATGTTCTCCCCGTGAACGCGTGGGTTTTTGCCGGGTGCTCCGGTTTTCCATGCGGTAGAAGTGAATTGAGTAAGAACCATTGCCCATAGTGTTAAAGAGTGAATGTGTGTGTGAATGTTTCCCAGCGATGGGTTGCGGCTGGAAGGGCATCCGCCACGAAAAACATATGCCAGAGTTCATTCCGCTGTGGCGACCCCGAAGGGGAAGAAAGCCGATATGAAGATGAATGAATGAATGAATAAAAGAGTTCATAATCAAAAGGTCACATCAAACCCTTGATGGCTGTGTAGCTCTTGGACATTTCTCATAATTTTCTTGAGCTTAACAGGGCTGTTTCCATGGGTGTTTCGAGGAGGAATTAGGCATTTTTAAGTTTGACATGGTGGTAAGATTTTCCCTTTTCATGTGGAATTCAAACAAAGAAGATCACTTTACTCTACACACTAGTATGAAAAATCAATGGGAACAGAGTGAATCTTGAACAAGAGGGAGAGCATCTTGTACCTGACGCAGACACACAAGTTCAGTCTCGGCTCGGGTTTGTCTGGAGCGAGAGAGTTCCAGGAGCTCCTCCCTCCAGCTCTTGCTGTCATCTGAACACAGAAAGTTTCACTCTTTTACTTTGAAATGATCTTAAGCAGTATTTCACCTACTAGTCAATCGCCGAGGCACCCCACCAAGACTTTGTACCGTCCTGCCAAAATAACTTGAAAATAAATACTTTTACAATTATTTTTCTGTGAATAAAGTAAGCGTTTCATATTGCACATGCGTCAGCACCCCTTCCCTCCCTGTTATTGGGTTAAATCTTAATTTTAACCTTTTTTTTTTGAGACACATCATAGCATAGGCTTGTTGTGAAACTAAACAAACTAATTACAATTACACCACAGCAGTATATCCTTTCTCGCCTTGACAAAATCTAGTGCCCCCACCTTAATTTATAAACCTAGGGAAAAAAATTATATATATATATATATATCTGTGCAATGTAGATAACAAGCTGAAAAGCATTTTTAGGAAAATTAAGTCTTTATCCGCAGAAGTCTAAGGAGCATCAAATGAGTAAACTTTTGGCTGGTGGGCAAATTAGTCAGGGCCACTGAAAGTTACCAAAATACCTTGTTAAATGTATCTTGATAAAATGATGAAAGAAATGATGTAAAGAAAAAAAACACAGCTCAGCTTCAGAAGAGTTTTTCCTGCTTTTATTGATGCACTGAATTAATGCAAAACAAGGTGTTCAACAACACTTTTCCTACTGAACCTGCTGTGTTTATTCAACTGAAACTATATATCAATCATTCATTTATATGTACAATGACCCTTACATATTCTTGGCCCACCCCTTTAAATTTTAGAACCCATTCCATTCATCCCAATCGGCTCGCTATCCACACATTTATCGGTGCTAAATGATAATTAGTGTGTCCCAAACCATCGTATGCAAAAAATGGTAACAGAGTGGTGCCCGGATGTGCACTTTTTCCAGTTAGCATCTGAAGTGCAGATCGATGAACGCTCAACCGGCTGATATTACCCACAATCCACTGCACTCGGGTGGGAGGAGTTTTCCCAAACAAGCAAGCTCTCCATGTAATATGACTCATTTTTAAAGAAGCACAGAATGACAATAGCAATATAGAAAGGGTTTATCAAACTTTAGAGTTGTTGCCTAATGACTTAGTCAAAACTACTTTCATCACATGATGTTTAGTACATCCCAGATCGTGCACAATCTTTTCTTACACACTAAAAAGTATAAACTTTTTCTTCTGAAAAGAAGTACTGTATCTAATTTAATGGTGCAGTATAAGTATTCGGATTGGGACATGGTAACTGAGTCCCGCAAGCAAAAAAGGTAGCCCACCTCTGCAATAGAGCACTGCAATCAACCGCAAAACCTTTCAATAGGTAACTTCACCCTAAAACACTCCTCTGATCCCACGTTTAGCTCATCTATACCGGTTTTCTTTCTGTTTTATATTTTGAGGAAAAATAAGAAGTTTATTTTAAACAATAACTAATTTAGTTACCTTATTAATGAAGCCTGGTTTAGGCAGTTAGTATCACAAATTAATACTCAAGCCCTAACCCACTAGACCCCTCTGCCCCAACGTTGCCCCAACCCAGTAAACTTAAGCAAAACAGTCTGTCAGACATCTAGAGGAGTTGAATGTTTTGCTACCTTCGCACTTCGGCTGTTTCATTTTGATGAAGTGACACTTCTTACCCTAGTATGGCGCTCAGTGGACTATTTGAACCTCACACTCAATATTAAACACAGAAGAAAATTTTTGCATGAAAGGCAGTTTGGGATAATGGAGAGGGTTGAATATGTTTGAATGTAGCTCTTTAGCTGCTAAAAAACAATTATCTGGTCAGACATCAACAAGAGGAGCTGCTCAACTTCCATATTCTACTATTTTTATTCTTCAGCTTCTTTCTTTTTGTTCTTCAACTTCGCTTCTCTACTTCCTCGTTCACATCTTCTCTTCTTTGGCTCTTGTCATTGTTCGCCTTTTCTGTTAAGTGAACATTTAGCGAGCACCACCCCGCCACTCTTTAATGCCCTTTCAACAGCAGTTTTCTTTTGTAAATTTCTGCTTGATCAAAAAGGAGTCAGAAGTGAAAGGTCAGATAATGCCTATTTGTTCAGTGACTTTGCCTAAAAAAAAAAATCTATTTTGCCTTTTTCTCTTTCACTGATAAGGACGATGTTATTGAAATAAGCCTGGTATAGAGCAACAATGAAGCTTTTTTAATGGGAGATCTTTTATTTTGTGTAAACATTTAATGGTGGGTATTGTGAAAAGGACTAGTTGAGACGGCATGGCTAAGTGCACATGTCAACCAGTATGGTGGGTAGGGATTTTACATTTAAGCCAAATTGCACATCCTAACCAGACAGGCCCGTTTACAGCTCTGAATTTTGATACCATTATAATTTGACTGATTTGACAAAAAGCTAAAATTTTAACACCTCAAACAGTACTATGTCTCCACCTTTCATGGACAGATTTGAGTCAAACACCTTGCAAAAGTTGACTTCTCATAATATGAACCCTTTAAATTAATTAGCTTTTTTCAAACATCATCTAAACCTTGAAACTCACATTAATGGATATCTTCAATTTACCATAATTAATAATTTATGTGGTGGTGCTGGTGCCATACCCATGATCTGCATCTCCGCAGTGCTAATCTCCTTCTGTAGGAGCTGCTTCTCCTGCTTCAACCCAATAATCTCCTCTCTCTGCCTATTGCTTTCTAAGGTTTTCTCTTCCAGCTCTTCTGCAAGTGACAAAGAAATGAACACGAGAAAATTATAGCAAGAAAAAAGCCTACATAATCAGTTATCTCTCTGTACCTCGGAGGTGATTGATCAGGTATTGGCACTCTCTGAAACGAAGCTTGTTCTCCTCACTTTCAGACAGTGCTTGGCTCTCTCGTCTTCGCAGATCCTCCAGTGACTTCTCAAGGTCACAGAGACGGGTGGACAGCTCCAGGATGTGATTGGTGGCCTCAATCAGGTCTTTGTCCTCCAAAAACAGACACACAGTCAACAACTTAAGATAATATCTAAAAACCTTAGTAGGAGAGCCAGGGTTACCTTTAGCTGAAGCATGGAGCAAAGCTCCTCCTCTCGCACCTGCAGCTGCCCCACTTGAGAGGAAAGCATCACTATGGTGGTGTTCAGACTCTGATTCCTCTCCTATCAACACACAGAAACATAGCCCTCAAACCAGCAGCGACACTGCAGAAGGAGCCCCACTGGCAAACTTTATTTGATCACCAGAGCCTATATTAGTCATCCATCAGTTCACTGTCTGTGTAAATACTCGATTTTGATAGTATCCCTGCCAGTTTTGCCAACTTAGTGACTTTGTTGCTAGATTAAGTGACTTTTCAAACCTTCTAGCAACTTTTTTGTATCCTAGCGACTAGTAACAAATCTAGCAACTTTTTTCGTTCTGGCTGTCGGGCTTTCGGACGGAGGAATGCTGCTGCAATGTCTGTGCTGTGCCTTTCTGTCACTCACTATCTTCGACCCCACCCTGGGCCTGCTCCCCTGTCATTGATCCTGGCGAGCCCGGCGCAAGGTTCTTCTCCTTTGTATACTGTTTAATGGCAGTTTACGAGCATTCTTAATAGTGCATTACTGCCACCAACTGGAAAATAGCATGAACTATATAAGAAGGATGGAAAAATCAACCTTTCCTGTTCTTTACTACTATTATTACTATTGTTATTAATTTTCATTTTTAAGAAAAGGATTTTCTTATACATCTTTATTTACTTTAGGATTTGATTTGACATATATTTTACATTTAAGTATTACATGTTCTATTGTTTCCTTTTCACCACAATTATCACAATTTCCGGTTTTCCCAGCACAAGGTTTTGAGATTGTGGGTCTTTATTACAAAAACAATGAGTTTTATAAAATGTTTTGTTTACATATTTGCACAAGAATAGTAGCCTATGCCTGTGTGAGGTTTGAGGTGCACCCGGGTGTAAGAGGCACGAATGAGGCACACTTCGGTATGAGGTATAAATGACGCATAACCTGGTGTAAGAGGTATGAACAAGGCACACCCAGGCATAAAAGGTACCAACGAGGTGCACCCAGCTGTAAGAGGTACAACTGAGAAGCACCCTGGTCTAAGAGAACACAAGTTAGGTGCACCCAGGTGTAAGAGGCACACTCAGCATTAAGAGCCATGAATTAGGCACACCCAAATGTAAGAGGTATGAATGAGGCGCACCCAGATGTACAAAGGATTAATGAGGCATACACAGATAAAAATGCATGAATGAGTTGCACTCTGATGTAAGATGCAAGAATGAGGTAAATTACCTCTTGTGTAGGCCTCCACGTAAATAGGTAAACTCTAGTGTTATGAAAATGTGCTAAACAATTAAACTTACCTACTATTAAATAACAACAAATTTCATTATCCAGGAAAAATATATAATCATGTAATACACTTGTATTCAATTCCTTTGAATTTCTACAGAATGTATGAAGACAAGTCCCAGAATCTCTGAGTTCGACAAAACCTGAAATATAATAAAAAGACAATTTGCCTTTTGGCTTATTTTGGTTCAAACTCACCATGTATAAAAAAAACTTCACCTGATAAATGTTTTTCAGTTAAATTCTGCTTTTTTTAATCCTTCGTTCCAACAAGTATATGTAACTTTATGCAAGAGAGTGATGTTTGATCGACTTAAGTAGTTTATGGTTTATACCTCTATGTCCTTCTCTTGTCGAGAATGATCCATCTGTTTCTGGCTCAGCTCCTCAAGTTTCTGGCAAGCTCTGTTCAGTTCCCCAACAGCTTCTCTTTCTCGCTGCTCCACCTGCTTTACTCTCTTACTGAGAGCACGAATGACTGATGTACGTGTCTCCAGCTCATCTATACTCACAAAGAGAAGGGAAATCACTTCCAGCTATAGTTTAATGAGTGAATGAATGAATCAGTGTTTGTGTTCTGACCCTCGAGACGAGCAGATCTCTGCTCAAGGATGAGAACTCTCTGCCGGTCGTGCTCCCAGGTCAACATCTGCCTTTGATGGGCCGCAGCCATGGAGTTCAGCTCCTTATCCTGGTCCTTCAACTCTGCTAGCAACAGCTGCAGCTCAGCTCGTTGACGCTGAACAGTTGAGAGCTCCAGAAGGTTGTGGGATGCCTGATAATACAATAAAACTTTATAGAGCCATGAAAAAAAAAACCATGCACATAAAAGATTGACATTGGCACTGAATAACCAATCATGATGAACAAGATAGAGCCAAATCGCTTTTTTCACTACGGAGGAGGAGTAAGAGATTAAAGTCTTGAATTAAGTGAGCTTTGAACAGTTTGAGCACAAACATGCTCAGGATTGGGAAGAAAATGTGGAGTTATTGTTACAGATGCTACAATTACATTACTTAAAAGTTCCTTTTTTTAACCGCTGATTGGACAAATCCAATCCAATCCTGAACCCCATCTAAGTAACCAGGATGACAAAGACTGATTAAATCCTCGATCCTTTCATAGTAACCAGAATCCAGGATTGGTGCAAACTAATCTAAACTTAGCTGGCTAACCAGTTAATCCAGCTGCATGGTACAGGCCCCTGGGATTTTAACCTGAATCCATGGAGAGCCAACACCCTAAACAGTTTTGTTCCGACCTCAAGGCTTAATTGGGAGATCAGGTGTTTTTGTGCAGGGCATTGCCCTCCAGAGATTTAGTTTAAAATACCTAGTTCAGTCTGTCAGTAAACAAAACAAAAACAAAACATTGTAGTTTGTAATTAAATTTCAATTAAACAGCATTTGGAGCTCTTTGTAGTCACTCTCGAGAGTTTTGAACAGAATCAACAATTTCGTTGGTTACAGCAGAGCTCTCATTGTGTTGTGAGGAAACCTGATTATAAGTTATTCCTTGTCATCAGATACAGGACAGGTATACTTAGAAGTGTTTATCAGAGACCTTAAAAAACATATCATCTATATGTACACTACTTAAAGGATCCAGATAGATGACTATTGGTGAAACAATGCAGTTCAGTTTCTTGATTTAATTGCTTTGGAAATGTGTATATTTCACGTACAGTGTTGACTAAGTGCATTGTTGCCAGTTGGTGAGACAAGGTGTGCATAATTCTTTAAATGCCACAATTACAAACATTACAAAACCTATTTTTTCTTCCCTGCTGTCGAATCACAATAAACTATTTGCGATAAATAAATTTCTACATCAGGTAGGTCGTTTTTTTTTTTAATCAACTCAGTCAACTCAAAGTCGCTGAAATGAGTTCTAGTTGAAAGCAAATATTTTTACCGCAAGCCCAAATGTCACGCTGTACAACCTACCATTTCATTCATTCAGGCAGAGAAGCCAAACTTGTAAAAAAACACCTTCGTCCCAAACATCGATGTAATGACTCATTGCATTATACAGTTGCATGAAGGGAAGTATGTTATCAATCAATCAATCAATCAAGTTTGTATATAGCCCTTCTTTAGGAGTTGCTTTCAAAGCAGCTTAACAAAGTCCTAGTGAGGATCAGGAGCTAGTCACCTCCCCAGCATAAAAAATATACAAACTTAATATCTATCATCGAACAGTTTGCCTGACAACACCTGAAAAGATAAAACAAACAAAGACAAAACAGAAACTAACAAATGAAAAAATAATGGTTAGAAAACTGCAACACACACAACAAACATCAGCATCCGCTGCAGGATGAGAGATAAATGATGAGGATAAGTTAGATAGGAACATTGAACCACATTGTTTTTTTCAACAGTCTGTATGTATATGGTGCTTAAACACCAGATCCGTTTAGACAAATACCAGGAGCAAATTATTCGAATGCCAGATTAAACAGATATGTTTTTAATTTAGTTTTGAACTCTGTGAGCATAGCTGAGCTCCGGACAACATCCGGGAGTTTGTTCTAGAGCTTTGGGTCTCTATATGAGAATTCTCTTCCCCCTCTGGTGGATTTACTAATCTGCAGATTAAAAAATAGTCCTGCTTCTTGTGATCGAAGAGAGCGTGCTGGAATATATCGTGATAGGAGACTGCTCAGGTAGAGCAAAGTCAAACCATTCAGCGCCTTACAGGCAAGGAGCAGTATCTTATAGTCAATGTGATATTGTACATGAAGCCAATGAAAAGAGCACAAAACCAGTGTAATGTGATCATATTTCTTTGTTCTTGTGAGAACTCTAGCTGCTGCGTTCTGGACTTACTGTAATTTTTGTAGCGTGGCGGCCCGAACAGCCGGCTAACAGAGCATTACAATAATCTATTCTGGAGGTCATGAAACCATGCACTAATTTTTCTGCATCTACAATAGACAGCATGTTCAGCACTTAAGCAATATTCCTGAGGTGAAAGAAGGCAGTTTTAGTAACATAAGAGATATGGTTCTTAAATGTCAGTTCACTATCTATAATAACGCCAAGATTTTTAACTGTAGTGGAGAAATTAACAGTGTGTCCCCCCAGCTCCTTATTTAAAACAGAGAATCTGTAATTGCTTTTTAGAGAAGAAAAGTAATATTTCTGTTTTATCAGGATTTAGCATTAGGAAATTTTCATTCATCCAATAATTGATATCAGCGACACTCTGATAAGATCTCTGAATAAGATTCTGAGATATTATTTAGCTTTAAAGGGTCGTTAGGTTTTGCTGATATATAGAGCTGGGTGTCGTCTGCATAGCAATGGAAACTAACACCATGTCTTCTAATAATTTTACCAAGGGGCAGCATGTAGATTGAGAATAGGATGGGTCCCAGAACAGATCCTTGAGGAACTCCATACTCTACTGCTATTGTGTCTGATGAGTCTCCATTTACATGAACAAACTGACTCCGGTAAGAGAGGTACACGTTAAACCATCTAAGAGTCTGGCATCGTTCTCTAGTCTCTCGAGTATGGCGGCAAATCCATGCCGTTAAAAAGCACAAATGAGGCACACACAGGTATAAAGGGCACACTCGGGTATCAGATGCATGAATGAAGCAGACCCAGGTGTAAGCGGTTAAGAATGAGGCGCACTCTGGTATGAGTCATGAATCAATCACAAACAGGTATAAGAGGCAAGAATAAGGCAAACCCAGGTATAAGAGGCATGAATGAAGAACATCCATGTGTAAGAGGCATGAATGAAGAGCACCTTGGTATAAGAGAACATGATTGATGTGCACCCAGGTGTAAGAGGTACACTTGGGTATAAGAGGCATGAATGAGGCACACTCGCGTATAAGAGGTACGAATGAGATACACTCAGGTGTATGAGTCCTGAATTAATCACATCCAGGTATTAGAGGCAAGAACGAAGCACACCCATGTGTAAGAGGAACGAATGAGGTGCATCCAGATGTAAAAAGCATGAATGAGGCACACTCAGGTATAAGAGGCACGAATGAGGCATACCCAGGTGTAAAAGGTAAGAATGAGGCACACTCGGGTATAAGTCATGAATCAATCACACCCTGGAATAAAAGGCAAGAATGAGGCAAACTCAAGAGGTATAGATAAGGCACACCTAGGTATAAGAGACACAAATGAGGCGGACCCAGGTGTAGGCACACACAGGTATAAGAGGCATGAATGAGGCACACCCATGTGTTGGAGGCATGAATGAAGAGCACCCTGGTATAAGAGAACATGATTGAGGTGCACCCAGGTGTAAGAGTCTCGGGTAGAAGAGCATAAGAGACTCGAATGAGGCACACTCGGGTATAAGAGTCATGAATGAATCACATCCAGGTATTAAAGGCAAGAATGAGGCACACCCAGGTGTAAGAGGTACGAGTGAGGTGCATCCAGATGTAAAAAGCAAAAATGAAGCACACACAGGTATAAAAGGCACACTCTGGTATAAGAGGCACGAATGAGGCACACCCAGGTGCAGAGTGTGTTGCTATGGTTACTTAACTACCTTGCAATATACCTTAGTTTTTGGAACTGAAATCTGGGGTTATCCATAAAACTTACTCCCAAATGTAAAACATGACCAGTTTCTGGAATAACCGAAGGTGTTTAATTAATGATACAACAGAAATCTACGGGGATTTAGTTTCACACATGTGCTCTAAGCTGCTTTTTTAAAGTGGTCACAATGTCAAAGATTTGTTCATGATTTCACCTGAGAAAAAGTGAATGAGGGGGAAGAGGAATTCAGTTTGGAGAGGTCATGCTGTCTCATGGCTGTAAGTCTCGACTTCATCTCGGAGTTCTGGCTGGACAACTCTGGAGTTTCACGAGGGTCAAAAAGATTCTGGAAAGGAACCACACAAGTACCATTAACCCTTGTATAATTTTCGTTTTCATCAAAAGAAAAATGATACAAGTAAATGTTATTTAAAACTTAGACTCCCTGGCTTAGCTCAGTTTCGTAAGTCATTTTGTCAAAAACACACTACGAACAAGGTGTTTGGGTCTACTAGACCCGGGGCTGTGGTTCTATATCTTTATTCTGTCCTTCTACACGAACGTTAAGCCCATATAAACATACAAAAGCCCATCTGGCACAGCTTTACCTCAAACTATAACATAAGCAATCATGAATAGGTTTGAATTTGAATGGCAAATTAAATTTACCCCAGTGTAGAACCGTAAATAATATGAACATAAATTTGACTTTCATGTTTAATATCTGACATTGTAAACAATTTTTAATCTAACCTTTTTCACTGGAGTGCTGTGCCATGGCTCCATTGGGAATCCTGGAAATGAGAACCATTAGTTAAATAAAATATTATCTTGTTATGACCTTGTTATTCCACAATGTGATGATGCTGATCACCGTCAGATGCGTTAACAAGTTCTTTTCGTCCGTCTTTAAAACTCTCCATCAGACCCAAACTTGGCAGACAACAATAACAGTTCTAATAAAACACGAAATATTTTGGTCTTTTATAAGGACAAGATAAATTCATCTCTTATCACACTTTCCACCATGTTCTGCCAGTCAACGACTATGTTAGCCGTTGCTTTTTGTTTAGATTTAAGTAACTTAACGTTAGTGGGCTTTCAAAAGTAACGAACCGTTAACCAAACCAAAAGTGGCTGAATGTAAAATTGTATATTCTAATAACCAATCATTAATTTTCAGCCTCTTAACAAAACTGCGCAAAAATATTTAATTAGATAGCTGCTGCATCTAATACATATAAAGCAGCGAATTTGAGGTGGTTGATTGGATAATTTGTAAAACTTCACATAAAAAAATCGCGCTAAAGCTTACTAACCCCAGTATTGCCTGATTAAAATACCTTCTGCCATAAAACATATTCTTACATTTCAGACAATAAACATTAAACACAATATTACATTTGATATTTAAAAACATGATAATTGCAAATATGTGACAGTATTAAAAATTCTAATATCATGAGGAAATAATGAAATCAGGCATCCCTGGAAACAGTGTTGTCCCTCGCTTCAGACAGGCAATGTCAGGACCCCGCGACAGACCATAGACAGTAAAACGTAGTGCTATTCAGCACGTTCTCGTTCTTTTAGAAAGATAAATGTATTGAAGATAGAATTTCATCAGGTTTTATGTAATTATGGTCTTACAGTTATTTAAGACCCCAATGAAGTAAGAGCAAACCGACGGGTGAGTGTGAGCAGCGGAACGAGATGTTTATTAGCATCGCGGCTAATGAAGCTGCAAATACAGTCCAGACCCTGTCCATGACAGTCTACATATTTTGGCTTATGTGTGGAGGACTTTTTCACAAGACACTTTAAATACAACAATTATATAAATAAATTATCAAACACATGGTTTTGTGTTTTTAACAGTCTTGTATTACATGAGTTTAAAATACATGTTTAAATTAAACAACTAATTCTTAATTTTACTGACCATACTGTTTTAAATATACATTTTATGAATTCCATTTATACTAATATAAGGGCAAATGAGAACTATGGTTATTGCTGTGAGACATGATTACAAGTGGAAATAAGGTGAAGTTGTTTAGTAACTGTTTGTGTTTTTGAAGGTTGATTTACAATGGCGACTACTGAAAGTGAGTTGGTTTTACCAGAGAAAAAAGTAGATCAAGTGGAGTTTGATGGGAAATACCCTTTAAAGGTGCTGTACTGCGGAGGTCAGTATTTACTGTAATCAGAAAGTCTCATTCTAAGTGATTAACATGACATGAAATGACATTTCTGTGATTTGCTTACAGTGTGTTCTCTGCCTGTTGAGGTGAGTATGTGGAACCTGTCGCTGCACAATCTGCTAAACCTACTCAATTGGCCTGAGAATGCGTGACAGTGACAAACTAATTCTTGATTGATCACTTTCTTTCAGAATATTAAAGATGACCGGTATGAGAGAGAGGGGGGGGGGGTGATATAATCAATGGCTAATATAGCAGATTCATGGAAGATTACATCTTTATTTAATTAACAAACTAACTTTTGAATGAATCTACATCAAATACATAAAAGAGAATCACTTTGTTGAAAGTGAATAAAATGCCCTTCACAAGTGACTTGCGTGTGTCTGTGTGTGTGTGTGTGTGTGTGTGTGTGTGTGGGTACATGTATTTATCACGTTAGACAGTACAAATTTGTTGCTATTTTGGGGGGGATGTGTGCCCTTCGTCCCCTCTGAGATTGTTAAAAGAAGCACAATAATAATATGAAACTGTTTTAGTTCGTAACTCAATTGCAATGTCCTGTTTTGTAATGCTGTTTTGTCCTGAAAGACTGTGATTAATATCTTGTTAATAAGTGAGAAAAGAACATAAAATATTACTATGTACTTTACTTCTGCAAATCCACAGGAAAATTGTAAAGGTTTTGCTGATTGAGAAGCGACAGTGTCAGAAATTCTTGTGTTGCAGCAGCATGTGTCCAGCTTAATAATTCTGCTTCCTGTCTGTACCAGTACTGTGAGTACATGCCTGAGCCAGCCAAATGCAAACAGTGGCTGGAGAAGAACTTCCCTGAGATCTTCGCTAAACTTACTCTTGGTATGTCTGTCATTTTTATAAATCTTATAAATCTGTACATTAATTATAATAATGAAATTGAGCTTAAAGCAATTGACTTACACAGTATCTCTTCTCTGGTAAAAGCTAAAGCTACGAGCTTGAAAAGCTCATGAAGGTTTTTGTTTTTAAGTTTGCCTATTAGGATTTTGAAAGTTTCATTATTTGGTTTTGGGGGTCTTCAATAACAGGTTGCCATGGATGCTATATAAAAAAAATCTGTTGTCTTATAATATGCCTTTTTTTAAATCAGATTTTACTGCAATTCCCAAGTGATGTGTTAAATAATTCGTTTATACTAAATTCCTCCTTTACGTGGCACAATCTGTGTTTCTAGATTTGCACTTGGTTCTATTGAATTTGTAATGATCCAAGGTTTGCTGGGTGTACAATGTTTAGGAAAATGTACTACTACAACAGGTGACTGAGTTAGAAGAAAAAACACACAAACAAGAGCCTTCATTTGATCACATTATGAGGGACATGATTAATGAACTAAAACAAGTAACAACACAAATGAACAAATTATGAATTAAAGTCCAAATAAAACTGTGAGCGGTTACACAAAGCAGGGATCACATTTTTGATTCAACCATTATGAAATACCTGTTGCACTAATTAAAGTCCTCTTGGCTTGTCTCAAGCTAAAGTAGTATGCATGCTAGACATCGTTGCAACTAAAATTTGCAGGGCAATGGCCCTACAGGACCGGAATTGGTGAATGAAGTGTTTGGGTCCCCAAACTCTTTATTAGAATTTATTAAGATGGCTCAGTGATTGAGTTGGTTGTCCTATAACCGGAGGGTTGGTGATTCGATTCCCGCTAAGTCTTCACACTTCACCCACATTGTCCTGTATGGATGTGTGTGTTTGGTGCTGGTCAGGAGGCCGTAGGATTGCCAGACACGTCCTGTCAGACTGCCTCAGGGCAGCTGAGGGCTTTCAAGGTGGCTTCGAATATGTAGGACTAAATCCTTAAATGTAAAGGATGAGATCCTCGGGTGCAAAGCACGAGATCCAGGAATGCCGATTAGAGGAATTAGATGCTGCACACATGCTCTGTGTATTCCCACAGGATCGTAGTTCTCTACCTCAGACTGGGTGTGGTTGGACTTAGTGGGTGAAGAAAACAAAATGTTATCTCTACAGACAAACGTTGGTTACACTCATTTAATGTGAGGACTGATCGTATGAGCAAGCCCCATCCAAACTAAAATAATAGAAGTTAATCTTGAACTGGTTCGCCCATGTCCTGATGGGCAGAGACTGGCCTTTACACCTAACAGGACGGGCAAACAATAGATTAAAACAATAAAACAAAAAATATGTTAAATATATATATATATATAGTTAATAATATGTTAATTTCAACAGCACTTCTATAATTATGTAATGATTCAACATTAAATAGATAAGTAGAGCCTAACAAAACTTTTGATTGAGTCATTTTTGACCAAACCATTATCACAGAAGCACAACAGAATGTCAAATGCGCTCTAATTGACAAATATTTTAATTATTTAAACCTTGCTTCATCATGATCTAAATGATTGCTTGTATTTAAAAAATGTAAATATTTTATTACAGATGTGAATCACTGTTTCAGCAATCATATATAATATATAAAGCTCTCTCAAGAGAGAGGGATAGCTTTTTGTGTATTTAATATTACTTTTGTTCTGTGAATTCCTGTAGGTTTGGCTCCTAAGCAGGAAATAGGAAAAGGAAATGGAGGAGGGAGCTTAGGAGGCGGGGGTGGAGGAAGGGATGCAGCACCTGCTGGAGAGGAAGAGGAGAAGAAGAAACAGAAGAGAGGTTTGTTGGAAATTCGCTTAACCTTTTCAGAGGATGTTTTGCGGCTTGCTCGAAGGTCCTTTCAGTGAACACAACACTAAATGCGATCGGGACAGAAGGCTGTTTCTTCAGCTCTGAGTGGAACCATATAATATGCTTCATGTTTGTTGTGTTGCCCAAAAAAAACTATTGGTGCGACAGATGTTGCACACTGTATGGCTTTTGTGAACAACCTCTTTCTCCTCATTTTCATAAAATTCTAAATGTTGCCAGACTGTCAATTTCTAATTTGATGGTGCAGTTTATAGTTTGTCCGTTGTTTAACATTAGAAGTCCCAGAGTCTTTTGATACTGACCACACTGAAGCAGGGTCATGAGATCATCCAGATTTGAGCCAGCAAATTCAAAAACTCCAGTCCATGCTGTCAAAGCAGGCTTGTAAATCCTGCTCTGCTTCAGTGGTCCATCTTTTAACATTCTCACTACAGGTTTAGCTGCTTTGAGCTGTTCCTTATATGATGGAGAGTCCTAAAGCTGCGCAGGGGACTGTGTGGTAGGCACCCTTGATTGAATGATTGACAGTGATTCAGAATGTTCCCGTCTCTGGTGGGGCACTCTATGTTCTGCTGGAACTTTGGCAGTTAATTTCGCAAGTCTCCAAGAATAACACAGACAGAATCCGGATAATGCTGATCCGTGTTCATGATCTCGTTAACTAGCTGTTGTAGCGATTCGCTCACACGTGCCTGCATGTAAACACTGACAAGAATATACAAAGAAAACTTGCGGGTGAATAGAAGGGCTTGCACGTAATAAAGAGCGCTTTCAGATCAGGACAGTATATCTTCATCACAGTTACATCTGTACACCTTCCCGCATTGATGTAGAAGCATGTGCCTCCACCGCAAGTTTTTCCTGTTGCGCTCGAATCGTGTGAGCAGTGTGAATCCGGGCAGGTTGAGAGCGGTGTCTGGAATCCCTCTGTTGAGCCAGGTCTCCGTTAAACACAGCACAGCAGAGGTTGAGAGGTTGCTTTGTTGTTCCATGTAAGCAGACAAATCTTGTTCATTTTATTAGGTATAGAGTGCAGATACGACAGATGTATACTGGACAGCGATGTTCAGACGAGCTTCACAAGCTTTTCACTCACTTTTTTTTTTTTGGCACATTTCCCCCTCTTCCTCCGCTTCCTGAGTAGCGACCCCGCCAGCTATAACTCTCGATAAAACGTCCGAAATTCAAAACCCGGTGGAAAGATGTTCAGGGAGTGCTGCTCAAAGATTAGCAGTTCTTTTCGGGTGTAGTGTATAAAGTTAGCCAAACAAATAGCAGGACAAACTAGCAAAACAAACAAAAACACTGCAGAGCTGCGTACCGAGGCGGCCATTTGCAGTGCCATCTTAGATTAGGCAAGGCAAGTTTATTTGTACAGCACATTTTGTACACAGGGTAATTCAAAGTCTTTACATTGGAAACAAAGAATAAAAGAAAGTACATTTAATAAAATCAAGCATAAAAGTCATATAAAATCAAAGTGATTAAAAACGGAAAATTTACAAACGTTGATTAAAACAAAGATTAAGATGTGAGATTAGAGTGATTGCCACAGCACCTCATGCTCCACTACTGCATTCTAGCTGTTCACTAGAAGTGATATGAAACTGTCCCATCAGCCGTGGCTCCTTTAAGTCTGTATTTCAGCAAAGAAGGTATATTTCAAATAGAATTGTAGCTTGTTGCATGGACAGTAAAGATTAAAAATTGAGTTCGTTTAAAAAGACTGTTCAGATCTCATGTTTCTTTGAAAGAGTGAATTCTCAAATCTGCTGCTGCTGATCTTGATCAGATTTACTAGTCACTTATTACTCATGTGGGTCAAATGCATTAGTTTAAGAATATCTATTTAAAACAAATAATTGAGAAAAATTCTGTCCAGCGTTCACCTTTCATCAGTCAGATCTGAGCTCAAGCAAGATAATGCATGTATATTCTTTTAACGGACCTCAAGTCACAAACCTTAGTTCAGAGCACTCTGAGAGAGAGAGAGAGAGAGAGAGAGGTAAAGCGAGAGAAGCAGAGAGGGTTTATTCATGTCAATACTGTGCTTTCAGAGCTGGCCTTTTTTGACAATACTATTAAAATCAGGACTCATTGTTCTCCTCTTGAAGTTTGGACTAAAGCTTGTTGCTCTGAATGAAATTTTTTGGATGAAAATAGATATTCTTGGAGACTGAGCGTGTGTGTTGTTGCCATGAAGGTGGACGAGGTCAGATCAAACAGAAGAAGAAAACAGTGCCACAGAAAGTCACCATTGCAAAGATCCCCCGCGCCAAGAAGAAATACGTCACCCGTGTGTGTGGACTCGCCACTTTCGGTGAGTAAAGCATGAAGCAATCAAAATTCTGTTTTTGTAAAGTTTACCAACTTTATTTAAAGGGCACCAAGGGAAATCATGGTTATAGTTATAGTATTGTGCTTCTTAATTGTTTATTAGTTGGCAGCAGATGTCAAATGTTCATTCCCAGTGGTTACAGAGAATGCTTTTTATTGGCCACCATTTTGCGTTGCATGTTTTGCGGTGCATCGTGAGTTTTGGTGGGGGGTTTTTTTGAGACAGGAAAAACCAAGCTTTGAGTCAGCAACTCATCAGTTCTAATGCGTTTCTTCTGAAAATATCCAGGGATAAAGAAAAAACATTCAGGGCTTGAGCCTCGTATGCTCAGTAAGGCATTTTAAGGGCACTATTACACTTAGCCAAAAATGTTGAGAACTTGGTTTAGAATATCTAATAAGTATTATATCCCCAAATGTATACAATATATAAACTTTGTAAAAAAAAAATTCATTGTATACAATGTAAGGGTTACATTTCTGTTGCTATGAACCATTTCTTTTTATTTTATTTTTTTTCCCTGCTGTCTAATGACTGTTTTTTTTTTGTTCTGCTGTATCAGATATCGAGCTGAAGGAGGCACAAAGGTTCTTCGCACAGCGCTTCTCTTGCGGCGCTTCAGTGACTGCAGAGGACGAGATCATCATTCAGGGAGATTTCACAGATGACATCATTGATGTAATTCAGGAGAAGTGGCCAGAGGTTTGATTAACACCACAGCCATCCTATGATGATTAAATCACATTTATATTTTACTCAGTATGCTACTTTAGATTCTTTACTGAACCTGCAGGAGTGTAACATGACTTTCTCATTATATTATAAAGACCAGGTTATTATAATACACATACACATTCATGTTAAATACCAGAGGCTAGTGCCAGATTGCTTCAAGAAACAAGGAGCCATTACATTTATTGTAACTAGAAATAGAAGATGAAACATTAATAATGGTTTCAATTGACTACTTTGTCCTGATTACATCTGTTTTCTATAGAAGCCCTTGAAGCCGTCTGTAGTTTTTTAAAATAACTGCTTCTGATTTACGTTTGCTTATTTACTTAGTGGCGTTAATGTTGCAAAAGCAGTTCCAAATTCACCACCGTAATGGGTGGCTGCTCAGAAGTCTTAGATTTGTGCTAATAATATTTTTTTCATTAACTTGTCAGGTGGATGACGACAGCATTGATGATCTTGGGGAAGTCAAGAAATGAATTGGGCACTTTGACTGAAGGACTTGGCCAAATGTTCACAAACCAACAAAGAATCCCCACCGACTCTTTTCTACCCGTTTTATTTGATATTTAGAATTTTTCTGGTTGGTTGCCAAAGCTTCGGACTGAGGATGTTGATTCATCAAAACAATAAACTCTGTTCTCATTCCTCGGTTTGTGTTCTGTTTATATTTCCGACTCTGGTTTTTATGCTGTGTTGTTCATTAAAGAGATTGTTTTAATATATTGATCAGGGTCCAAATAAACAATCAACTGACTTTAATCCAAACACATTTGTTTTCAACTGTCTTAAAGGATAAGTTTTCATTGACTCCATGTTTTAGACATTTCTTGCATGTATTTGGTAATGTTCCCTCTTCAAACACATCTCAAGCCCATTCTTTTTCTTGGAGCTCAAAATGGCTCGATGTTTCTTAGTGACAGCCATTAGCGGTAGCACCACCCACAAACCATTCAGATGAACTGCTGATGCAGCTCCTCTCAACAAAGAACGTAGGCTTTGGTCCGGGGGTGTAAAGTAGCAGACCTGTGTTGATAAACAATGAAAAAAAATTGTGTTTTTGGATGTCCCGGGCTAAAAGTGTTTATGCCTTACCAAAAGATGAATGTGTTCATCAGAAATGGGCAGATCTTGTGTGTTTGAACAAGAAAAAGCCAGTGTATGAATAACTGAATGGAAACTTCATGAGGAACAAAACATGCACAATTAAGGGCAGGAAAATAATTATGTTTTCTCTAATTGTTTTGCACAGTTTCTTCTTGAACCCAAGGGTAGAAGAGTAAATTTAATTGCGCTTCTGCCATCTAATATAATGTAGTCTCCGGGGATTGATAATTATTACACCAGGATTTATAGTACATTATTATACAATAATAGTATATATCAAACAAATCAATTACAGATTACTTGAAGAAATGATCAATTTCATTCTGTACAAAGATTAACAATTGCAACCACAAACATGAAATATACCTTTGTTTGCATGAGGGTTGTATTCATGAATACCTCTTAAACCAGTTTTATTGTGTAAAGTCATGTTGCCAAAACAGAATCAGCCTTCAGTTCCATAGCCAGAAGAAAAAATGTACAAAGAACTAAAATGGCAACAGCTTGACAGAAACATTGGCACCACTTTTCTGTTTCTTGTGAAATATCTGTTAATTACACTGAAAATCTACAAACAAGGCTAACTGATGATATTGATTAGTTAGCATTTGTCTTGGTCTGATTGATACATTTGTCCAGATTTCAGAGGGAATGGAGTGGCACACTTATTTTCGTTCAACTTGGAAACTAAGTTCAGCCGTACAATCAAGAAAATAATATTTTATGTTGTGTGTCCCCTCATATCGATTATGAAAGATTGTTGTTCTATAAGTTTGCTCCTGTCTGCTGTTCCCTGAATATCTGGCTACGCAGGACTAATAGAGGAAAATTGCACACATTTCATCATACTCATGGGTAAAAATGGATTCTCACCCAATAGCCTAGCAATCCAATCATATAAGGAGAGTCTTATAACACAACTTAAAATAAAAAATCTTGGCACTTGCAGATGGAATTGACAGTGCTGTTTTCCTTGCCACTTTTTATGCTTATATTACAACAGTTGACAGCGAATCCAACTACTTCTCCATTGTCTGCATAATAGATAGAATTGGTACTCCCTCCTCGGCGCACTAAAATCAACAGAGTCAGTCACTAGAGATCTACATCTTAAGATTATCAGTGGTAAAGAGCTAATACATTCAGGAACAATTCCACAAGTCTTGTGGTCTGCCACTGAAAACCAGTTGGCAAACTGCTTACTAAAAAAGGGTATATGGACATGGACCCTTGAAGGTTTTAATCAAAAGCCTTTGCCCATCAAATGTATACTGTCCAGATCTGACCAGTGCCTAACTCTGTCACACATGTATCCCTCTGTAACCTACTTAAATGTAACCAGCTCAGATATGTTACTGTAAGCAACTCTGACATCGTTATTTGAGGGTGCAGTTTACAACCGTCTCCATTCAAAATCAAATTGAATTTCATGACTGTTCACCTTGCAGAATCATTTATTCTGCATGAATAAATGGCTTATAAAATGATCTTGAAGTAAATAAAAGAGGCAATGTGACAAGGGACATTATTACTCACTAGTAAACTTATTTGGTTCATGTTCAAGTAACAAATAAGACTGATTAACTTTCTTTCCTAAAAGGAGTACCCTTAGAAGGTAGGTTAAGACCTAGCTTCAGACCTCACGTCCACAGAATGTTGGCTACATGTCTGATTATTTTCGTCCATTCTTATGGCCACGCTTCAAGAATTCTGAAGTTATGATCTGATTGGTTGGATTTTACAGTATTTCAGGAAGAAGCCAGTGGCACATAGAGACACACAAAGAAAGTTGTGTGCCACCACATATCAATGATGAAAGATTGTTGTTCTATTCTTGTACCTTTGCGTTCTCTCCTCTTCTGTTCCCTGAAGATCTGGCTACACGAGACAAATGAAAAGCTACTCAAGATTTTTTTACAGAGACACTCGCACAGAAACCTCTCAAATCTCTATGGACCAGATTCTCATTATAACAGGGCTGCAACAGTGTAGATCTTCCGTTCTCCTTTTGTTCAATAATGGTGAACACCTCAGTCTGCTGTGCCTTTGATGCGCCCATCCTGGACCAGATTCTGCCTCCCATCCTCTTCCTAGAGTTCATTTTTGGTTTAATGGGGAACGTCTTGGCACTCTCCATGTTCTTCTTCCACAGGGATACATGGAAACCTAATTCTATTTACCTGGCACACTTGGCTTTTGCAGACTCCCTTGTAATCTTCTGTCTTCCCTTCAGAGCAGATTACTATCGCAGAGGAAAGGACTGGGTCTACGGTGATGCCTTCTGTCGCATTCTTCTTTTTCTACTGGCAGCAAACAGAGCAGCGGGGATCTTCTTCCTGACTGCAGTGGCTATGGATCGCTATCTAAAGATTGTGCATCCACTCAACCAGATCAACCGCATGAACCTTCGCTATGCATTGTGGGTCTCCCTAGGTCTATGGGCTCTCATCGTGGCTATGACCGCGTATCTGTTGACCGATCAGCACTTCTACTATCGAAACAACCGTACCCAATGTGAGAGCTTCAATATTTGCTTGGGTAACAATGCATTAGCTGACTGGCACAATGCATTCTATGTGATCCAGTTTTTTGTGCCAACTGGAATTGTAATCTACTGCACAGCGGGCATCACATGGCAGTTGAAGAATAAGACCTTGGACACCAAAGGCAAGATCAAGAGGGCTGTTCACTTTGTTTTGGCTGTTGCACTAGTGTTTATCATCTGCTTCTTTCCAAGCAACGTCTCCAGGATTGCAGTATGGGTGCTCAAGAGCTGGTACAATGAATGCCACTATTTCCGTGAGGCCAATGTGGCGTTTTACACAACCGTGTGCTTCACGTACTTCAACAGTGTGTTGAACCCCATTGTCTATTACTTCTCAAGCCCGGCATTCAGTGGGTCACTTAGAAAGGTCTGTTTGCAGCTGATGGGAAAGAAAACTGAACACGAGGATAAGAAGATAAATCGCAGCTCTGTTGCAGTGTCTGCCATTAAATCTGTAGATTAGCAATAATTTTCACACTTTATTCTATTACGAACAAATTTAACGATCAACATTATACAATTAGTTTTGTTACGATCTGCTAAAATGATTACAAATTATATATTGTAACCGCTAAATTCATAATTTTACTTTTAATAGTTATAATAGATAAATTAACCATTGATAGACTTCTTTGTGTTTCCCAGCAATGGGTTGCGGCTGGAAGGGCATCCGCTGCGTAAAACATATGCCAGAAAGTTGGCGGTTCATTCCGCTGTGGCGACCCCGAAAGGGAAGAAAGCCGACATGAAGATGGATGAAGAAGAAGACTTCTTTGTTTCAGTTCAAATAAAAAAAATCCGCTCATACTTTACACATTTATTGTGTTTAATTTTAAAAATTACCTCAATTATATTATAGAAATGAGAATCTATAGCTTCTGATTATAATTCTATGAAGAAACTCCTTAGTTTGAGACGTCTGTATTATTCATTGAAACCTCCACCCACTCCTGCTGTGGAATAACGGGACTTTTCTCCTCATGGCAAAGCCGGCTCTGGCTATCGACAACTAGTAGGCACAACCTAGGGTGCTTCATGTTTGGGTGTAAACTGTATTGTTAACAAATCACTTTTTTGCAATTACAATAAAATTTTAAAAGACCAGATTGGTTGCCCTTATTTATTTCTCCTTTCACATAAAATACTGACAGTAAATGTACCCAAAAGAGTAGTATATTTACTTAAGCATTACACTTAGCTAATAGGCAAGTTGGGTGAGGTTGGGTAAATTAGTCGATGTAGAGCCCCGTTACTTCAGTCATCACTGAATTAACTATAAAGGTAAATATTAATGAGACAAAGCAAGTCCATACAGGTAGAAAACTTAGCTATAGTTCAATATAACATTTGATTAGCAAAATAAATTAGCCAAACAAACAAAAACCCTGACCATCATTTTTTTACTTACAGTTACTATTTTACAGCTCTAATCCCCTTTAAGCAAAGGTGGAAAATATTGGAAAATATTTATGGTCCCCAAATGCACAGTTGAGTTATGGTCAATCCTGCACCTGTGTCAGTTGAAAGGTTATCTCCTGAAAATTCTTTCTGGAAGAAAACCCCTAGGAAGCTAGTCCCTTCAATCTAAAGAAAGGGTTGTAGGATTAGCGAATTTCCCAGTCAAAGCACTGAGGATCTTTGGGCTTCTTCTTCCTAAACAGGCACAGTTGAATCAGCGGAGCAGCCTTGCATACTGTCCTTCTGTGAGTCCTCCTTGTAGAAGTACTTCTGGTGTTATTCCTTGAAAAGTTACATCCCTAGGCACAGGACGGGTTGAGGAGTTCCCCGGAAGCCATTCAAAACCTCATTATCTGGCTAGATTTGTCATTGCTATGCTATCTTGGCTATGCATCCCTCCTCCTCTGTTGTTGAAATCAGGACAGATAAGTACACCCCAAGAATCGACGACAAAAACATAATTAAGGCTTACACTTAAGGCCAGGGCAGAAGGAGGCCCGCTCTATTTCTGCCTTATTGAAGTGTCATCGGCTGATGTGGCAGGACCTTGGTTGAGCTGCATTGAAGGGATTTTCCCATTGACTGAAGGGGAACGTCTGTGATTACTAACATAACCGACAGTCCCTCGATTAGGGAATGGAGAAGTATGTTCCCCTACCACAACATTGTCTTTTATAGTAAATGTATGCAAATCTCGTGACCAAAGATGCCTACACTGATTGACTGTTTAAAGTGTATTTGGAGTTTGATTGGTCCTGCTTTATCATGTTCCCATAGTCTGCATTCAACATGTGTATACACTAGTAACCATATAGACATTATGAGTAACCTATACAATTATCAGATTGACCTTACATTTTTATACATTTTATAAATTGTATTATTTTATTAATTACAAAATAGAGCATATATTTAAAAGTTCTCTAACTCAATGCTACCTACTCAACACATTTATTTTGTCTGATTATAACTTTGATGATCAGTTTTGTGAAAAGCTCAAACTAGTCAAAGTTTGCATAGTAGTCCCTCCCTCATCTTATAAGAGGGGGAAAAGTCAGGGGTGTAAACTGTCTTTTGGGCCATATATGTGCCAGGGCTGCATAGCTGGCTGGTGAATTCAAGAACAAATTTTTTTTGTTTGTAGTACCAGTTTTTGTCACAAACTTTATTCTATTACACGGCATCTTTAATGTATTTAGCATAGTTAAAGTTTTGTATACACTCTTAACCCAGCCGCAGATTTGGGAATGTTTTTTTTTTTCTTGGGTTGTTTTTTCAGAGTTTGGCATCTTTAACCCAATTGCTGGGTTATTTTTTGCAACCCAACTGCTGGAATACAGTAAAAGTGACAGTTGAAACCACCTGGACATCTTCACCGATTCAGACAAATGATTATGAGTAGTGGGAGAAAACCATGTTTATAAGGAAAAAAGGTATGTAATATTGTTTTGTTTTCTCAACAAAAAAAATACATGATGCTAAATAGAGTGATTGTCATGCGATTATTGTTACTTTTAAATAAAAAAAAATATATTTGTTAACTGTTATCTGTTCCCTTGTAGCCCGAGTTGTAGCTAAACGCTAACTTTTATTTGGGTAACGTTACCAGGCATAATGATGTTCATTCAAACGTTCTCGGTAACACTTCTTAACAATATGGCAATTTCATGTTAGTTAAATTGTTTACAATTCACGCTACTAATATAGCATGGCGAGCTGGCAGGGAGGTCGTGAAGTGTCCAAGGCGTGAGCATGCGGTCCTGGCATGCCGGGAAACGAGCACGCGGTCCAGGGTGATCGCGAATATGAGGCTCGTAAAGTCAGTTAGGGGTGTTTTAATCAGCTTTGAGTTTAACATTGAGTATGCGCACTTTTACTTTAAAATTGCTCAAATAACGCACTCCTCTCTCTTGTCCATAGGGACAATGATGAGATGAACGGTGAAGGAGGGAATGCTCTTATTCGGAGCCCCAGGTGCAGCGCACGGTCTGAGACATGTGCGCAGTTACATGTGAGCAGGTGTTCCATCAGTTTCATGTACCCGCCCGGCCGTAATATTCAACTGCCGCGTCATTGTGCGCATGCGCACAACATGAACAACGTCATTCTTAAAACCACACCCATTATTTTCTCCTACCTTTTCTCGCGAAATGCATGTTTTCCACTATTTATCTCTTTAACTTTTATATTTTCATGATAAAAGTTATGAGGCAGGTAAATCCGATAGAACTCCGGTACGTGCTGACGCCTCGGTACAGACCGGGGGTTTAAAGGATTCATAAACCATTAAAAGGAAGGGTCTTGTAATCACTTTTCTCATCGATTACTGCAGTCCGTGAGTTTATAACCGTTGTGACTAAGCGGTTAAGCTTACATTCGTGCTATTACTTTTGTCGACTGAGCACCAACGTTTGAACAACTATTTTACCTCTGTACTTCAAATTTTAATCTTTGTTTTAATCGATGTTTTAAATTTCAGTGTTTTAAATCTGTTTGATTTATATGACTTTTTTATGCTTGATTTTAATGTATGCACTTTCTTTTTACTCTTTATTTCCAATGTAAAGCACTTTGAATTACCCTGTGTACGAAATGTGCTATTCTAATAAACATGCCTTGCCTTGCCCGCTAAACGAGTTCGCGCCTCGTGTATATCACGTGACTGAAAATAACCCCTTGCTTGAGTCTCTTATTTAGAACTTGAATTTAATAAACCAGCGCTTGGCATCTACCGCTGCTAAAAGCTAAAAGACCTATCATCTTGAGTAACAGTAACGAAGTTCCTGCCTCTTGGTTTAATTCATACATTGACTGCTGTCCATCTCTTCTTGTGTTTTAGACGTTCATTATCCCGAGATGTGAGCCCCAGTCTGGGATCTTCTGCAGACTGTGGTGTAAGAACTTTGGTTTGTGGGTATTGTCAACCTGAATGCATTCCATAAAACTGGATATTGTACGCAATTTTGTTTCTTTTGATGAAATAATTGTTGTGAAAATTAAGTTGTATTGCATTGTATCGAAATGCATAAATGTTATATTGTTTTTTTATTGTAATTAAATTATTTATTTGTGTGTATATACTATTTTGTTAATAATAGATCTTCACCTTTTGACCATTCTTGTCTAATTATTGTTCATATAATTTTGAATATGATCATTATTGTTATTAGTGAAACTATTTTCTAACTGATTTAACAGTTCTGAATCATAAATGTAAAAAATCGAATAACTCAGCATGTTGGGTATAAAATGTAATCCAATGTGCTTGGTTACAGTAACCCAGTGCTGGGTCAAATATATATATATAAAAAAATGATCGGTTACCTGGCTGACTACGGATTGAGTTAAGGCACTGATTTTGTTTAGTTCTGGTTAAAATAATGTGGATCTCTTAAATGAACATTAACTAATCTGGGCAACATCTTAGCTGTAGGTTTGGGCCATATATCAGAGGGAGGAGAGTTGCATTTTACACTTTTGATTTTACATCTCAGCTTAACTAAATTCAGCTGTAACTGGCATTGTGATTACACTTTATCGGCCAAATGTTAATCACCTGTAATCTACAAATAAGTCCACAAATGTGGTCATTTTGAATTTTTTTTTTTTTTTTTTTACTGTGTGTCCACATGAACGCTGGCCAGAATTTCAGCACAACTGTATGTTTTTAAACATGGTAGCCAGGTGTTTTAATAGTGTTTAATATTGTTTTTAAAAGCTCTGGATACAAGGTTTTTAAGTTATAGATGGAGTGTGCCATTGATGCTACTGCTTTAGCTCAAAAAGTCCAAATGCGAATGATGGACTGTGTTGCATTTCACTGTGTTAAAGCACATCTCCTGAAATGTACTGGACAGGCACAATTAACATATTTAATAGCAAATTTACTTACAGAACAGATGCTCCAAGCTGCAAAAATATGCAGCTGAAAGTGTCTGCCAAATGCATAAATGAATGTTGTTAATTTGTGTTCACCCAACACAGACACAAACAGCACTAGTTTTGGACAAGAATCAAATCGAGTCTCGGATAAATTAAGTTTTAAAAGTGAATTTTCAATTATCAGAGGCATCATTATTATCTTTGTGTGAGCTCTTTGCCCAGACTAAATAAAAGTGTGAGGAAGCTGCAGGGTTGACGAATCAGATGCCACCTAATGGATCACCATACACATACAGTATTCGAGCACTGTTTGTGGACAGCATCTTTGTCTTTCTGAATGACAATAACTGATCTGTTATTTTGATTGGTAGAGTCATGCATCTTAGTTGAATAGTTAGTCCATTGCATATTGATTGTGAGAAGAAAGCTAACAGAAAAAGAAAATGAAATTGAATGCATTTAAAAGAAAACAAATGTGGAAATTCCTGGAGAGCTCAGAACACGAGAAGTAGAATTCTTTGAAAAGAAAGATTTTTAACATGGACAGTATATTTCCTTCGTATAAAACGTGAAGATTTCTATTTTCATCATAAATAATTAGCTCTGAACCTGAATAAAGGGCTGCATGTGGCACAACTTTTCTCATGTCTTCATCTAATTCAATTTAATTTGGAGGTTTGACTGACCAAATTTTGATACAGTGATTGTATAACGTTATAAATGCGTTTATTTTTGTGATTTGATTTCCAGTTTTCAAAATTAATTTGGAAATATTGCTTCTTTCCACCAATTACAACTGTTTTCCCCTCAGTACTTACCATAGGTTGGTAATATTTGCCATACATTTTTACAGATTTCCAAAAACTTTTATCAACGCCGTTTCGTCTGTGACACGCATGCGCGGAACACAATCGCGCGTAAAGAGAAGGAAAAAAAACACCCATAGACTGACACGCTCTGTGATTGGTCAAAGAAGATATTTCAAACCAGGACGACGAATACCCGTTGGTTGAAAGCTTTCAGAGTACCACGCTATCGTCGAAGCGCTCGTCATTGTGGTTTCCCTCCTTTCCGAACGACAAGAGAAGAAGCTTATCTGGCGAAATGGTAAGATAACGTTTTAATGAAATAACTTCGCCTTTTCATGTATGTATTAATCGTAGCGTTGGATTCCCCCAAATACCTTACCGTAGCGCCTTTGCGGTGCCTCAGGCAGCGCTCTGTGCAGTGTAACTTCGTGTTAAATGAGCGGGAATAAAGTATCTTCGCTTTATGTGTTTTGGTGCATGATTTTCTACACAATTGGTAATGCCTAGAGCACATTCTTATGTTTCCGGTCTAGGCATAAGCTGTAAATACCAGATTCAAACGTGTTAAAATATTTTCTTTTGTTCTACTTGCTGGTTGTTTGTGCAAGCGCGGTTTAACGCTAACTGACCGAGGGTTCGTCCAAACGAATTAAGATACAGTTAACGCTATTTGTATGAACAAGCAAAACCCTTCAGTAAATTGAATTTCATTTATTTTCTTTGATCAAGGTCGGTAACGAACCACTTTCTTAAAACATCAACAAGTTTAAAAATGCTTGTTTGAGTCTTCACATGTTAAAGCGCACGCCTTTACAGATATGCAACCTTCAACTAACGTTACTATTACATTTTTGTGGTAGACTCTTTACTCTGTTGAGACATTCAAACTTTATGTTCACTTGTTATCTGATCGAGTTGTTCTTGTTTTTAATCTTTCCAGGCAGGAGGAAAAGCTGGAAAAGACAGTGGAAAAGCTAAGACAAAAGCCGTGTCCAGATCCCAAAGAGCTGGTTTACAGGTACACAAGATTTTTTTTTATGTGAAGGTTTTCTCCCTATTTGGATACAACTAGAGCTTGTCAGCACAGTAGATTTTAAAATCGGCTATAATATTTTTTTCTGTCTGTTAAAATACTTTTAAATGAATCATTTTAATACTATAACTTTCTGTAATAAAATCTATGTGTTTCTGTGTAATAATCTAAAGGTATTTACAATTTTTGTTCATTAAAAGTTTGCGTTGCTTTTTAAAGGCAGAGAAATAATTTTTTCAAGATTCCTGCCAAAACCATATACTACCAATTGTTGACAAATAATAACTCAGAGACCGCACAGCCTCTCTGAATTTTTGAAAGGACTGTACTAATGGTGAAAAATTCTCCCTTGCATGCTAGTTACACATTTTTCATTTTAGTGCTTGATATGTTCTTGGAACAAAGTTTGCAGTCTGCCCTGTGTGTGTTTGTGTCATCAATAATTGAAGTGTTTTATACTTCGTAACCCAACATTCTGTTCCTGCTTTCCTTCAACTTAAGTTGTTTGTCACAAAGAATTTGTCTGTGGTGTCGGCAGATACTACTGAGCAGGAGTTCGTGAGCTTATCGGATGCAATACTAGTATCATCACAACCCTGTTAAGAATGAGACTTAGCTCAACCTCTCTCTAGTTAAATGCTGGGAGTCATGCTAGATTAAAAAAAATGATGTACTTCATTCACACTGATCTTTGGAAATTCCTGCAAAGAGCTAGTGCAAAACCAAGCCACAGCTGCTGCCATTGCTATATCAAGAATAACCTGTACTGTATTAGACAGAACATGAAAATAGTTGTGCAAGTCGCACATAGTTACAAGAAGATGCTCCAAGCACTTCTTACTCAGCTTCTGCCTGTGAAAGTGAGCAGTCGGCCAGATATGGAGTTACCCATACCTGGAATATGTGCTCTGCATGTAACCCATCCCTGTGTACACACACAGCAGTGAACAAACACACGGGGAACACTCACCCGGAGCAGTTGGCTCCTCAGCTGTGGTTGTTGAAAATGGAGAGCAAGTGTTTCATCACTCACACCACCTTTAACTCAGTGGATCTGGGGATCAAACCGGCAACCTTCAGATCACAAGTCAGTCTCCTTATCCACCAGACCACAACTGCCCTTTATATTTCATGATATTTGCTATTTTCCTCATCAATCTCTTTCTAGTTACTATGTAGTGATAATAAAGGTTCCTCTGATCAGAATTTTTTCATCAAGGCCACAAGAATGCCAGACACTATGTATGTATGTAAGTAAGTATGTGTGTATACATTTATATATATATACACACACACACACATACATACTTACATGATGTCTGGCATTCTTGTGGCCTTGATGGAAAAAATTGAGGACAAAACAATCCTCCATGAGGTCCTGTTATTGTGTCTTCAGTTAATGGACTCACATTTATCTGAGGCTCAATCTGATTCCTGCCCAAACTGGTACACTTTGCATTTGAGTCAATTGATGCAGTTTGGGGCATCTATTATGTGATTAAAGTTGGTGTGCATGTAGTCCTGTCATAGGATGTTGTGTTGAACAGTTAACCACAATGCTACCCCTTACCCTCTTTATCATTAGCCTTGGGGCTTTGTGAACAAAAGCTGCTGCATGAATGGCAAAAACACCTATAACCCACACACAGACCGCACTGTCCACACAACCATGATTTTTCTATTAGTTTTGCTCTGTGTACAAGTGGTTAAATAGTGGATTTACGTTGCAGGTTTTAGGGTGCCTTCTTTTAGAGCCTTTGCTGATTGGTTGGAGAAACACTATATACATGTTTATTATATACAATTGTATACATTTGACTGAAAATCAAAGCAGAGGAAGTAATTTTTTGTGTTTAAGTTAGTGGTTCAGTTCCTCTTCTCTGTGTTAGTAGTGATTCTTAATGCATTCTGTTCTTAGTTTCCTGTAGGTAGGATCCACAGGCACCTGAAAACCCGAACTACGAGTCATGGGCGAGTTGGAGCCACAGCTGCAGTCTACAGTGCTGCCATCCTGGAGTACCTGACTGCTGAGGTAATCATTATCAACTAACTGGCATCACTTACTGTGAGGATGAGAAAGTACCAAGCTGTCAAACATTAGCAATTATCTATATTGATCCACCGCTGCACTTGACTTGCCACTAGGGGGTTGTATTGCTCCTCATACGGTGTCAACAGATCAACATCTGCCCCATCAAATACCTCAGAGGTGTTGGACTCGATTGTTCTGGCCCAAAAACTAATGTTAATAAGCTCAATTATATGCTCCAGTCAGTGTTGTGTGACTGCTCTTAGCGCAGTCTTTTATTCAAGTCCTTTCCTAGTTTTCACCTCGCGAAAGCCAAAGGAACATTGTAGTGCCAAACTCATGAGCACAAAGTTTTTCAAAAGTCTCCTCTTTTTATTAGCCACACATTGAGAACTTTTTTTTTTTTTTTTTTTTTTTTTTTTTTTTCGTTTTAATAAACTTATATTATATAAATTTGAAGCTTGATCTATGATTCCAACACTCAGCGATCATTTAAAATGCTGATTTGTTTGGATTAATTCGTTCTTTTAATTCGGTAGACTAATTTTGTAAAATACATGCTGTTCTTTTATTCTGTTTATTCATTAATGAACCCCAAACATGCATGATTTATAACTAGATTGAAATTATTTCCTAAGTATTCATTAAATTTTCAGCAATTCAAATTTTGAACTTCAAAACTTAAAAATAAGGTTACATTAATTAAACCATAATTTATTAATCATTACATTAATTATTTAAAAATGTAATTGAAGTTTTAGTCGACTATTTTAATAATGTTTTCTTGCAGTCAACATGTATACTTGATGTGTTGCAGGTTTAACTCATTTTCTAGGGCATTTGGAAACCTGTTGTGCTGTTTTATTAGCTTATAGTGAATTGAATGAGGTTTTTCTTTTCAGGTGCTGGAGTTGGCTGGAAATGCCTCAAAGGATCTGAAGGTGAAGCGCATCACGCCTAGACATCTACAGCTGGCCATCCGAGGAGACGAGGAGTTGGATTCGCTCATCAAAGCCACCATCGCTGGAGGAGGTGAGGCATTCCACATGAACAAAACTCTATTTCATGAAGATACCCTCAGCTGCGAAATTGGGCTGCCTCAGTTCATTATAGGCAATAGTTGGAATGCTATCTGCCAGACTTTAAACCTCTTGCTTCTAAAGCCCATTTGTAGACCTACTCTACAGAGGAAATGATCTCTGTAGGTGATATGGAGTAAACATCTAAAAATTTCTTAGCTGAATGGCATTACTCGAATATATATAATATATGCTCATTGTAGCAGAGGGAAATCCTTTTGAAAGCAGTCAGTTAAGTTTAAGCCAGATGTCACAGGGTTATAATGTTAATGGACTGAGTTTTATACATATTGATATTGTGGTTAGTCTCAAAACTAATTCAACAAAAAACTTTTAATACAGTAAAATAATCTCTTTTTGCTTGATAGAAAGGCACCGTACTAAATTTAAAAATACCATACCGTCATCTATCTGCATGTAGCGTGCGAAGTGAACATGCCTCGATCGGAAAAGCACAGGCACCGACGGCACATTAACAAGAGTTCAGCTCTGCCATATTTGATGGGTTTAGCAAGAGAACAACCGAAGAAAGCTGAATGTTCTAATGATATGAACAGGACATGAAAGAGATGCTGGCTCTCACTTTGATCTTTAATTAAATAAACAGCAGAGGAAGAGACAGCAAAAGAGGAAAATATAAACTTTCAGAAGCTGGTGTCCGAACATCGAGTTATTCAATAAAGCCCACAAAGATTACAAAACAGCTGATGTGTGGCTGTTGTCCCTGAGTAGTGAATAGTGCGTCATTCTTTTTACTCTTGTTGATTTAAAAGCAGTTAAATTGTATCTTTTACATCTGGAAAAAATCAGATCTAATTGTAAAACATTACAATGAAACCCCAAAAATAGAGCCAAAAAATCTAAAACTTTTTTTTTTACCAGTGTTTTCTGATAATCAGCGTAATCCATGCGCACCAAAAAAAATGTTTCAGTACATGAGAAGTTGTTGCTAACGAGTCAGATTTTATTGTTTTCTTCTTTTTTTTTCACTGAAGACTCATCACTACACATTAATGCCAGCAAATGGCAAGGAGCATCGCTACGTCCACTAGCTTGCAAAATGCGAGCTGCCAGAGTTCAGTTAAATTGCATTTAAAAATGCAAACGTTTATTTGGGAAAGTAAACAGATTTGATCTCATGTTATGTTGTTTGTACAGTGTTACGAGGAAGCTGATACTACGTTAAGTATTGTATTATGTGAAATTGTGAAGTGTTGACCAGGAGGTAATGAACGTTGGGGACTACTGTACTAAACTATAATTGGAATGAGCATTAGTTGTGTACTAGCGGCTCTTGAGAAGTGAGTCAATCAAATGTTTAAGACTATTGAGGTCTTCCTTGTAGCGATGAAGCAATTCCTTGAGTTACTCTAATAACTCTTACAAAAATTAGTTGAGGCAAATCCTCTTAATCGAAGCCTCTATGAATCCATGTTGTCATGGTCTGATTGGCTAGGAAATGTTAAAGAAGGTCTGTTTGTGATTAACATCGCACAACGGTACATGGAGGGTACAAACACATGTTCTTCACGGTGACTTCGCTCAAAACTTGTGTTCAACTTTAGCGACTGTATTTAAGATTTGTTTTTTATTATACCATTCGTGTAAAAACACGTCAGTTTTACATTCAATCCTGAGGAGAGATGTGGACTGCAGTGTGGATTTTAAAGGAGTTGTAGTCTCCTTTTCTTTTATATTTTCATAGTAAAGGAAACCAGGAGCTTCAAATTGCCATTCGTCTGTTTTCATTCATGGTAAAACCTTAACGTTACTTTGAAGAGATTGCTGTGAAGTATGACTGTTAATGTTCGCTATGGGGAACAGCAAAAACCCACTAAAGTTAAATGCGCAAATATTAATAATATCTGTTAATGTTGGCCAAAGATAATGATTTAAACAGGATAACCCATGCAGAACTTTAAGACATCACAACATGTAAACGTTTGCACTATTTTCTGCGTAGTGAAGGCAAGATGTAGACTGACTGGAAAAAAATTCATATATGATGTTACACTCTTTTATTGCTCCTTAAGTATGTTTAAAATTAATATCTTAAGTGTTTTTGAATGTAATGATGATTTATTTCAGCCATTGAATGTCTATGGGCGAGTGGAGTGGCAGCTGGAGGTCACAAAATGTTTTATCTGATTACTGGGTTAATCGATTACATTTTCATAAAATACCTGATTACTAAAATATTCTATAGCTACAGCACCTACTTCCTGAGTTGTGGTGTTGGCTGTCAACACTTCTCTTAACCACATTATTGACACCTTTTGAGGTGTAAATTACTTCTTGGAGTTGACGTTTTTTTTTCTTGTTGGTAAAATGTTTTCTGGTAAATGGCATTAAAAGGCAGCTCTCAGCTCAGTGTTGTAACTGTCTCAAAGCGACTCTCAAAGCCTGAGATTTGGCTTTTGTCCGTCAGGTATGGCTTTTATGCCTTCACAAAAATCCTGCTTTTGTTTTGTTCTGTTGAAAGGCGGTTCCGTTTTGTTTTCCTAATCAATATTCTGTGTTCTCCAGGAGTGATCCCTCACATCCACAAGTCTCTGATTGGGAAGAAGGGGCAGCAGAAGACCGTATGAGCTGCCTGACTCAGTTTTTCCTTTTAATTGGTGTTCGCTTGTGTTTGTTAGATTAGTTTGGTCATGACTGGACGTGATTAGACTGTACTGTACTGTTTTGATTGATCATTCATTAATCATACTTTGGTTTAGCAGTTTCGGGTCTTCTGCGTTTGCTGACTGGCTTTTAAACTTTGTTTTATTTCATTAAATTACTTTTTCTAAATGTTCCTCTTGTTTTTCTTGTTGGTCAATGTGGAGGTGATTGAACTCAATCAGTATGTGTTCATCATTTATGTCTTTATTAAATACATTCTCTTGTATTCTAGAAGATGTTAATGCATTTAAATTAATTGAGCGCGTGTTTTTTCTAACCTGATCCTTATTTACCCTTTTTTTTTTAATGGCAATGTTGTTTTAAATTTATGTAAACAAGCTTTGTTTCTTGTTATGGAATAAACCATTTAACATGTGTGTCTATTAAACAATAATTGTAACCAGCCATAAAATGGATAAACTTCACTTAAATTGACACGTGTGTGTTTTCAACTGTAACATCTACGCGTCGTCTTGCGATTCCAAACATTCTCGGAGAAGTAAGTGGTTAGTCAAGGCTGCTGCTGTGTCTGAAACATAAAAGCCCAAATTTGAGGTCTTACATTTACTATTCTAGAATTTAAATAATTAACAGCTCTTATTTTTCTGATGTCTAACTAAAGCTTATTTGATATGTTTTGTTGATTGAGGTTGGTTAAAATTGAGAAATTACTCAAATGCTAAAAGTATTATTAAAAGCAGAATTAGAGTACATAAGTAATTTGTGCCAGCGCGATGAGACTTTGTTATTAAAATATTTAAAAACCATTGTATTAAATTGTCTTAAAAGTTATTATAGTAAAGAGTGAAAAATAGTTTTGCACCCATACCCATGTGTAAGGGTAGTGTAAGTGCAGATCCAGGTGAACAATGCTGATTTTTGAGAAAGTATCATTTTTGCAAAAAACGAAAGGGTAAGACTATTTTTAGCACAGCTTTGGTTTTTGTGAAACAACTTGTGTTACTGTACTATTAGTGAAAGATTTTCATTTGTGTGTTTAGGTTTCAGATTTTTTTTATAAATATATATAGAACAGAAAAGTTAAAGCTATAAAGCACAGGTCTCACACTCAACTGCTGGAGGGCTGCAGCCCCTACTGGCTTTTGTTTCAAGAGAAACCAGTAGCTTCTAACAAACACAGAGGATCTTCAGTGGAATCAGGTGTGCTCAATTAAGGATGGAGCAGGGCTGCAGCAATCGAGTTTCAGACCCCTGGTGTGCTGTAAAGGGGGATCTCCCTTAAGTTCATATGCGTTTTGCTAATAACTAATAAAAAATCATGTCAACTTCAATTGAAACATTTAATCAAATACAATGTCACAGTAAAAACAATCAGTCAAATTAATTATTCTTTACAAACTTAAACATTTGTTCACAGACACATAAACAAAATAGAATTTATTTCAAGATTTACAAAGTTTTAAATAACTAGTGAAAAGGACCGCTGGCTTTCATTATTGCACTGTGTTTTGAATCATCTGAGGAGGAGGCCACAATCTCTTTCTGAAGTTTCTGTGTGTGTGTCAGCTCTATAAACGATGCACAGTGTCTGGATCTCCTGTCTCTCATTAGTGCAAGCTGTAGAACTGGGACTGATACGGGTGATAAGATGCTGAGCTGAACTGATTGAAGTGCATCCCAGAGCTCAAGCCATTAGGGTTCTCCGGGAGCGAGGGGTAAATCCCGGCCGGGCACAGTGAGGATCTGAACGCTTGCAGTTCAGGGAAATGCATGGTGTGACTGACCGACGCAGCTTTGAACTGACAGGCCTGAGTCAAACCATCTTGCAGGGACCGCTTTAGCTTCATTCTCCGATTCTGGAACCAGTTTCGGATCTGATGAAAAGAGAGGCAGTAGGATGAAAACACACTTACAACTCCTTTTAAAACATAAAAGTGGAGCTGAAGAATTAGCTACAAGATCTTCCTTACAGCACCTGTTTATCTGACAGCTGGAGGCTCCGGCAGAGCTCAGCCTTGTCCTGAGCCCCGAGGTATGGGCTCCGCTGAAACATTTGCTCAAGGCTCCGTATCTGAGGAGCTGTGAAGGCTGTCCTGGGCCGCCGACCAGGGCAGGAAGGGTCTGACTGCGCCTTTGGTGAAGCAGAGCACCCTTCACTCTGAGCCTCAGCTGAGAGAGCACTAGCCATGTCTTCATCTGGGGTCCCAGGGGAGATAGACCCAGTCCTGTTGTTAAGAGTGTTGTCACTGGGCGAGAGAGACTGTGTTCCAGGAGGAAGAGTGGGCTCTAGGGGAGAGTGGGATATGACTAGTTCATTTTGAGTCACAGGTGAGAGGGATTGGGGCCCAGAGTGGACCCTGGTTGAACAAGGCTGAGGCTTGGGGGAGAGAAATTGAACTCCGGGTGAACAAGATTGGGGCTTGGAGGAGAGAGAGTGGACTTTGTGTGTGAGAGTTTGGGCCTCAGAAGAAAAGGAGTTCAACCTGGGCAAGATATATTGGCTCCCTACATCTCCCTGTAAAGCAAACAGAGCTCCTTCTTTAAGGGCCCCGGGTAGGAGACTTGAAGTCCCAGTGGACTGAGAGTGGGTGTTGAAAGAGACAGAAGGTCCACTTTCTCTAATAGCGCCAGGTGAGTGAGAGCGGCTCCATTCGTCTGCTCGATTCAGTTGGCTTCCATCATATGGAACCCTGGTGTAGGGAAAATGGGCCCCAGCTGGGAAGAAGCGAATGTCTTCGTAGGAGACCAAAGGTCCCTGTTTAATTGGCTTCCTGTAATGAGAGTAAAGGTGAAAAGGGCCCCGCTCATTCTGAGCCCCTTCACTCTCATATCCAGATGTCTCCTCTTCCTCCGCACTGCTGAACTCACCTTTTGAGATAGGAGAAAAAGAGTTTAGTCTCACTTTAGTTATTTACATTCAACATTCTAATTTGTTTTTATATAAAAATTTTAAATTGAATAATTGTGGAATAATAACATTATTCCATACAACATATTACATACATCAATAACGGCCTTCACATCTCAGGCTAGAAAATCCCCTGAGAAAAGGGGAGTGGCCAGATATTATTAAAGTAATAGGAGTTAAAAAAATGCCAGGGAGCCTGGCTTTCATAAGAGGAGGAGTTACAGGGCATAAACTCTGCTCAGTGTCTTACATCATTCACAGTTGAAGTGAGAGAAGGTAACAACTTTTGAAACCAGTGACAGCAACATTACTTCTATATCACCACAATTTTATGAAATGCACATTTATGAGAAGTCACAGTCTGCAAAAACCTTTGGGCCAAGTTTGCTATTTGTCTGACACTGGCATTCAGTATGTGTGCTAAACAAGCCTGGAAGTGATGGAATTTGCTTTAGTGTGGCAAAAAAGACATGTTCAGAGTTAGGACTTGGTCCAGACAAAACTCAAAACTGTAATTTATTGTGGTACTTGGGCCAAACCAAACGATTTGAGAGCTGGACCAAGTGGGATGTCTCATAGCACCGAATAAACTTCCCACGCGAGAAGAGAGATCACCGTCTGATGCACGAACACGTAGACTCCCACTCTTGAGCATATTTCTGCTGTTGAACCAACACTGTTTGAAGGTTTTTTGACGCTTTAAAAGCTATTTGAATCTAAAACAATTATAGAGTAATACTCATGTGAAGACAATACTCACAATACTCATGTGAAGACATTACAATAAAGCTGAAGCGTGTAAATTGTTAGTCCTTTTGAAAAGTAAAGAACAATTGTATATATTATATATATATATTTAACATGCTCAAGTCTATAAATAAAGACACATATAAAAAAGAATAATACATTTTGTGGCAAACAAAAGAAAACTGCGCTCTTTTATGCTGATATCATTCAATAGAGAAATAGCAGCTTGAGAACACAAGCTCAAGTCTGAACACGGCTGCGTAAAAGTTCTCCAGATGTAACATCTTACACACAACAGCACAAATGATTGAACTCTTTCACTAAAGTAAGCTTTCTTTGACCTAATCAAAGTTTACAAACCAATTCAAAGACAGAATAACTGTGTAATCCAGTCCAGCTCTGCTCTATCTCACCACAACTCTCAGCGAACAATTGTTTAGCGTAAAGTTCCACAGAAATTGTGGAAGTTTGTTTTCCCAAAAATCGACTCAACAAACTTTTTTTAATTGCAGGGTTTCTGCAGGTTTCACACGGTCAGATTTAAGACTTTTTAAGACCTTTTAGGATGGTTAAGAATCAAATTAAAGACAAATATATATGACAAATTTAAGACAACTTATTTTTTGAACATTGTTTAAAACCCTAACAATAACTTTTATATTTGTATGCATTTACAAAGGTTTTCTTAAACTCTGGCAATCCCAGCCATGCATTTTAGAAGCTAGTCTTCATGTTTAAATTTTTTTACATTCAGAAATATTTTCTCTACCTTTGGCAACCATTATATTCACATTTAAGATTTTGCACATGTGTGAGTGTTCACAAGAGTTTTCTCTGGCAATAAAACCATGCCATTTCAAGCACTAACTATCATTTTCACTTCTTTTTTGCATTTAGGAACATTTTCTCAATCTCTGGCAACCCCAAAACACAACTCAAATGACCTTTACATGGACAACAGACAAATATGAGATAGTAAAAGGTATTTAAGACCTAGAACAGACTTTTTAAGTCTGGCTAAAATTGAGACTTTTCAATTTTTGAATTAAGACCCTGTGGAAACCTTGAATCGGCTCAACTCATCACTCTGACAGCGTTGATCCTTATTTACGCAACAACAGCTTTTGAGAATGTGAGCTCAATTAGAAAATACTGATTCAGTCAACAACTATTCAACACAAAATGAGTCAGCTAAAAGTAACTCATTGACCGAATTAAACTTGAACAAGTTGATTTTTCACAGTGAAGGAAGCTGAATCCTGATCAGAGGAAGGTTTTACCTGCATTGTGCCTAAGACTAGAGCTCCTCTGGCTGACCTCTGGCTCTCCCGGCCTGTGCTCTCCTACAGGAGGACTGTTCCTGAAGCTCTGGCTGCTCTGAGAGAGCCACTCGATGGAGAAGTGAGTCCTCATCCTGCGCTGGTGAGGGTGTGATGATGTCTCGAGGTGTGATGGCTGTATTTATCAGGCCATTGTGTTGATTAGCATGTGTGTGAGCAGAGGATCAAAGCGGACGAGAGCATCTCCTCCTGTCTGAGGAGCCGTCCGGTCTGAGAGAGAGAGAGAGAGAGAGAGGGACTGACACACGATCAGATTCAAACCACATTACTGCGAGAAGTTTATCAAGCCTTCCATCGGAAGATTTAACACCAAAACTATGAAAGATCACCACCCGACTGAAACTGGTCAGAAATAAACCCTTTGTGGATATAATAAACCCGTTTTGCATTTTAAATACTTGTCTGCAGGCTGCGTACAGTTACATCTAAGCCACATTTTTGTCTCATACATTTAATCGTTATTAAAAAGGCATCATACAGGGATTATTTCAAAATAGTACCACAACTTTGAAAATCCAGAACCCCACAACGAAGAAAAGGAGAGCTGCGCTCTTTCTGTCGATTTAAGGAAGCTCTTCACATTGATTTGTTTCTTAAGTTTCCATCATGTTTCTTTGATTAAATACAGATTTTCACAGTTGTGCTATTCTTTTTGAATCACCTTGTATGTAAAGGACTCCAGATTTAACTCTATTAGAAAAACAACTGTAGTGATTTATAATATATATTTGTCAACGAAAATGTGATGGTGCTTTAGGCATAGCAGCCCCAGAGACTGATTTGACTTTTGATTTTATTTGTCTTTTCATTTCTAATTCTTACTTTATATTCCTTGATTTAATTTTGTGAAGATAAACATAATACCCTGACGGAAATTAATGTAACTAAAGCTACAATTTCTTCCTACCAAACACTGATGCTGTTGATATTTAATTTACTCAATGTATATTGTTAAACGTTCCACAGAAAGTTTATGTTGAGTCATTTTTGTGCATTTAAATTCAATTTAAAAATATTAATTTAGTCAACAACTCTTTCAACAAAAATTGTGCCAACTAAAAGTAATGAATTAACTGATTTACAACTTTAGAAAAAATTGAGTCAACAAACTTTTTGGGATTTTGACATCAATTTAATTCCAAGCTCTGCGTTTGAGGAATTATCTTCATTTCATTTTATTTTAAATAATTTTTTGAATACATTTAGTTTTCATTTCAGAACAGATACTAATTTTCAACCAATTTAATAGTAACACTGATATTTACCTTAAGAGTAGGGTTTTAAGGGAAACACTTAGTAAACAGTCCTGTTGTTAGTGTTTTTTTGTTTGTTTTTTTAATCTCCAATTTCGGTTTCCAACTCATCTCATACTTGGCATTTTGTTTTCATTGGGTTTAGGCTCATTAAATGAACTGTATACAGTGTGAACATCTAATGGAATTTCATGGAATTGATTCCGGGAGGAGTGGCACATAATTAGCCATTTGCTCCTAGCTGTTTCCGGTTAGTCTGTCCACTCTCTCCATTATAAACAACCGAAGCTCCTTTCCCCATTTGATCACTGAAACAAAAAAACCCAGCCCTGCTTTAGTTCTCACGGGGGTCTCGAGCCCGGGTCGCTTCCTGGACCCAGGGGTCCCTCCACAGTACGCTTGTTTGCGCTTGCCAATCAAGCTTGCGATACTGGGCTAATTCTATGTAGGTGAACTCATGTACCGGCTAATAGCGGATTCGTTGAAACTAAATGACTCTCATCTCTGTAAGATCTCACACGCATGCTCAGGAAAAGCAAGAGCATTTCTTGTTGGATCGGCCTTTATCTGCTGCTTTATTCTGAACTCTCACAATCAAACTTCAAGTGAAACATGATTGTTTTTATGATTGATGCTTAATTTTTCCCCATAAGAAACTTCTCGATTAAAATGCAACCTTTAAGCATTTAAAAAAATTCAATACCACATAAAGTGCCAAAAAAGACGGAGGTAATTTGTCCCTCGCCAAATGACGCAATGAACAGGGCGACATCGCGGCGCACGGCAGACGGCGGGAGACAAGGGAGGCAGACGGCGGGACGCGGGAGGGCAGACGGCGGGACACGGGACGGCAGACGGGAGCGGGACGGCAGACGGCGGGCACGGGACGGCAGACGGCGGGACGCGGGACGGCAGACGGCGGGACACGGGACGGCAGACGGCGGGACGCGGGACGGCAGACGGCGGGACACGGGACGGCAGACGGCGGACGCGGGACGGCAGAGGGCGGGACGCGGGACGCAGCGGAGGGAGAGCGGGACGCAGACGGCGGACGCGGGGGGCAGACGGCGGGACACGGGACGGCAGACGGCGGGACACGGGACGGCAGACGGCGGGACACGGGACGGCAGACGGCGGGACACGGGACGGCAGACGGCGGGACGCGGGACGGCAGACGGCGGGACACGGGACGGCAGACGGCGGGACGCGGGACGGCAGACGGCGGGACACGGGACGGCAGACGGCGGGACACGGGACGGCAGAAGGCGGGACGCGGGACGGCAGACGGCGGGACACGGGACGGCAGACGGCGGGACGCGGGACGGCAGACGGCGGGACGCGGACGGCAGAAGGCGGGACGCGGGACGGCAGACGGCGGGACACGGGACGGCAGACGGCGGGACGCGGGACGGCAGACGGCGGGACACGGGACGGCAGACGGCGGGACGCGGGACGGCAGACGGCGGGACACGGGACGGCAGACGGCGGGACGCGGGACGGCAGAGGGCGGGACGCGGGACGGCAGACGGCGGGACGCGGGACGGCAGACGGCGGGACACGGGACGGCAGACGGGGACACGGGACGGCAGACGGCGGGACACGGACGGCAGACGGCGGGACACGGGACGGCAGACGGCGGGACACGACGGCAGACGGCGGGACGCGGACGGCAGACGGCGGGACACGGGACGGCAGACGGCGGACGCGGGACGGCAGACGGCGGGACACGGGACGGCAGACGGCGGGACGCGGGACGGCAGACGGCGGGACACGGGACGGCAGACGGCGGGACGCGGGACGGCAGAGGGCGGGACGCGGGACGGCAGACGGCGGGACGCGGGACGGCAGACGGCGGGACGCGGGACGGCAGACGGCGGGACACGGGACGGCAGACGGCGGGACACGGGACGGCAGACGGCGGGACACGGGACGGCAGACGGCGGGACACGGGACGGCAGACGGCGGGACACGGGACGGCAGACGGCGGGACGCGGGACGGCAGACGGCGGGACACGGGACGGCAGACGGCGGGACGGGACGGCAGACGGCGGGACACGGGACGGCAGACGGCGGGACGCGGGACGGCAGACGGCGGGACACGGGACGGCAGACGGCGGGACGCGGGACGGCAGACGGCGGGACACGGGACGGCAGAGGGGGACGCGGGACGGCAGAGGGCGGGACGCGGGACGAGACGGCGGGACGCGGGACGGCAGAGCGGGACACGGGACGGCAGACGGCGGACACGGGAGGCAGAGTCGGACACTTTACTGACGGCGGACACGGACGGCAAGCGGACACTTGACGTCATACGCGCGTGACAGGGACGGGACGCATGACGCTTTACGTCATACTTCTTTACTCTTTACTTCATACTTCTTTACACTTTACTTCATACTTCTTTACACTTTACTTCATACTTCTTTACACTTTACTTCATACTTCTTTACTCTTTACTTCATACTTCTTTAACATCCCTCTGACTTAGTTTGATACAAAAATTCACTGAACAAAAAATTTTAATTCAGGCAACAGCGACTGAGATTGTAAACTGGATATTAGTTGAATGTTAGTTCAGTCAACAACTTTTCAACACAAATTGAGCCAACTAAAAATAATTCATGAACGGAGCTATCTCTTTAGAATAAATTGAGCCAGCATGTTTTAACGACTTGTTTCTGTGCTTATGTATACTTATCTAAACTATTACCGAAAAGAGTGCATTTTAAAAAGTAAGTGAACGGAATATCTGTTCCCCTCTCCCTCTTTCTCTGATTGAGCTGGAGTTTCAGAGCTTTGAAGTGAATGTGTGAAAGAGAGAGCAAGAAACAGACAGGAGCCTGTTTTATGGCTGGAGACGCTCCTCTCTGTCTGCCATTAACACTAACACTGATTACAGTCTCTCTCTCTCTCTCTCTCTCTCTCTCTCTCTCTCTCTCTCTCTCTGTGCTAGTTCAACTGGTCTCATCACAACACAGTCTCATGGCAAGTTATCAATAGTCTTTAGATTGCAGCTGAAATATAAATTTCACTGCTCATCATCAGCATGTTTGGCATTAACACAGCTGTTTAAAAAGTTGCTCCCAGTTTTAACAGGACAAGCTGTGAGTGAGTGAGTGGGAAAAGAGAGAGAGAGAGAGAGAGAGAGAGAGAGAGAGAGAGAGACTGTTGATGGAGCCGTTAAACTGATGTGTCTCTATCATCTGATCTGTTAGTGTATCTCAGACACGTCTGCTTCAACTGCCCTTCAGCCTACTTCCATCTCCAGCAGAGCTTGTTCCCTCAGAGAGAAAGAGGCTTTCAGATCCTCACCCAGACTTGGGAAAACCCTGATATGCGACAGATTGTTAAACATGTGATTAGATTGAAATGCATAGACTTATAATAGAACTTGGAGCTACCTCGTCCCATGTTTTCCCCTCTATATTCACGCCAACCGTGATCTCTTGTGATCTCAGCAGAGAAAATCACATTCTTGGACAAGCAGGAGCTGAGAGAGTCCAGAGAGAGCTTTTCACTATCGATCAGCAAACACTCTCGTTGAGCTCTTTCTGGAAGTGTTCTAGGATCAGTTTGTGGATTTCTAAGTTATGTGTTTCCAGTAAGACATTGTGAAGTAGATAATTTAACACCAATATCATAACACCACAACACACCCAAAAAAGTTTTTTTGCCTGCGCAAAGTTCTGCATTTATAAGCAGTTTCTTTGGCAACCTTAAGAGTAAATGTTATGCTTTTGAACATTTATGCAAATGTTGTTAATCTCTGGCAATGCTTACAACCACATTTGATACAAATTAATTATTGTCAATATCTGGCAACCCTAAAAATCTCTTTTAAGCACTTTAAGTTTTCACAAGCATTTTTATAAAATCTGACAACTATAACCCTCACTTTTAAAATTTTGAGTTTTTTCCAAATCTCTGGGAACCCCAGCAAAAGCTTTTGAGCATTTCCTCACATTTCCTCAAACTATGACACCGTAGCCCTAATTATTTCTTTACCATTTTGGAGCATTTTCTCAATCTCTGGAACCCCCGAGCAACAACAATAAACACATATTAGATGATCTTTACATGGACATCACAAAAATAAGAGCTGTGAAAAAGAATCAGTGATAAAAATACACTGTGAAAAACAAGATCTTATAATAAAAATAAGATCTTAAACAAACATGACTTTTTAAGGCCTAAAACTTGGAACTTTTTAGGACCCCTGATAAAATGATGAGTTGGAAACAATAGAACCGAAACGCATCAGGAAAGCAACCTTTGTTCCCTCTTGCTATGCTAATGAATCAGCGCGTTGATCCGGAGCGTTTCAGGTTTTAACGACCCCCCCTCCCTCTCTCTCTCTCTCTCTCTCTCTGTCTGTGAAGGATTGACTGATGATGATCCTCCTAATCCCATCACTGAGATCAGTGGCACTACAGTGATGAGGAGGATGATGATGATCCTCTCATTAATAGACTGATTGAGGGATGTGTTACTTTTTAACCTTACATTTGACAAAGGATCAGTTTCACAGCATTACCTCTCCCTTCACCTCTACGCCACACTTCTGCTTGAGGGCTTGTAATGAATAAAGGTTCATGGACACACAACGCTCCTGTTTCAACCGCTGCGTTAGTTACTTGCAAACCTTAAAATATTACATCTTACTTTTTACCACAGTTTAAACACAATCACACAGACTTCAGTGAAACTATCTTGAAAATACAAAAGAGCTACATAGATCTGTATTACTTTTAAGTTATTTTCAACCAACATATCAAGAATCGCATTACCTACAAACTATTTTTCATACACCATTGGCATTTATTTATCCAGCAATTTTATATATATATAAAGACATTAGATATGCTTATAGATTAATAATAATTCATAATTTATGATTTATTACATATTTTTCACTTTACTTGGAGATTTGTTCACTTTTTCTCTCACTCTTGCAAGATATAATTGGTGTTTTTTCATATTTACAGGTTAGAAATGAATTATATATTACAATTATTTATTTAAATTTCATATATTACTAAACAATCATTTTATCAGATTGTATTTGACATTCTATAAAAAAATTTTTAGCCGACCTAAAATGTGGTTTTACACAAATCTGCAGCCAGAAAAAATACTTTGTAAAAAAAGTACATAAAGGCTTTTCTGAGTGTGTTACTGTTTATATCGAGGTCTTTACAGAAAAGCATGAAAATGTGCCAGATTTAATCCATGTAAACTGAGATTCCAATGAATTCCAAATGAATTCCATTTTTGACGATAATAGATAAAGTTAAATAAATGTTGCAGCCAAACAATAATAGCATATGGTGTATCTTAATGACTAGGAACATCGTGTAATAACAATATAGTTTATAGTTATAGTGCCATATTAATCTTCTTCCAAGTCTTTTAAATGAATTTTTCATATAGCACTTTTTAGGAATAACGTGTAAATAGTAGAGGCCTATAGAACTATGTATATAAATTGTAAAGCAATGACACATAACACCTCAATTCCTCTGTTGTTTTTCTCTGGTCTTTAAGTTGCTTGTGATATTTTTGTATATAGTTTTTAGGGGATTTTTGCAATATTGTACTTGCCTATCACTTTCTTTTCATGCTTATTTTGGATAAAGCATCTTTTATCAAACGTTACTTTTTTTCAGCAATCAGGTGGCAATAGGTGATTGCACTTTTTTCCCTCTATTGATCATTTTTAACAATAACAATTTCATCACACATTTTTTTTTTCATTTGCAACAACAACTGCAGTGTAACTTAAGTGATGCTCATAATGAGTTTCAGAAGAATTAAGAGTAATAAGTTTGTAATGTGTTTCTCCAAAAACTGATCATAATAGATTTAACTCTTAACAAACAAACAAATTCAAGAGCCATCGTGAAGACAAAAACAGCTTTCCTTTATTATTTTCTTTACTTTCCAGACTCCACAATAATTTAGGATTGATTGCAATTCGATTTTGAGGACCTTTGTGAATTTTTTTCACACAATAAACAATAAAACAAAAACCAATTTAGAGCATTAGAGTGTTGCACTAGAAAGTCTCTCTTTCCTGCAGCTTTTCCCTTTATTTAGATAATTTTTAAACAAAACCATGTGAAAGAAGCCTCCATGAGTACCCTCCCCTACAGACAGTCTGAGATAAAGTGTTTGTTCCTGAGCAGTTCTGCATCCCGGATCAACGCGAGGTGAAGGAGCGCATGAGGGCTCAGGTGTGCGTCAGTGCTGTGGTGTGAGGGCGGCTCAGCGGAGCCAGCCGCGGTGCGTTCTCGGCCCCTTCCTCTTCTCATTAGGTGCCTTTGAAGAGCCCTCATGCTTACATTTACACCTCAATTATCCTGTTAGCGTGAGAGAGCTTCCTAACCTGAGCGGGGAGTGGAAGGAACACAGCTAGCAGAATGGAGAGAACTTTTGCCTTGTTTTTCCAAAGACTTGTTTACGTGAGAAGCTTATTTTCTGTAATTCTACAAAATAATAATAAATAAATCAAATAATAATACAAAAAAAAGGACATGATTGAAATCAGAAAAAAAGTCACTAAGTCCTTTACTAAGTTAACCAATACCCTTATTTTAATGTTTCTTTTATGAGTGATGGATAATCTTAGACTTTTTAAACCATTTTCTGGATACATTTTGTTTTCATTTGAGATTTAATCCAATTTTGATCCATAATTTTAGAGAGACACTTCCTAAATTCAGTTTCCAGTTATTTTGTCTTCAGTGTCTGTTTATTTTAAAGCTTTAGTTTGTTTTTTTTTTACAAAAGTTCTTTGAATGGGGGGGGGGGTGTCTATTGAACTCTGGAGGTATTGTAGTTTTATTGAGCAAGCAGTTGAAAGTGATCACAGAGATTGATCTGATCGTCTCTGTGTTGTAAAACGGAGCTGATTGTTGTGGTGAAGTAAAACAAACACCAGTGTCATTAACACAAACACAAGCGCACAGATGCTGGGAGACGCTGAACAAGAACAACACAGCTTCACAGCCAACATTCGGCAAAAACCTGACTTCATTTGATCACAATGCCTGATGATAACTTTATCTAGAAATCCAATAATATTCGGATTATCACTGAGTAACATGACAAGCACAAACCAGAGGTGGATAATGTCAAAAAATGACAAGTAAAAAAGTACTTTATACTATCATTTAAGGAGCTGAAAGATGGCGCAGTGGTGGAGTTCGTCGTTCTGTAACCGGAAGGTTGGAGGCTAGAATCATTCTGCCGTTGTGCACTTGGGCAAACCACTTCACCCACATTGCCCTGTATGGACGTGTGTGACTGGTGGGGGTGTTTGGTGGTGGGGAGGAGGCCATTGGCGCAGAATGGCAGCCACGTCCTGTCAGACTGCTCCATAGCAGCTGAGGGCCACCAAGGTAGCTTATCACCACCAGAGTGGGAATGTGGAGTGAATGAACAATGCTCTGATAACTGTAAAGCGTCTTTGAGCGTCTATATAAATTGAACGTATTATTATTATTATTACTCAAGTAAAGAGTAAAATGAACTACTAAATGATTTACTTGAGTAAATAAGTATTAAACAGAGCTGATTGCAACAGGGCACATTTAAAACCCTTTTTAGTTTAACACATTTAAAACCAGATTTTAGTGGAAGTACAAACGCAGTGGGTCGTGCTTAGAGTCTATTAAATCTACAGTCCATTTATATTTATAGATAAAGTAGCAACTCTGAACCGCAAACACAGCAGTTAAATAAATGGCACATTAAAAATAAAAGAACAGTTCTTAAGAAGGCCTATTTTTAATATAGTTAACAACATAGAGTTGTGTGACCCTGTTAAAGGCTCTTTTAAACATTAAAGGTAAAAAGGTTCTATGAATTGATTCGATCTCTGTGAGATCACAATAGTGTTTACCTATCTTTGAATCTGCTCAGTTTTTCTCAATCTGAGAGCATACATACAAAAACAATTTCTTTGTATCTTCTTTCTGTGTGAATAGTTCAGTTAAAAAGTGCATAGACTTGGCCAATTTTTGAACAAATCGTTTTTGTTTTCTAAATCTGCTCAACTTCTGAACCACACTAAGCTGTGTTTAGAGAACTTTTGAGACTTTTCTTTACACAGCTTTAACAGAGAAAGAAAAGTTTTAACTAGTGATTACATAATTAAGGCGCTAAAGCATATAGTACACTTTTTAATGCAATTTTAAAATAAATGTCCTGTGGCAAGTGAAGGGCAGTTATAGTGGAATATAGAGGTTGCATGAGACTGCATTGTAACCTCAGGATTTAAACTGTGCTGATTATCGACTGAACATAAAATATATCACAGACACAGACAAAACCCTCACCATCAGCAGATAGTTTGCCCCACCCTGCACCCAAATTCATCCACAATCCTCTCCTCCACTCACAGAAGACCAGGTGTCCAAACTCACTGCATCCAACCACCTGCCCCCTCGATCCCAACCCCTCTCACCTTCTACAAACCATCTCACCTACCATCACACCTGCCCTCACTCACATCATCAACTCCACCATCACTACCGGCATTTTCCCTCACACCTTAAAGGTGGCCAGAGTCACCCCGCTTCTCAAAAAACCTACATTCAACACATCCCTGGTGGACAATTATGGCTCTTTTCCATTGTACAACATGGCACAGTACGACACAGTTCAGTTCGGTGCAGTACGGCCAGCTTTGCTTTCCCATTGTTTATAGTGTCTGTATGTTAAATAGGCGACGTCACTCCGTTTTAGCCCCACCCCCACTGGCTCCTGTTGGTATTCCACGCTAGCGGCACCATGCTCGCGTCCCCTGTCTGTGTGAGGGTGTGTTCACAAACGTGAGCAGAAGACAGAAGATTGCATTAGGTTATAGTTAAATGATTAATAAGACATGTGCAGATGTCAACAACAAAAACACAGGATTCAGTTTTTACATTTTAATAAATAAAATGAGAGAATACACAAAATATTTGTTCTAATGCATGTTTTCAGCTGGTTTCAATTCCAGTAGATAAAACGCTTATCTTGCTACATTCTTCTTTCCTGGAAAATAAAGAACATACAGGAGTTACAGATGTGTAAACATCTGTATAAATCAATAAATAATAATAAAAGGATAAATCAATTTATAAATTCTTTTATGAAGCATTTTAATAAATAATCGATTGTTTGGCTGTATTTGCCAGTGTTTAATTTGAGCATCATTAACGACAGATTTACAGGTAATATTTAAATGTCTAATCAGTCATAAATGATATTATGAAGATACATTAACACATTCACGTTTTAGTAATAATTAATTAAGTTACCTGTGAGCTCAGTTTTCATTCAGATGGAGGTTTGTGGTGGTTTCCAGCGATCATGCTACGTGAGTCTGTGAGTAAATGTTTTAACCATTACTTTAGAACAAACAAACAACAGCAGCAAGGCTCCAGAAAATAAAACAAACTTTTGTGATTCATAGAACATCACATACTCTCGGGATCAGTTTCAATTAACTCGAGATGTTTATTAAATATCTCATTCCCTTCCGAAGGCTCCAGATGTTCACAGGTCGCCTGTCACAGTCATACAAACCCCTCGCAGTGGGTGGAGGGGTCTGTCGGCGCATGTTTCATCACGCAGGAGCGCAGAACCTCTCTGCCCAAACAGTGATCTCGGAGTGCTTCGCACGTCATGCTTGCTCTGGCCAATCAGCGAGAATAGGGTAGGTTATGGTTTTAGAGTCAGTTTTGGAACCAGCTCAAAGTAGGTTCTGAAAATGGCGTCAGTTCCACGGCCAGTACACAATGGAAAAGCATAAAATACCTTGCAGAACCATATAGAATTGAGCTGTGCCGTACAATGGAAAAGTGGCATTACAAACCTCTCTCCCAACACTGCCAAACTCATTGAGAGGGTCGTCTTCAATAAACTCTCTTCTTTCCTGACTCGATGACTACCAATCAGATTTCAAGAATGGACACTCAACAGAGACGGCTTTGTTGCCTGTGACATAAGCGCTGTGAGATGCCAGGGCTAACTACAGATTATCTGTCCTCATTCTTCTAGACTCTCTGGTGCTTTCGATACAGTCAACTCTCTCTGCAGTAGGCATCACTGGCACTGCACTGGATTGGCTTAAGTCCAATCTCACTGGTAGATCTTTCTGTGTCAGCTGGAGGGGTGATGTCTTCAAAACTCATCAACTGCTCACCGGGGTTCCTCAGGGCTCAGTCCTTGGTGCCCTTCTCTTCTCCATCTCCACCACCTACCTGGGCCCTATTATCCACAGAAACGGATTCTCGTTCCACCCAGATGACCTGTCAGTAATTACCCCCATAACGGACTGCCTGAGCGGCAGTCAGGAATCTCGGAGTCATGTTGGATGAACAACTTCTCCTTCAAAGACAACATCACCAAGACAACTCCAGTGTGTAGGTTTGCACTGGACAATATTAGAAAGATCAGGCCCTTCTTAACTGAACATGCAACTCAACTCCTGTTTCAGGCTCTGATCTTCTCACGTTTTGATTACTGCAACGCTCTCCTAGCAGGTTTTCCAGCACACTCACTCAAACCTCTGCAGATGATCCAGAACTCTGCAGCTCGTCTTATCTTCAAGGAACCGCAGCGAGCTCATGTTACTCCCCTCTTCATCACTCTTCACTGGGTCCACATTGCATTGATTTGCTGCCATGTGGTATGAAACACATATCTCCATGTGTCATCAAAACAAACACAGGTCAATAGCACAGTGTGAGTGTTTGAAGAAGCTCTGAAAGTAATTAATTGTTCTACATTAATAATCTCCTAACTTCAACACAATCCACTCTAGTTTCAGCCGCCATCATTCCTTCTGCTGAGAGTCAAAAATAAATTTTGAGGGCAAACTCTGTGTGTGTGCACAGACAAGCTTGTTTGCTCTCGCAAGAATAACCTCGCACATAGCCCACACTGTGTGATGTTCAATTGTACGATCCATCGCCAAGCGCTTCTCAGCAATACACTGTCCAGAGACCTCAGTGACACAGTGGCAAAACTTTATTTATGCAACAGTGTCAGAACGAAACCCATAGCGCACCAAAATCTCTGCTGCACACAGCGGTGCGCTGGCTATCATGCAAGAAAGAGCTTGTGCGCTTTCTAGAACTGAGAGATACAGCTTTGGATTTCTGCAAAGACAAAGCACCGGCAGATATTTTCTGGATTAAAACATCATGAAAGTACATCTGTAATTACAATCTGTACTTACTTGAAAGTAAATGCACAGGTATTTTAATACTTATATTCATGTTTATTATAACATTCAGTCTTACAAATAAAGTGTATAGTTCATGCACAGATGAAGTAAAGCACAAATTAAAATGTAAATGCAAGTGAATTCATTAAAATGTCATTTCACTTAATTTTAATACATTTGATTCAACATAAATGCAATAAACGGATACATTTTTATTTACTACACATATTATTTATTGAATAAAAATGGTGTTTAACAATGTAATGTAAATAAATAAAATTTTCTCCTGCTTTTTGTTGCTTACAACATTATGGAATGAGCGGAGGACAATCTGCCTATAGTTAAATTCAAACATTATTTTACCTCAGACGATCTAAAAGGAAGGACAGCACTAATCTCACACGGATGAAGATCGCTGCTGCAATTTCTCCAAGGTTTAAAGAGTTAAAGTTTCTTCCCAAAGGAGAAAGGAATGAGGCTTCACTAAACAAGCTGTTAAGAGTCCTGGAAAACAAGAGTCTAAAGAGACCACAAACTAACAACCACCAAAGAAGAGAAGCAAGAAGTTCATTTGGAGGATATTTATGGTTTATTGCAGGTATGTGGTTTACATGACAAAACCTGTGCTACAAGTTAAAGAAAAAAATTTCAATAAACAATAATATTTTGAATTAAAATAGTTTCTTTGTCTTCAATTATTGACATTTTACATTTATAGATGTAAAAAAGTTTCAGTCTTGTAATTGCGATTAATCATGATTAGTTTAAAAAATTGATGCGATTAATTTGTTTTGTTTTTTTAATCGATGGACAGCACTACTATCTATATTACTGCCATTATTTATAATGATTACATTTTCCATTACAATAATTAGAGTTTTAAGTGTTTTTATCTGAATGCAGTTTTATAACTTTAATATAAACAATCCTGTGAAATTGGTCCTCTGGTTTAAATTCGGAAAACCCAAATACAATATTTTAAATAAATTATAATTAATCATAATTTTTTTTTGGAGGAGCATTCATTTAACTAGATACTATTTTTAAATGATTAAAAGCACTAGTCAAATTATAAATCAAGCATCAAAATTGCACTTTCAAAACATCCTGATAAACAATAAGATGTATTAAATATTGAAGATAATTTAATTACATTAAAAAAACCCAACAATTCAGACATTTTCAGTCAAATCTGATCAAGCCATAATGTTTTCTCTCCTTTCTATCCAAAACTGACCAAACTAGATGCTCTTCAACATCAATCTCAATTTGTATACTTTAAAAGACACTACTCTGTCTCAAACTCAAGCATTTCGTTCTGACGGAGGAATAAACTCCAGACCCAGAAGAGCGAATATCTCCTCTTCAGTTTGAGCTCGCAGATAGCAGCTCTGTAAAGATAGAATATGCATTAAAATCAATTCTGATCCAATAGCTACATTGCAAGACAATTTCAGTTTTAATTTAAATAATGATTTAAATAGCTCAATGAGAAAAACTACAGTGCATTACAGGTGAAACTTCATCAGGTTAACTACATTCTGACATCGATTGAAGATTTCCTCTTTTTGTATGTACTGACTCTATGAAAACAAAAAACAAAAAGGGTGCTCAAATGTTTGCTGTTTAGCACAGCAACAAGCCAAGTTAAAGCAGGATTTAGGCCCTGTACACACATACATGGTTATTGTAAAAAGTGAGTTCCCAATCTGTCGGTCACTACGACTTATGTCGGTGACGAATATGGGAAGCTCTGCTAGGGGCATTAAATAAGCAAAACTCCCTGGCTTATGTGCGCAGCCAGGAGGCTAACATTGCATTTACATTGCATTTTAGCACATTTAGTACCGTTAATACGTTAAGGGGTTCGAATCCTGGATTACATGGATGACTGGCTGATACTGGCCCAGACACGGTCCCAGTTGCCACAGAGACAGGGTCTTATGCCTCAGAAAAGTGCCATCTAACACCTGGCCAGAGTATATCTTTCTGGGTATGGAGCTAAACTCGTTGATGCGAGCATGCCTCTCTCTAGAGCACTTCCTGAGCATGCTGAAGGCAGCACGCAGAGTCTGCGCAAGATTAGTGGTCCCTCTGAAGAACTTCCAGAGGCTCCTGGGGCATATGGCTTCCGCAGCAGTGGCTATTCCGCTCGGCTTATTACAAATGAGACCAGTCCAGCTTTGGCTCAAGTTCCGAGTTCCGTGGTGAGCATGGCGTCCAGGATGACTGAAGGTGAATGTGACACCTTGCTGCTTCCTCCACCTGCCTTGGTTTGTAGAACTCTGCTTCCTCATGACAGTCACTCTCGCCAAGTAGATCCGAGTAGCTGACCCATTGAACTCATGCTAACCTTCCTGCAGAGGGTCTGGATTGAGGACTAACTCCATCCACCCTGAAGGTTTACATATCTATGATTTCTGCCTATCAGCTTCCGGTTGAAGGCAACACGTTGGGACAAGACGAGTAAACGGTCAGATTTCTCAGGGGGGCCAGAAGAGTTAGACCCTCTAGGCCATCCATTGTCCTTAGAGGACTTCAATGTCATCTGTTTGAGACGCTGAAATCATTAGAGCTTAAATTTCTGTTAATTAAGACAGCGCTCCTGGTCGCGTTAGCCTCGAGTAAAAGAGTGGGGGATCTCCAGGCACTCTCTGTCAATGAGACCTGCTTAAAGTTCGGACCTGGTTATACTCATGTTATTCTTAAGCCCAGGCCTGGATATGTGCCCAAGGTTCCTACCATCCCCTTCAAAACTCAGGTAGTGAACCTCCAAGCTCTGCCTGGAGAGGAGACAGCATCAACCCCTTGGTCCCAAATTCGAGCACTGAGGATCTATGTAGAAAGAACCTGGAACCTTAGAAGTTCTGATCAGCTCTTTGTATGCTTTGGAGGACAGCAGATGATAGGGAAGGCTGTCTCCAAACAGAGGTTGGCCCACTGGCTAGTGGAGGCCATCTCTACTGCATACACAGCGTCTGATGTCCCTTGCCCCCTCCAGTTGAGAGCCCACTCTATCAGGGGTGTCGTGGCCTTCTGGGCGTTGGCCAGAGGTACTCCACTGGCAGAGATCTGTAAGGCTGCGGGTTGGTCACACACCCAACACCCTCGCCAGGTACTATAACCTGAGCGCTGAATCCGTCTCTTCAGCCATGCTAAGTAGTGGTAGCTTTGTCTGAGATGTATGAACGGGTATGCAGCTTGGGATGCGTCATTCTTAGTGATACATGCGTTATTTTTGCCCCTGGAGATAACCTCCAGCTTTTTGGTTCCTCTCACCCAAAACATGCATAAAACAGTAAGTGGAGTATTCCTATGTTCTGTCCATGTGTGTGCCCTCTATGAGGGACTACCAGCTGAATCTTTATGACCCTGGGCACGGGAGGGCCGAGCAGTTCCCTGAAAGGCTAACTCTCGAAAACTATTGCTCTGGCTAGTTCCATCTATGCCATCTTCCCTCTGAAAGACATTTCCCCAGTGGTTCGAGGCCTATTTCCGTAGGTCCCTCAATTAAACTTTGCGTGTACTAAACTGTCGGAAGTTCTAAGTCCAGCCTTCAAGGTGGCGAGTATGGCCTCCAAGCGTCTCCCTTCTGCTCTGGAATTGAAACCCCCTTCTCTGGTATGAGAGACAATTGCCGATTTCCCATAAAAAAAATAAGTCTATACTTAAGGCCAGCGCGGAGGAGGGCATGCTCGGTGTCGCTTTGGACAAAAGCGTCTGCCAAATGCATAAATGTAAATGGACTTCTGATGCGCCCGGCGTGCCTGGCCGTCAGCCGATGTGGAAGGACCTAGGTTGTGGCTTTTTGCAGGGTGTTCCCATAGTCGTCACCGACACAAGTCGTAGTGACCTAGTGACAGACTGATGGGGAACGTAATGGTTCCTTTCGTAATCCCCGTTCCCCAAATAGGGATTGGAGACTTATGTCCCCCAGCCACAACCTGGTTGGCTAGGCGGTAAGTACGTCTCCAGCTTCACAACAGGAAGAGCGTCACGCTTGCGTCCGGTTTATGCTGGACGGCGTGATCACATGACCATCAGTGCATTCACTGATTGGAATTTGGAAAACAGTATGGAGAGAGTAGAGCACCCCTAGCGGAGCTTCCCATAGTCGCCACCGACATAAGTCTCCGTTCCCTATTCGGGGAACAAAAGTAGTCATTGCATTTTTACACTGTTATTTTCTGCATCCACATTTGCAGTGTTTCAGGGTTATCAGTTATTTTTGAAAACACTAGACAAGGTGAATTTCTTTGAAAGCAGTGTATAAATCGTTGTTGCGAAGACAGAGAAATTGCAATTTTTATGTAGGTTTTGGTGAGAGAATCCATCCATCCATCCAGCAATCCATTATCTTGTCGGCTTTTTCCCTTTCGGGGTCGCCACAGCGGAATGAACCGCCAACTAATCCGTCATATGTTTACATGGTGGATTCCCTTCCAGCCACAACCGATTGCTGGGAAACATCCACACACACACACGCACACACGCACACGCACACACACAAACGCACGCACGCATGCACACACGCACGCACACACACTCATTATCATTTATACTCAATGGACAATTGTTTTTTCTCAATTCACTTTTATCGCATGTCTTTGTTCTTGTGGGGGAAACCGGAGCATCTGGAGTAAACCTACGCGATCACGGGGAGAACATGTAAACTCCCCGATTGATTGATCAATATAATTTCAGGGTCAAGGAGTTTGCTGCCACCTAATGGATAGGCAACCCCTTTATAGCGTGCAGGTCAGCAGCCCTATCCATCATGTTTTTCCCCCCATATCTGTCATTTTATGTTTTTATTTCAAACATTTGTAACATATTTTAGAGGACAAATTCACTTTTAACAAAGAAAAATAACTCACCTGTGTGCGGTCGTAGAGGGCATGGCTACTGAGGGTCATGTGCTTCTCCTGCCCCGCCCACCTCCGCAGCTCCCTCTCAAACAGCTAGAGAACACAAAAGACCTTTACAAGCTTTCTCTTTTGAGAAAGGGAGAAAAATATTGCCCTCTTCCTGGTTTCGTATTTTCTTACATCTTTATGACACTGTTATTATTTAAACAACTGTGAATACAAATCAGTATTTAAAGGTGGCATATCATGTAAATTTGACTTTAAAGGCATTTCTTGCCTGTTTTAGTATTGGTCCCTCAACAGAAACATGCCACAAATAATATTCAGATTGGTTCATGCCTGTTTGTGTAATCCTATTTTCTCTTTTCGGAGCTCAAAATGTCTCAATGGCTGTAGTCATGCCCATTGGCCATAGCACCTCCAACTAACAAGTCAGATGAAGCGCTAATGCATCTCATTGAAAAACGTAAGCTCTGACTGACTCGCAAGTGTAACTGTAGTAGAAACCACATAAATAAACAATGAAAAGAAAGAGTGTTTTCTTATGTTCGTGGCAAAAAGTGTTTTTAAGGAGCAAAAATAACTGTGGTTAGTCACACCCGAGATCAGTTTCTCTAGCCAAACTTATGCACTATCACTCTAGCTTTTGACATATACATCGCAACGCTCATGATCTCACTTCATCAATCTGGGGCCTGTACCATAAAGCTGGATTAACTGGTTAGCTAAGTTTAGGATTAGTTTGCACCAATCCTGGAATTTGGTTACTATGAAAGGATCGAGGATTTAATCAGTCTTTGTCATCTTAATTACTTACGCCACACGGCTAACCTGCTCCAGAGCAGGCTATGTTCAGGATTAGAGATCGCAAGCTTACGTTTGTCCAATCAGTGGTTTCCTGACACGTGTTTGCATGAAAGATACAGATTATCTGCTGAAGAGATATCTTACATTTGCGTGAACAAAATGAGACACGCAGAAAACACACCCTTACTGTTCCACAGATGATGTGATATACAGCTAAACTGCTCCAGACCCTTATTTTTATCTGCTGCTATGATCATTTTGCATTGAGGTTACATCTTCATAAAAATATAAACAATTATATAGACCTTTTAAATTTAAACATATATTTGTAGAGAAATAAGTATTTATTTTTTTATTGTGATACAACCATAAACATGTTAACATTACAAAAAAAAATTAAGCGTATTGGAATAAAAATATGCTATCACTATCAAACGAATATAACCTTCGATATTCAATTTTACATTAAATAGAATGAGCTGCTTGACATCGTTTTCTCGAAATCGGTAAATGTCTGTCAACAATCTTGTTTGGCAGCAGCCACAGTATTACTACGACACAAAAATATATGTAAAATATAAAATACTCATCTTACTCAGAATACATAATCCCTTGCTTCTTCTCCACAGAGAAAAAAAGATTTGGCTCTATCATGTGCATTGTGATTGGTTATTCAGTGCCAACGTCAGTCTTTTATAGGTGAACCAATCACAGCTTCAGGATCAAAGCCTAACTCTACAAAGAAAGATGATAAGCTGCTTCATGGTATCAATTAAGCCTGATTCAAACGGTTAGATTTTGTCAAGTTAAAATCTATCCGGTAATACTGAGTTTGTTGTTCATGGTACAGACCCCCGGTGGTTCTAGCCTTGTCAAGTGATGTTGTATCGCAGGGCAAAGTTGAATTCAGCTGAACTTTCTACCTGAGCAGTACCATCTGAGTCCATATTGCAGTGTGACCTCCTGACCTTCCTGAACCAACTTTTACATCATCGCATGTGACCTCGTTAGTGGTAGGAATATCGCTTTTAATGTAAATCAGCACTTGTTTTTTTGTCTGCACATTTCTGTGTTTGATGGGTTCTGAACATGCAGAGGAGGGTTTCAGTTAACAGTGAGCTTTATGAACTATATTTTAAAATGTAAAAATCCTACATCTCTTTAATTGGACTTCAATGAACAGTATAAAGTAAAAGAAAAACAGATCTTCGCTGCTTTAAAGAATTGTTGGTTTAAAAACACAATTTTTTGTCATGATGTTATTGTTCAAACCTTGGATCCGGTCCATCCCAGCGTGGCGAAAGCAAACTGACTGAAGGGGCTGATGACAAGATCAACTCTCACCGCTCGCCACCCTCTGATCCCAACAGACGAGTGAAGCTTGAAGATGGAGAAGCACCTCTCAAAGCGGTCCATGTGGCAGCTTGTAGCCCTCATTGACGCATCTGCATTCTCAAGATATGAGTTTCTGCATGTCTTTTGGTACAGCAGCACATCCTGATGGCAAACAAGGAAGATTTATATTTGAGTGCAAATTCAAGATCGCATTTCATGGCACTTTTAAATCATTTATAATAAATATTTGACCCCTCTAGACGATCACTGTACCCTTAATAACTTTCAAAAGGCAGTATTTATCCTAAACAATGCCTTTAAATCACCTCAAATGGTTGTGTTCCGCAAAACGAGATGTGTACAACCTGTTTCACCCACTGCAGTGCTTCCACCATGCAACTGCTGGGTTTTCCTTGTTGGCACAAAGAAAATCCACCCTTTTCTGGAGAAAAAATTGCCAAAAACACCTTGCTGGGCCAAGACATCTAAAAACATACTTTCTTTTCATTGTTTGACGCAGTGGTTCTGCTATGGTTCACTTCTGGGTCAACACTGAGATGAGCTGCCTTAGCTCTTAATTTAATTGGTTAGTGGCCGGTGGTATGGGCATGGCTACAGCCATTGAGCCATTTTGAGCTCCCAGAAAAGGAAAATCGGATCACAGGAACATGTCTGAACCAATCTGAATATTATTTGAGGAATGTGTTTTGATGAGGAGTATGCATGAAAAGTCAAGATACATCATATCACATCTATGGATATCTTGAGCAGTGGGTTTAAATCCAGAACTAAGACAGGTGCATTAATAAACAAGTGGCACATTGACGCACTACATTTGGAGAGTGAGTGAGACTGTAAAGCTTGCATTTTTTGTTCAATAGATTCAACAACTGCATTGGTGTGTATAGGTCTTTCACAGAACAATGAAATCCCACCTGCTCCTCTAGCCACTTGAGGATCTTCAACAGTAACCCATCCTCTCGGCCTTCCTCTGGGTGAGTAATAAGAAAGTCCACATCATGACCCACTTCCTTTCCCCTGAAAGTACACAAGTGCATCTAAAAAAATCTGTATGTGGCGGAAAGGTTGCTTTTATTAATTGGTTTAACTCAAATTGTGAACTCATGTATCAAGTTAACTCTAGGAAAACACTTTTTAAGCCATTAATTCTTTTAATTGAAATGTTATTTTTAGCTGACATTCAATAAACCCTCCAGATTTTATTTATTCTTTATAAGAATCATTTAGAAGACCGCACAAATGATGTTATGTTTGAAAAGTAAGTAAATTTACTGTATATATACTCGATACCTATTGGAGCTCCAATTACTTTATGTTGAGCACTAAGATTTTTGGAGCTTTAATGACAGCAAATTAAATAAACAATTCTATATATATAAAATTTTCATCAACGTTCAACTTAACATTGTCATATCATGCCCCTTTTAAATAATGTATAATAATATAATAAAGAATTGACCCCTCTAGACTATCATTGCTCCTTTAATAATCAAAAGACAGTATTTATCATAAAAAATGTCTTTGAATCAATGTTCCTTAGCGACAAGGATCTACAAAACAGATACTTGACAGATCATGACAGGCCTTTATAAGATCTAGAAGAATATGGTTAGAGAAGGGGGAATCCTATTCAAAGTACTTTTTTTTTATTTATAAAGAAGAAATCCTGATTTTTGCTCTGGAGGTGCATTAGCTTCATCTGATTGGTTAGTGGGCGTTGCTATGGTCAATGGGCGTGGCTACATCAATCAAGATGTTTTGATCTCCCAGAAAAAGAAAATAGGATTACACAGCGATGCTATTGATGCTATTGATGCTATTGATGAGCGTACAATACTAAAACATGCAAGAAATGTAGGAAAGGTTGAGCTTTAATTAAAAAGCTCTTTTTTTAGTATACTAATAAATATAACTAATAATTATAAAATGATAAATGTACTAAAAAATAAAAAAATAGTAAATTAGATATAATCAAGTTAATTTTTAATGATGAGCAACTACGCCTATGGGACCCCCTAAATTCATGGATGCTAGCCATTGGAACATAGAAATATTGTTATTCTGCACTGGCATTTTGTTTAACCGGGGACCTGTACCATGAATGTGGTTTAACAAACTCAGAATTACCGGATTGGTTTTGACTTGACACAACTTAACCGGTTCAGTCAGACTTAATCGATACCATGAAGAGCTTATCAACTTTATTTGTCGAGTTAGGCTTTGATCCTGAAGCTTTGATTGGTTCACTGGCGCCTGCACATTAAAGACTAACATTGGCGCTGAATAACCAATCACAACGAACATGATAGACCAAATCGCTTTTTTCACTTCGGAGGAGGAGCAAGAGATTGCATCCATCCAGTATCTTGTCGGGTTTTTTCCTTTCGGGGTCGCCACAGCGGAATGAACCCCCAACTAATCCGGCACATGTTTTACACCGCAACCGATTGCTGGGAAACATTCACATACACATACACTTCTTACTCATTCATTCACATTCATACTCTATGGACAATTGTTTTTTCTCAATTGGCTTATAGGGGGGACCGGAGCACCTGGGGTGAACCCACACGATCATGGGGAGAACATGTGAAGCAAACTCCACACAGAATTGCCAACCAACCCAACCGAGGCTCGAACCAGCGACCTTCATGCTGTAAGACGATCATGCTACCCACTGCACCACCGTGATGCCTGGAGCAAGAGCTTAAAGTTAGAAAATAGTATTTTATATTTTACATATATTTTTGTGTCAAAATTGTTGGCGGAAATTGCTGATTTTGTGAAAACGATGTCAAAGAAGCACATTCTGTTTAATATAAAATTGTGGATATAACCTCTGGTTTTATAACCTCTGATTGGACAAATGTAAGCTTGCGATCTCTAGTCCTGAACATAGCCTGCTCTGGAGCAGGTTAGCCGTGTGGCTTAAGTAACTAGGGTGACCAAGATTAAGTTTACAAAAATAAATGTTCATTAGTATTTAAAAAAATGTAAACCTTATATTTTAATACAGGAACTATTGTTTAACATTCAAGTGGATGCAGTTTTTCTAAATTGAGAATAAATGTTATAGCTTTATTACAGTGAGTACAAAGCCATAATGTCTGTATTTCCTTAACCACAGATCCACACCAACCTCCTGAATCCACCCATGAGCTCCACCACGACTCCTGGGAGAACAGCTTTCACAGCATTATTCATGATCTCCTCAATGAGTTCAGCCTCTGCCCTGCTTACAGCCTGCTGCAGATCAGAGTAATACTGCATACCTGCAACCAGTAAGATATCAGACTTCATTCTGAGTTAATATTATGATGATAATATTAATAGGTTAATTTCCATATATTACGACGAATAAGTATAATAATAAACTAGAAAATTACAGGTCCCAGGTGTTTTTTTAAACAGAATACTATCTGAGATTTAAGAACTTTTTATGAGGAGGTTAACTGGTGAAGAAAACTGCCTTGTCAGTGCCTTGGTGGACTCCTTGATTGTCCTTGATGGACATTCCAGGGTGTGGAGTCTTATGCGGTGCAGCCTGGATGGCTCCCAGTTTTCGTATCGAAGTCAGCTTCGAGTGAGACTTCCTGCTGGAGTAGATCTCCACTTAGGCTCCCTGCGGACCCCATTGCTAAGTCCGTGGTCCCACTTGGGAACTATCGGCCAAGTATGTATGGCGCCTTTGGTGAAGTTAGGAAGCTTAGCAGTGTCCCTAGCGGTAAAGCGCATCAGGAGAATGCCGCAGGAATATCACGTGTTGGTCAGGTTGAACCTTTCGGCAGATACACTGTCTCGGTAGATACCCAATTGAAAGAATGATTGAAGAACAATTGAAAAATGGCGACTCCATCCCCTGGCATTCCAGCAGATCACAGAATGCGTTGTATAGCAGAGGTAGATCTGTTCACCACCCCAGAGAATGCTCAGTGCCGGCTGTTCTATGCTCTGTCCCAGGCTCCTCTCTGTATGAATGCGCTGGTGCATTGCTGGTCCAAGAATTACAGTAGTTATTTTACGCTGTTGTGCTGGTGTTAGAAGAAATACATTACTTTTACACTAAATATGCTAAAATAAAAAACAAGTGCAAATGCAAACATATTAAATCAAGAAAGCAGAGGAATTTATAGGGGTGGTATTTTTCTCAGCAATGTGAGTGCATGAAATTTGATTTGTTCACTTCACCACATTCCCATAATAACATCTAGGTGGCTGACTAAAGGGACGTTTAAAAATTGTACCAAGAAAAGTAAAGGGAAACATTTCTTAGCTTGAAAGTCTATGCTGGATGCAGAACACATTAAAAGTCACCACATATACAGCGTAAGGAACACCTCTCATTGATCACTTGAGCTCCTTGAGTGTTGATTCTAAAACAGATATATCCAAAGTCCATTACCGGTCAGTGGATAAATTGGTACTGGACCACCAATGAAATATTTAATTATTTCTATTGTGATTTTTATATTTCTCTGAACAATCTTTTAGGTTTAAAGATTAACGGATTCTGACAGTTACATCTTGGTCAAATACTGATTTTATATTATTGAAGAGATGTTACCAAGAAGCTGCTAATAAAGTTGCTTAAGAGAACACAGTGAATTCAGTGGGTGCTGCTTGCGCATGAGCACAGATGGAATGGGTTACATAAAGTTCATTGTTTTATAAAGGTATGTATTTCCATGTAACTTTAGCAGTGAAAAAAATGCCAAAAGGAACTGTTAGCCTAGGGGCATCCAAACACATTTGGCCCTCTTTGCAAAAGGTTTCGACACCCTGGTCAAAAACAGTCAAATGAAAACAAACACAGACAGTGGCTAGCCGAACAATAAAATCCGGTGTAAACGTGTTATGCCAGTATTGGTTCTCTGGTCCAGATAACAATCTTGCTAATTTTCAAGGAAGGATAAAAAGGTAACATTTGATCAAAATTAGTCTATCACTTTTTTTCTGTAGGGACTATTACATGAATAATTTGTTATTCAATTAATTAACAGGCATTGAGATGAAAGATGTCCATATTCCTAAAGAATGTTTGTGGTGCAGTACCTGCTTGCTGTGCTCGGTTCAGCGTTTGCTTCGTCCTAATTAAATCCTCAGAGGTCCGAAGGCCTTCTCTAAACCAGCGATTGGCCGTCCTCACACCCACCCCAAAAATACCTGTCAGAGCCTGAGAGAGAGAAAGATAGATAAAAAATACCGAATGTTTCATGCTGATTGAGGATATTTTCACATCAGTTGATATTCATAATTAGTAAAATACATTTCTAGTACTTATTTATATGCCAATAAGGAACATCATCACTTGGATGAATGCTAAAAAAAACATAACATGTAGGTTCAACTAATTTTTTTATAGTCAACACAACTCAAACTCAAAGTCTAAACTCCAGATCAACCCATCTAGCACTACATGCCACATGGTTCCAACCATAAAAAAGGCAGGAAATATCTGAACAGAACCTTCTCTCTCACTGTCCCCAGCTGGTGGAACAACTTCAAACACTAACAACTTAAAAAAGCAACCTAAAAAGCAACTTAATGGAGATTATTAACTTTTATAAACAAAAATGTATCAACTTATAATTTAAACAATATTTTACGTTTCCATTCCTTCTGTTTTATTTCCTTATATAGTTGATCAGCTGATACGATTTGTACCACTATTTCTACCATGTTAGACTTTGTAACAAATGCATATTGTCTCTCTCCGACTGTAAGATGCTTTGGACAAAAGCAACTACCAAATGTATAAATGTAAATGTAAAAAGTGTTTGTTTAAAATCTGTTAAAATCAATATCCTTTAAAATTAGATTATTATAATTATAAAATTCAAGCAAAGTAAGTTGCATTGTTTCCCCCAAAACCCTGCCAATTAATTTCCTCAATGATTTTACTGGTAATACAGTACGTGCTTTATATTGCACTTGCTATTCAGAAGCATTCGTTCACTGAGAAGCGATTCTCTCTCACTTCCTTACTGTGAATCTGTGAATGGATTTAGTGTCACGATGATCTTTTTAAACACAATTCTTAAATGAAATGAATTCTTAAATGAAGGTCAATATCTACAATATTGATGATAGATATCAGCAGCAAAAAAATTTTTTTTTGTGGGAAACAAGTTGTAAATTGTCTTTTTAACAAACAAGAAAATTTTTTCAATCTTTACTGTGTATGTAACAAGCTACAAAAACTCTGACTCTGATTCTAGTTCAAAGCAGTTGGGGATCCATTTAAATATAATAATTTAATTCCAATTGATCCAAGTCTGAAACAATAATCAATAATCAGTAATTATTGATTGATCAGTAATCAATAATTAAATATTATACATTTAGAGTAAAAAGCTAAAGCCTCATTAAAAAGTATTGTCCGATCTTCTCCAAAAAATTTGCACATAAAGCTGCACATCCAACACTATGTAAACTAGTTGTTTTTATTACTCATGTTAAAAATTATACAATATAATGCAAATTAAATTGAAAATAGAGCCCTCAAATAGATGCTGCCACTTTAAGAGCTGTGCACTTTCTGCAATTGCAGAATATACTTGAGAGTTCTAATGCAAAGCTTTTCTCCATGTTTTATGGCTTGACCTATAAAAACTGCTGCAGCTGATTGGAGTGTGTTAACAATAGGCACCTCATTTCCATCACATGGTGGGAAGCTGTATTGTGGTTAGTGTTGCACAGGTGCAGAACAATTCTGTCATTTTCACTTGTTACAAGTTACCTTGTACCAATTCTTCATTTTGTACCCTTCATTAGATAGTTGTAGCCCTACACTAATGCTTTGTTCTTATAAAAGTTGAAGCATGTAAGTTTGTGCTCAAAGCCAGTAATTTCACTTTCGTGTCACTTTAAAAGTCCATATGCAGCAGGGAAAGTAAGTATTTGACACATCATTTTTATTGTCAGTAATGGGAATTCTAAGTGGACTATTGGCTAAAGTTTTATACCAGAGGATTAAAAAAATAAATCAGAACATTTACGTAAACAAGTTGAGTCATACTAAACAGTGACAAGTGCTAACACACTTTCTTTAATACTTTGTACACTTCTTTCTTTAATGCACTTCCCTCAGTCAAGGACATTTACAATGCTCGATGCATCCTCAAAGCTTAATAGCATTGTGGATGGCCCCACACATCCCTCACACACTCTGTTCACACTCCTACCATCAGGAGAGAAGTTCCGGAGCATTCGGGCCCTCACAACCAGACTGTGCAACAATTTTTCCCACGAGCCATCAGGCTTCTAAACACACAGAACTGAACTCATACATACATCCTCATCCCCATCACAACCCATATTTATTATTCATTATAACTATGGTTATTGTTACATGCTTTTTTTGCACCTTTGCTGCTTTTTATTCTATTTTCACATATTTTTCTGTTGTGTATCCTGTCCTGCACTCTCTTGTCTGTTTTTGCAACTGTCTTGTTCTGCACTGCCTGCACTAGGGTGCACACGAGACACTTTATGTTCTAAGTTAGTCCTTAGTTCTCTGACGTGCTATACTTGACTATATGTCGTTTTATCTAGCACCAGGGTTCTGGGGAATGTTGTTTCATTTCACTATGTACTGCATCAGCTTATATGGTTGAAATGACAATAAAAAGCTACTTGACTTGATGTTGCCTATTATGGTACTTGGAGCGGCAATTTTGTTTCCGGTGGTACTTGAACACTGGTGTAGACAATCACAAACATACAAAAAGTGAAAAGTAAGTTTAAAAAAAGTTAAAAATATCAAAACAGATTTGGAGTTACCTGGAATTTGCACTCTGTATTTGACCCATCCCAGTGTACAGACGCACAGCAGTGCACAAACACACTATGAACACACACCCGGAGTAGTGGGCAGTCATGGCTGCAACACCCAGTGAGCAGTCGGGAAACTGGTGCCTTGGGAGAGCAAGTGTTTCATCACTCACACCACCGTCAACTAAACTCAACGCAACTCAGTGGACCTGGGGATTGAACCGGCCACCTTCCGTTCACGAGTCGTTCTCCTGGTTTATGCAACTGCCCTGGTTCAGGCATGTTTGTGTAATCCTTCCTATTATCATTTCTGGGGGCTCCAATTGGCTTGCTGGCTGTAATCACGCCCATTGGCAAAAGCACCATCCACTAATCAATCAGATAAAGCGCTAATGCAGCTCATTTCAATGAAGAACAAGCATGACCCAGAAGTGAACCAAAACAATCCCGTGAAGACACAACATTATAAACATAATTCTTTAATTACCTTTATGGCCTGGTACTCCTCAGATTGTCTGGTTGACTCCACCTCTCTTGATGAACCATCTTCTAAAATCTCCTAATCAATATGGGATGAATTAAAAAAAAAAAAAAAAAGAGTTAACACAGTTACATAGGCTTTACTTTTGTAACATTTTACAGAAGACAACAGTACAAAAGATTGAAATGAAACAAATGAAACAAAGTGAACGATATGATAATACAGTTCAATATGAACTGTATTTAGTGACCTTTGTATGTTCACCTTTATAACCTTCTGGGAGTGCTCCCCCAGGCAGGGCAGCCCTCTTAATTCCTGCATTGTCTTCACTTGACATGGGAGAGCCTTAAGGACCGAAGCTGCTCTTCTAAATGCCACAGAGCGACCCTCGTTCTCGTTAAATTCTGCATTCTGAGCCAAGATCTCCAGAGCATCCTGAGAGACACAGAGATAATGCTCTTCAGTTTTAAACACAGACATTCAGATATACCTTTGCCAGATCAAATTATTACAGATAATCTCTTTTGATGACAGGAAGACTCCCGAGAGAGTCTCCCTTTAAAAAAAAAAAAAAGTCAAACATCTAGAAAAATTTATCTAACTCGCCCGCTTCGATGGCTTCTCTGTTGGGGGCTTTTTGATAGCTTAACACCTCTGCTGTTTAATATTGATGCAGTGACGCTCCTTGACTTTGGATGGTGCTCAGGGGACAACAGTGGCATGCCCGGCCATATGGGGGTACTAAACAACTGTTTGCATCTGACACTCTTTGAAACACAGAAGAAAAATGCAAGTTATCGTGATATATCAGAAGGGGCTGAATGTATTTTGCTGTTGCTGTTTAGCTGGCAACTACTCTCTCTGGTGAGACACTAACAAAAGCAGCTGGTCAATGTTCATGTTTCATTTTTCAGTTTCTTTTCTCTTCTTTTTCTTCTTGCAGATGTTGTTCTTCCTGACGCGAGGTTCTGCCACCAAACCTCTTTTTAATGTTCCAACAGCACTCTGTACACATGATCAAAAGACCCAACTGTCATTTGCAAAAAAACAAAATGTCAGAGCTTTTTTTTTCGCATGTGCTCATCCCTCAAACTTTTATTTATTTACGAAGCCAAATCTCATATGAAGTTTCATGCCAAAAATGGCCTTGTTGTGTGATGGTCTCTTATATTCACAGTCTTGAATCCAAAATGAAACTCTGTTTGACCCAGAAGTGTGAGATCAGTATTTGCGCGCTGGATAAACAATGCCTGAGATGTGCATTTTCGGTTGTTTGGAGCCTAACCTTTTGTTTGGATTACCAAAGAATGAGCTCATTGGTCAGAGATGCCTCGATTTTGTGTTTGCCAATCAGTGAAAACTGGGAAAGATCACTTTGTTTGTGAGCAGCAGTTCACGTTAAACTGGTTTGTCAACAAAGAAGAGTTCGACAAAGGACTTATAAACAAGGCTGGTTCTAAAAACGGGCGCTTTTCCAACTGTCCTGTTTCAGCCTGAAAAGAGTAAATACGTCTTATTTACCTCAGGAGCCTTTTTCCCCTGTGTTTTTTATTCATCTGTGGACTCTGGTTCACACATATAAGGTAATATTACATCACACATAGCTGTTATCTGTCAACTGCAATGTTTTAAAACTATAACATATTCTTTAACCGTTACTCATTGAGTTTGTTTTAGCTGGATTCAGACTAACAGGAGAGTGTTAGTCAGTAGGGGCGTGCTGAAAGAGACAGATGTAAATAGCGCAATTTGCCAGGCAAAAAAAGCAAGGTGATTCAAAAATGTTTTTTACAAAAAATATTCCAGTTTGAAAGTAAAGCGCTTGAAAAGTTGCTAGAAAAGAACAACAACCTTTCATAATCTATGAAGCACACAGCTAGTGTCTTTTAGTCATCTTTCCTCAATCGTACGGATGAAGTCAGGTTTCCCATCAGTCGGTCACTATGACTTATGCCGGTGACGACTATGGGAAACTCTGCTAGGGGCGCTCTACTCTCTCCACACTGTTTTCAAAACCCGCCTGTAAGGGTTGACGAGCGCACGTCTCCAACGCCTAGAGTAGTCGGACAGGGCCGCGCACACTTCCCGCTCCCCCAGTGCATCCGCTATCTGCCACAGTGAGTTATCGGATGATGCTTGCATCTCCTGAGGATTCCTGTGCATCTGATGATGCGATCTCCACTGCTGCATCAGAGAGAGAGACGGCGCATCTCCTGAAGGAAACGGTACATCGCTGATTGTGCTGCGGAGAAGATGGCGTACCCGGGCTGCCAGAGAAATTGGGTTGCAGGTGGCTCCGCCCCTAGCACCCAAAATCTCCAGGCTGGATGTGTGGTTTGTGGGGTCACACCGGAATGACACCTTGCAGCCCCCTCCTATTCCGTTCTTCCCGGAAGTACATCAGGAACTGACCCAAACTTGGAAGGCACCTCTTAAAGTGAGGTTGATCAGTCTCCCCTCTCTCGCTCCGCTTGACAGCGCGGTAGCTGGCGGTGAACTTATGCCCAGATTACCCTGCCGGCTGGCATGAACAGCCGAGGCCTCTGTACCGCCAGCCAAGCCTGTCGTTGGACCTGACTGAGGGCTTATGCTGCTTCGGGTTAAGCTGCTGCTGCTGCTCTGCATGCCATGGCAGCCTTTCAGGTGTTCCAAGCCAAGGCCCTGTGTTACGACCCCAAAAATGGTGGTGGTGTCTTGAGTCGGGGTGTAACAAAAAGGTAGAGGAGCAGAAATGAAAACGGGAACAACAGGACACAAACAATAACTTGACAAATCAAATGTGCTTTAATTAACAGAACTGGGGTTACCAATGGTAAAATAAATCAAATACAAATACACACACTCCAGGGGCAGAGACTAAGGGACGCCAGGTAAAACAAAACATAAACTAACTAGAAAGCACAGACAATTATAAGCTAACTAAATAACACACAAAGCTAGAACTAATCTACACTAACTAGAAAGTTATACAATAAACAAACCTGACGCACACCGCTAAACTAGTGTGTATAACAGAAATAGTCCTACATGCAGAATGTATGTCACATGACGTGCTAAGCTGTCTCTGAGACACTGGAAGTCAAAAGACAACAAACGTGACACACCGGGTAGGAAAACAGGATTGAACTCAGATGGCAACATAAACGGAGGCAAACAAACAGGGAGCACAAACTAACAAAACGGGCGGCAACCGAGTGGAGCCACTCTCTCCACGCCGCATGAGCCAAGGACGAACTGGTGAATCAGGGGACAGCTGGAATCACCTGCGGGAATAATCAGAAGCGCGCACGGGCGCGCGCACAAACAGGTGACAAAACAAAACACGAACGCTTCAAAACACCCAAAGCCGTAACACAAACAGCCAGGGCCGTAACATGCTCCCTCAAGATTGGAGGCGTTTCTTCAATGCACCTGTGGTCCCAGATGGCCTCTTTGGCGTCGCCAACCAGATGACAGATGATCATCAGGTGCATCAGGGAAACAGGTGACAGATCCCCTTCTAAGTCAGCGCCCCCGCTGCCTGCTTGATGCCGGAGAAAACCTCTTCAGTCCTCCCCTGATCGTTAGGCCTCATGTAGAAGACAACGCCCAAGAGCGGCTACAAGTAGTCAACGGTGGAGCAGTCCTGTCCAGGGGCCTCCCCAACATCATCCTATACAAGCCGCCCAGGGAGTCCAGCTGCTGTGCGGGCCTTGGCACCAGCCCGCTCCTTCAAGGAGCGGACATACAGGTCAGATCTCAGTTACTCATTAAATATGCAAAACTCCCTGGGTTTTGTGTGCAGCCAGGAGGCTTGCATTGTAGATCCCGAATGCAGTTCTCATCTCAGCGGCACATTCAAGGGTGTGGTGTCTGATGCAGTGCAGTCCGGATGGCTCTCAGCTTCCATGTCGGAGTCAGCTTCGAGTGGAACCTCCTCGGCTGGAACCGGATGCTGCTCTGACGTCGAGCTTGGACGCCCAGGTAGGTCTCCACCTAGGCTCCCTTCGGACCCCACCGCTAAATCTGCTAGTTTGCGGCCCCACTATGGAAACTTTCGGTGAATTGCATATGATGTCATTAGTGGAGTTTCAAGAAGCCTGGTGGGAGTTTCCCTTTGGCTCGTACGCACTTTCCGGCACGGCTATCGAATGCAGTTTGCTGCCAAGCTGCCCAGGTTCAATGGGGTTCTTTTGACCTCTGTCTCAGCCTCAGAGGCCCCAGTCCTGCACGAGGAGGTTGATTCCCTTCTACGCAAAGGTGCAATCGAGCCAGACCTTCCTGCAGACAGGTAAAGAGGTTTTACAGCCCATACTTTCTAGTCTCCAAGCGCACAGGCGGGTTGCGTCCAATCCTAAACCTGGATCGTATGAACGCTCATCTTCTGAGACTTCCGTTCAGGATGATATCCCTCAGACGCACAGTCCACTTAGTCTGTCCAGGGGATTGGTTCGCCACAATAGATCTGAAGGATGCCTTTTTTCACGTGAGTAAACTCCCTCTGCACAGACCCTTTCTTCGGTATTGCCCCAAAGGTCGAGTGTATCAGTACTGCGTCCTCCCCTTCAGTTTGTCTCTGTCGCCTCGCACCTTCACAAAGGTGATTGGGGAAGCTTTAGTACTGTTGATAAGGGAAGGGGTTCGAATCCTGGCTTGCTTGGAGTACTGGCCCAAACGCGGTCCCTGTCCCAGTTGATTCACCACAGAGACAGGGTCTTATGCCACCTCAACCGTCTGGGCTTCGAACCAGCAGACTTCTCCTCTCGAGTCAGCATTGGGGTCTGTCCCTAGTTGCAGTCCATATCCCCAGCAGCTTGAATTAGACAGCGGATGCACTGTCTCGGTGGAAACCCCAGTCAGGAGAATGGCGACTCCATCCACTGGAAGTCCAGCAGATCTGGGAACGCTTTGGTATAGCGGAGGCACGCAGAGGTAGACCTGTTTGCCGCCCCAGAGAGTACTCAGTGCCTGCTGTTCTACGCTCTGTCCAAGGCTTCTCTCGGGATATATGTGCTGGCGCATTTCTGGCCCAGGAAGAAATGCCTATATGCGTTTCCCCCAGTGAGCCTCCTTCCACCCCTCCTGTGCAAGATCAGGGAGGATGAGGCAGAGGTCCTAGTGGTGGCACCTTATTGGCCCAACCAACCTTGGTTTGTAGAACTCCCTCGTGACAGTCCCTCCCTGGCAAGTTTCAATACGGTCAGACCTTCTGACCCGGGAGGTGGGCACAAGCCCACCTCCCGTGAGTGGTGGTAGCATTGTCTGAGATGTACGGAAGGGAGTCCAGCTTTGGTTGCGCCATTGTTTAGTGATATGTGCGCTATTTTTGCCCCTGGAGATAACCTCCAGCTTTTTAGCTCCTCTCACCCCAACAGGCATAGTTGAGTAAGCGGACTATGTTCTGTCCACATGTGTGCCCTCTATGAGGGACTACCGGCTTATTCTCTTATGACCCCGGGCACGTGAGGGCCTAGCAGTTCCCTGAAAGGCTAACTTTCGAAAACTATTGCTCTAGCTAGTTCCATCCATGCCATCTTCCCTCTGAAAGACCTTTCCCCAGTGGTTCAAGGCGTTTTCGGTAGGTCCCTCAATGAAACTTTGCATGTATTAAACTGCCGAAAGTTCTAAGTCCAGCCTTTGAAGTGGTGAGTACGACCTCCGCGGGTCTTCCTTCAACTCTGGGATTGATGCTCCGTCCTCTGGTATGAGTCAGTATGAGAGAAAATTGCCGATTGCCCATTAAAAATTAAGTCTATACTTAATACCAGGGCAGAGAAGGGCCTGCTCGGTGCCTGACTACTGATGTGCCCGGCTTGCTTGGCTGTCGGCCAATGCAGAAGGTCCTAGGTTGTGGCGTTTTGCAGGGTGTTCCCATAGTCATCACCGACATGACCAACTGATGGGGAACGTAATGGTTACTTTTGTAACCCCCACTCCCCAAATAGGGAACAGAGACTTATGTCCCCCAGCCACAACCGTAAGGTCGTGAGTAAGTCTGGTTGCCTAGAGAGTGAGTACAGCTCCAGCTTCACCACAGGAAGAGCATCACACGTCCGGTTTATGCGGGACAGCGTGATCACATGACCATCAGCGTGTTCACTGATTGGCATTTTGGAAACAGTATGGAGAGAGTAGAGCGCCCCCGTTGGAGCTTCCCATAGTCGTCACCGACATAAGTCTCTGTTCCCAATTCGTGGAACAGGGGTACGAAAGTCACCATTACGTTCTCAGCAGAATGCTCACATTGTTGACGAGGCAATTGCAGTCCCAAATCCCCAGTGACATGCATGAGAGATATCTTGATTTTTGACAATTACCATATTTTCTTCATGCTTTTATATATGTATTAAACATGTTCTTACTCCATTGCTCACATTGTGGGCAAAAATTAGTTTGCTGCACTTTAGGGAAATGTAAAAAATAAAGACATTCATTCATTCATTCATCTTCATGTCGGCTTTATTCCCTTTCGGGGTCGCCACAGCGGAATGAACCGCCAACTCTCTGGCATATGTTTTACGCAGCGGATGCCCTTCCCTGCCGCAACCCATCGCTGGGAAAATAAAGACACATTTGTCAAAATAAGAATATTGTTGTTTTTTTTTATAAAGCAAGATACATTCTTTTGTTAACAGTTTATTTTGCACAATCATTAAATCATAGATATGTATCATTGTATTTAATAATGAAAAGCCTATCAACAATCTAACAGCTTGAAATGGAGCATTATTCATGAAGTACATGTAAATACACAATTCTCGTACAATTCAAATTTCTAACTTAATATTATTTAACATTGTCTATAACTAGACTTAAATCTTTTATTCTCCGATTAAAACATGACTAGAACTAATACACTTTAATTAACTAAAATGTGGATAAAACTAATGATCATTCTCATCAAAAAGACCAAGACTAAAATAAAAATTAGGCGGCTGGCAAAGACTACACTGATGAAGACTTACAGTTAGAAATTCATTGTGGTGCTTGAGAGGCGTTCGTCTCTGACAGGCATAACTCTTCATCAGCAATGCAGAGGAGTCTATTATTTCCTTTGGACTAACCTGCAAAACATTAAGAAAATTTATTGACAAATGATAAATAAATAACTTCTAAAATATAAACTTGGGAGTTTTGAGATGTAAAACAATTAAAAGATTAAAAATAATAATCTATTTTCAGATGGTAGAGTAGAAGCTCTTAGGGGTAAGTGTAATGACAGTTAATACACAGTTATTTCTAGGTTAATAAATTGTATGTGTTTATATATGATGTTAATTGGATGCGATCAAAGGACTTTTATTTTACACGTGTGTGGCATAATGACAAACAGACGCTGAATGTTAATTTTAGTTGAAAGAGAATTCTGGCATGAGACGGACGTAGCTGCATTGACGATGAGCTGCATTGTTCATAAAGGCGCACACGGTAAATGTCTATTTCTGTTTGTTATTGTGTTAGGATCTATAGGAATGTTGATTTTGTATAGATATTATTTTTGTATGCTTCGTGCATGTGAACGCGTGTACGTGTGAGATAATAACTTTTATTTTATATTTCTTTCAGTTATCGCGATGTCATGTTGGTTTCGAAGCGAAAGTGAACGATAAGAAAATAAAAACGAACATCAACAAGACAATTTGTATTGATGCGGGCTCATTATATGGACACGTGCAGCTACAGTAAGAAAGCATTACACAAAGTGGTCTGCAGGTTTCATGTGGTCAAATTTAAGACCTATATCATAACATCAGAACCCAAACAAAACTTTTTGGCATAATAAATAGTATGCTTTAAATACATAGTTTGAAACCATAATCATCACTTTTTTGTTTTTGATCATTTACGAAGGTTTTCTCAAACTCGGGCAAACCAAACCATTCCTTTTACAAAACAGAGTTTATGAGCATTTTCTCAAACTCCGGCAACATCCATTTCATCCATACTGGTGTCCCCTAGAGGACCTAACAGGCTTGTTGTAGAGACTACAATGCTTCCAAGATCGGATCGGCTGCTGTATGCCGGAAGCAAAAAATCTCAGGATTGGACTGAGAAGTAAGCTTCCTGGAGCATTATAGCCTAGAGCTATGTACAATGTTCCTAGTGGTAAAACAAAACAAAAATGCCACAGAGACATTATGTGTTGGTCAGGACGGACAACACTGAGGCGGTAGCGTATGTCAATCAACAAGGAAGGACACGCTCACCCCAGTCCATACTCCTGGCTTGTTGAACCATTCAACATATTTTCTTTCTTGGTGGAAACCCCAGTCAGAAGAATGGCGACTCCATCCCCTGGTAATCTGGGAGTGCTTTGTATAGCCTTATTGGCTCGATCAGCCTTGGATCATGAACTCTTCTTCCTTTGTGACAGTCCCTTCAACTGAAAAAGGGACTGGTGGCGAAGCCCGCACGGCAGCTGGACTCCCTAGGTGTCCTGTCCTAGGGCTGCTTGGCAATTGACCTCTTCCCAGCCCTCTTTTGATGATGTTGGGAGGGCCCCTGGACAGAACTCTTGCTCTTTAGTCAACTCCTCGTAGCTGCTCTAGGTCACTGTCTCTGATGATCCGAGGAGGACCGAGGAGGTTTCTCCGGGGTTGAGCAGGTGGTGGGGATATTCAACTTAGAAAGTGACCTTCTAAGGAGATGGTGGCTGTGGACTACCAATCTAGACGTGTTTGGCCAACGAGCTTGCCCCAATAAGTGATAAGTGCAAAAGTCCGTAGCAACTCTCATGTCGTCCATAAGACCTGGGCAGCAACTCCCCGCCTGCATATCTTTCAGGCCTAGGCTTGGAATACCTAAAAGGTTGCCAATGCATGCAGGACAGCAGTAGCTTGACCCGCAGCAGCATTGCACACAAAGGCAGGTCCAACGACAGGTTAGCTAGCGAGATGGGGGCCTCGGCTGATCGAGCCAAGTGGCAGGGTTACCCAGGCATAATGCACCGCCAGAGCCTGCTCTACCTGGGAAATGGTGTCGTACGTCAAGGGGAGTGAGAGAGGGGAAACTGACCAACCTCTTTTCTTACAGGAAGAGGTGCCTTTCAAGTTCTGGTCAGCTCCCAATGCACTTTCGGGAAGAATGGGATCGGGGTGGCTGCAGTTTATTATCCCAGTGCGACCCCATAACCACTCGTCCAGCCTGGAGATTTCGGGTGCGAGGGACAGACCCGCCTGTAACCCAATCTCTCTGGCAGCCCAGGTAAGCAACTCGGCCATCTCCTCCACAGCACAACCTGCAGTCACCCCGGATGGAGAGAGCGAAGTCCCCTTCTGAAGATGCGCACTCTTTCGCCGATGCAGCAATAGAGATAACATCATCAGGCACACAGGAGTCGTCAGAAGATGCAAGCAGCGCATGTTCTGTCAACTCATTGTGGCGGATAGCAAACGCAGCTGCATCACAACATCTCCAGTGGCAGCCTGAAAGTACACCAACCTCGTTCAAGTGCCTTCACAAGACAGAACAGTGCATTTCTCTACACAGTCTGAACACAGTTCTGCTACAAACAGTTGACCAGCAAACAAGTGCTCTACTAAAAAAGAGGAGTCTTATTTATTTTGATGAAAGGAATTGAATGAGAAGAGTCTGGGACTTGCAGCTGCTCAAGCATACTGGAACAGCCGGAGAATTACGATGTTGCCGTAATCCCCAAACCCACTGTAATCCACAAAAGGGGGAAAGTATAATACCACACAGATGTGAAATCTTTTCCTCGAGTGTCAGAGTATTGGCTCCAATGAGCAGGCAGGAAGACCATCACACTTGCACCCACTTTTCAGCTTTGGCATGATCGTGTGACCATCAGTGTAGCCGCTGATTGCCGTTATAAAAATAAGAGTATGGAGAGAGTTGGGCACCCTTAGCAGAGCTTTACATAGTTGGTACCGACAAAAGTCGCAGTCGCAGTGGCAACTGATGGGGAGACCCATTTCCTCTTAGACACTCACAACTCTGAATTTCATAAAAAGAAAATTAATCTGAATAAAAAGTTGCCATTAAAAACTTTAATAATATAATTACCATAACTAACAATAATGGGATAAATAACGTTTCTATGTACATGTTAAAGTAATGTTCTATTACATGTAAGGTGTGCCTGGAATGAACGGTGACCGGGTATCCAGCCTCCATACTCTCTGTAAACCAGCTCATGTCCAGCATCAACACAGAACCGGCTGGTTTTGATCCGGTTTGCTTCTCCAGCCAGACCTTCACTTCCTCACCAGAGCTGTTTTCTGACACCACGTGTGTGACAGAGGAGCTAAAAAACAAAGTCAACATGACTCGTTAATAAATGACTTATTTTTTTGTGGTTTTATTTGTTTTTTTTTTTTTACTATAGATTTATATTATTTTATGCAAAATCTATTTCTAATTTCAAAATTACTATTGAAAACTTGAATATTCAGCTGGGTCCGAATCTGTAAATTCTTCACCCTGTTTATGACATTGGTGAATATGGTTTGTTTCATAAAAGAAACAGCTTTTTCATCGAATCAACGTTTTAATATATGCAATTATGTAAATTATTTCAAATGTAGAGTATTTTACTTCAAATAACATCTAGTCAAGTAAAAGTACATATTTCAAAAATGACTCAAACATGAAAAATTTACTCTTTTACAGTAGTGCAGAGTAAATTTAATTCTCTATTTTCTGCCTGTTAACGTGTATTCCATGTCAATTAAGTACAAGATCTGTTTTATGGATAATGTATGGCATCATATGAACCCTTAACAGTAATAGTATTATGCTCTTTAGGTTTAATAGAAGACCATTTGCTCACGAAGCTTTCAATAAAAAGCCTTTATCTGATTGGTTTAAAATACTTACGCATGACCAAGATTTTCTCAACTGTGATATAAGAAAAATTCCACAAAAGGGTTTTTTATTGGGAGAAATAATGCACGTACATAACTGCCAGGCCTTAAGAACTTATTGATAAAACTCAATTAAAGCAAAGTAATCTGTTGATTGAAAACTAAATATACGCCAACAATCTTTTACAAAATATTATATGGTAAAAAAAACTTAATTGAGTTTGATTTTACTAGTCAGTCCCTGAGTCATCAAAATTTGAGGGTATCCATTAACCCCCAAAATCTATCATTTCACTAACACAAAACTTCACTTCTTTAACAAATATTATGTACATGTTTGTTACCCGAATTCATAAAAGTTTGTTAATCTAAATGAAGTGTTAATCTTTTTACAAAGAGAAATGAAACAAAAAGAGAACATGTCAGATAAATTAGCCCACATAACCTTTCTACTTTGGTCAATAAAACTCCAAATGACAGTTCCCTTTGACACCAATATCAAAGGTTTCTTTGATATTGGGAAAACTTAATTATTTGCTTTCCTTCTTCAGTTTTATGTATTCCTACACTTATTTTTGAACAGGAAAATTACACACATTTTTTTCTTTTCATAACTTGCAGATATAACGTTAACTAGTCTCGCAGTTGTTGTACTTTACCATCTGCTAGTAATCGGATAATTCTGACTTTGAATGGAAAGAACGAGTTAGACACGGTGAACGCACCTGTAAGCGTCAGTGACGAGAAAGCCTTTGCTCCGTGCGAGGCTGCCGAGGAACGATCTTCTTGATGCGCCCATCTTTCTCTCTACGATAAATATACAAACCTGCGGATATTTACAGCCGTCATTCTGCTGGTTTACAGAAAAGGACACTTTTTTGCGTTTTATTGGGATCATAGCCATAAAACATTAATATTAGATCCTCTGGTAAGTTGAAAGCACTGCACGGAGCTCGGAGCTGTTACATACATGTCTTTGACAGTGATTCCCAACCTGGGGCCCGCGTCCTCGCCTTAGGGGGGCGCCAGAGTTCACAAGGGGGGCGTGGAAACGAATAAAAGTAGAGGCAGAAAAATATCGGGTTTTAATTTGTCACTATTCTGAGCGCAAAAAGTTAAATTTTGAGAGCGGAAAAAATAATTTGCCCTCGTGTGAGCTGCGTTTTGTAAGCGAAATATTCGTGTAGAAAATGTATTTTGAGCAAGCAAAAATACATTTTGGGAATAACCTCTGTTTGTGCTAGAGCGCAGACGATCTTGTTTGCTCTAGCAACAATACCCTCATACTCTCGCTCGCTTGAAACAAACCACAGCACAGCTACAAACTGTCAAAATTTCACCAAAACTATAATAAACACGGTGGCGCACGCCTAGCTCTCGCGCGACAAACAACTCGTAGGCTTTCTAGAACTGCGAGATACGATTTTGGATTTCGGCAAAGTCACAACTACCGGTACACCCAGTCGGAGTCGGTTTGTATTTTCATAATTGTAGGGTGAGGGGTGCCCCAGGAAAAAGGTTGGGAACCACTGGTCTATGATATCAGTAGTTGATGGCTCGAAGGCTGCTTTAGCTTTAAACTTTCTTCTTTTACTTGTTTTAAGACGGGTGGAAACCAACATAAAGGTGTTTCGCCACCTACTGTACTGTAGTGTGAAGTTCCTGCCACATTCTTCTCTGCTACTTTGTTTCTGATCTACATGTTATACCAAACTATATTACTTTCATAAATTGTATTTCTTGAATAAATTTAATAAACACTTTATACGTTTTCTGTTTTCACAGAATTTCTTTCATATTTAATATTTCTATTTTTCCTGATTTCACTCAAAAAAAAAAAAAAAAAAAAAAAAAATATATATATATATATATATATATATATATATATATATATATATATATATATATATATATGTGTAAATATTATGTAAAAATGTAAATAGTTAATTTAAATTGAAGACAAAGAAACAATTTAAATTCAAAATATGATTGTTTATTGAATTTTTTTTCTATAACTTGTAATTCAGGTTTTGTCATGTAAACAACATACCTACAATAAACCATCAATTTCCTCCAAATGAACTTCTTGCTTCTCTTCTTTGGAGGCAGGTCCTCCCAGGCGGACACCGGCACGGAGGAACCAAACGTCTTTCCAAAGACGCAGGTGGAGGAAGCAACAAGGTGTCACATTCACCTTCAGTCATCCTGGACGCCATGCTCACCACGGAACTCGGAACTTGAGCCAAAGCTGGACTGGTCTCATTTGTAATAAGCCGAGCGGAATAGCCACTGCTGCGGAAGCCATATGCCCCAGGAGCCTCTGGAAGTTCTTCAGAGGGACCACTAATCTTGCGCAGACTCTGCGTGCTGCCTTCAGCATGCTCAGGAAGTGCTCTAGAGAGAGGCATGCTCGCATCAACGAGTTTAGCTCCATACCCAGAAAGATATACTCTGGCCAGGTGTTAGATGGCACTTTTCTGAGGCATAAGACCCTGTCTCTGTGGCAACTGGGACCGTGTCTGGGCCAGTATCAGCCAGTCATCCATGTAATCCAGGATTCGAACCCCTTAACGTATTAACGGTACTAAATGTGCTAAAATGCAATGTAAATGCAATGTTAGCCTCCTGGCTGCGCACATAAGCCAGGGAGTTTTGCTTATTTAATGCCCTTGGCAGAACTTCCCATATTCGTCACCGACATAAGTCGTAGTGACCGACAGATTGGGAACTCACTTTTTACAATAACCATGTATGTGTGTACAGGGCCTAAATCCTGCTTTAACTTGGCTTGTTGCTGTGCTAAACAGCAAACATTTGAGCACCCTTTTTGTTTTTTGTTTTCATAGAGTCAGTACATACAAAAAGAGGAAATCTTCAATCGATGTCAGAATGTAGTTAACCTGATGAAGTTTCACCTGTAATGCACTGTAGTTTTTCTCATTGAGATATTTAAATCATTATTTAAATTAAAACTGAAATTGTCTTGCAATGTAGCTATTGGATCAGAATTGATTTTAATGCATATTCTATCTTTACAGAGCTGCTATCTGCGAGCTCAAACTGAAGAGGAGATATTCGCTCTTCTGGGTCTGGAGTTTATTCCTCCGTCAGAACGAAATGCTTGAGTTTGAGACAGATTAGTGTCTTTTAAAGTATACAAATTGAGTGCGCTATGCTCAGATTGAGATTGATGTTGAAGAGCATCTAGTTTGGTCAGTTTTGGATAGAAATGAGAGAAAACATTATGGCTTGATCAGATTTTACTGAAAATGTCTGAATTGTTGGGTTTTTTAATGTAATTAAATTATTTTCAATATTTAATACATCTTATTGTTTATCAGGATGTTTTGAAAGTGCAATTTTGTTGCTTGATTTATATTTTGACTAGTGCTTTTAATCATTTTAAAATAGTATCTAGTTAAATGAATGCTCCTCCAAAAAAAAAATTATGATTAATTATAATTTATTTAAAATATTTTTTTTATGATGAATATATTTCCCTTAGAATAAAAAAAAACCTATTTTTCACCTCAGCGGCAGGCCCTCCTATCAGAAGAGGATCCAGACATGGAATGATTGCAATGTCCGATCACTCAAATGTGTGTTCACCTCAATAAAGCAACCAGAACTAAAAGGAGTCTCCAATGAGTTTTTTCTTGTTTTCATGGAAAACAATAGCCCTGTTTTCAAAGGGGACTCTGTGATCTCATCTTGTGATTTCAGCTTTTAACTGTTGCTAATTCTGCTGTAATAAAACATCATATCATGTTCTCCCATCCTCAGATGAAGTGGTTTATTATTAGCTCCTGTCTTCCTTTGCAGTCGGACTTATGTGTCTATCCTTTCCAGTCACAGAACACGCTTCCGCGGCCGTCTCTTGCAGGCTCTGAGATTTGTCGTCCACACCACAGGAAAGTTATCTGAAGGGAGAGTGGAGAGACTCCTTCCAGATCCCCGATGTATATATTATTTCTTGCGAGGAAGAAAGGTGATTTCTGGGTGGAGATTAAAGTGGTCCAGCGGAGAAGGATGTCCTTGATTCTGTAGCTCTAGAAGTTTGCCAGCTGTGTAGGTGAAGTGCGTGTTGGTGGGATGACAGGTAGGGAGCAGGAGAAACAAGCACTTCAGGAAGGTAATCAGCTTTGGTCAATGTTAATTTCATCATACTTTGAGGTTTGACAGGAGTCAGTGTAGACCAGGGGTGTCCAAAGTCGGTCCTGGAGATCCACTGTCCTGCACATTTTAGTTGCAACCCTGCTGTAGTATGCATACTACTCTACTTCAGCCAATCACAGGACCATAATTAGTGGTGTGTTTCATGATGGTTGAACAAAAAATGTGCAGGGCTCTGGCCCTCCAGGACCGATTTTGGACACCCCTGGTGTAGACTGTCAAGTTTCAGACCGGTGTAGACAGGTAACGCTAGTTCTCTCCGGTGCAGCGGCAGAAATCCAAAATATTTAACAGGAGAAATTTCTTCGCAGGTAAATCATTACTTTGAAAAAAAAAAAAAAAAGTTACTTTGAGTTTATAAAGCTGCTCGTGCGAATTCTTCCCTACTTGCGTCTGTCTCTCATGATAGCCGGAAGATGTTTTCTTTAAAGTTAATCAAATGTTAGCGTAAAACTTTTTTTATCTTTAATGTCTGCAGCTGGAATGAAGAAAGATGAGTTTTATCCCAAAATTTACTGATTGTAACCCAGAAATTCACAATTTATAAGACAATTAAGCATTAAAAAGTTTATGCTACGCTCTCCTAATATAACACCGGCACTGATCTGAAGTAACCAAACATCCAAAGAGAACATCTGAAGGTCAGAGCTCAAACACAGCCTCACATTCATCATCTCTTATAACAATATTTAAACTCTTGAAATATATCATGATTATACTGAGAGCAACTGAAAGCAAAGCTAATAGCATTTACATGTCCCTAATTTACAGAGAGTGAGAAAGAGGAGGGAGAGAGAGAAAGAGAAGAGAGAGAGAGAAAGAGGAGGGAGAGCGAAGAGGAGGGAGAGAGAGAGAAAGAGGAGGGAGAGAGAGAGCGAGAAAGAGAAGGGAGAGGGAATAGGAGGGAAAGAGAGAAAGAGGAGGGAGAGAGGTGAGGGGCAGTGCCCCTGGAGTGATGGACAGCGTGGCCAGATGGCTCCTCCCAAACACCGCATCAGCTTCGGGTACACATCCTCTTCACTCACACAAATAGGATCATGAGGGTCCTTGTTTCCATGGGGGATCAGGCAGGTGGGGTGACCTATCGGTGAACCCTCCGTCCCTCCATCCCCTTGACAGGGACCCTCAGTTTTAATCACATTAGACACTGAACATCTCCAGGGCACCGGGTGGGCCTTCCTCCGGGAGCGGACAGTAGGCCAATCCCACCTGCCACTGACTCGCTTGCAGGACTGGGCAACACCTGGGCCACTTACAACACCTGCAAGGACACACTACATTTAGGCCTGGAGGGCTAGTCTCTAAAGGCAAGACTAATTTACATTTAAGAGCATCACTGTGGCGCAGTGGTAGCATGGTCGTATCACAGCAAGAAGGTTGCTGGTTCGAGCCTCGACTGGGTCAGTTGGCATTTCTGTGTGGAGTTAGCATGTTCTCCCCGTGATCGTGTGGGTGCTCCGGGTGCTCCGGTTTCCCCCACAAGTATAGAGACATGGACAAGAGAAAAAACAATTGTCCGTATGAGTGTGAGTGGATGTTTCCCAGAAATGAGTTGTGGCTGAAAGGGCATCTGCCGTGTGAAACATATGGTGGAATAGTTGGCAGACCCTGAAAGGAAAAAAGCCGACAAGATGATGGAGGGATGGGTTTATATTTACTCTTGGGTTGGGATGGCTTTACATTTAAAGGTTTACATTTACTCTTATTAGTTGTGTGTTCCATGGTAATCTAGCCACAGGGGTTTCTAGCCAGTGACTTCTGTGCCGGTCCCAAGCCCGGATAAATAGAGAGGGTTGCGTCAGGAAGGGCATCCGGCGTAAAACATGCCAAAACCAAATATGCAAGTCATCAATTCGATTTCCATACCGGATCGGTCGAGGCCCGGGTTAACAACGACCGCCACCGGTGCTGTTGACCCACAGGGTGCCGGTGGAAATTGGACTACTGTTGGTCAAAGAAGGAGAGGAGGGAGAAGGATTTGTAGGCAGAGAGAGAAGAGGAAAGGCAAGAGTATAGGTCTGAGAATAGGGACTCTCAACGTTGGTACAATGACCGGGAAAGGTAGAGAGCTGGCGGACATAATGGAGAGAAGGAAGGTAGATATTCTGTGTGTGCAGGAGACCAGGTGGAAGGGTAGCAAAGCGCGTAGTACTGGAGGGGGATACAAACTGTTTTACTATGGTGAGGATAGGAAGAGAAATGGGGTAGGAGTGATCCTGAAGGAGGAGTTTGTGAGGAATTTTTTAGAGGTGAAAAGAGTGTCTGACAGGGTGATCAGTTTGAAGTTAGAGATTGAAGGGGTGATGTTGAATGTAGTGAGTGGTTATGCTCCACAAGTAGGCTGTAAGCTGGAAGAAAAGGAGAGATTCTGGAGTGAGTTAGATGAGGTGATGGAGAGTATTCCCAGAGGGGAGAGAGTAGTGGTGGGAGCAGACTTTAACGGTCATGTGGGCGAGGGCAACAGAGGTGATGAGGAAGTGATGGGCAGGTTTGGTGTTAAGGAAAGGAATCCAGAAGGACAGATGGTGGTGGACTTTGCCAAGAGGATGGAAATGGCTGTAGTTAACACTTATTTTCAGAAGAGGGAGGAACATAGAGTTACCTACAAGAGTGGTGGTAGGAGTACGCAGGTGGACTACATCCTAATTAGACGAGCCAATCTGAGAGAGATCACTGACTGCAAAGTAGTGGTAGGAGAGAGTGTAGCCAGACAGCATCGGATGGTGATGTGTAGGATGTTTCTGGTGGTCAGGGAGAAGAGGGGAGGAAAGATGGAAAAGAAGACCAAGTGGTGGAAGTTGATTAAGGAAGACGGTTGTGAGGAATTCAGACAGAAGCTCAGACAGGCTTTAGGTGGTCAGGAAGAGCTTCCAGAGGACTGGGAAACTACAGCAGAAGTGATCAGGGAGACAGGTAGGAAGGTGCTAGGTGTGTCAGCAGGAAGAAGGAAAGAAGATAAGGAAACATGGTGGTGGAATGAGGAAGTACAGGACATCATCCAGAGGAAGAGGCTAGCTAAAAAGAAGTGGGACATCGAAAGGACTGAAGAAAGTAGACAGGACTACAAGGAATCACAGCGCAGGGTGAAGAGGGAGGTGGCAAAGGCCAAACAGAAGGCATATGATGAGTTGTATGCCAGGTTAGACACGAGGGAAGGTGAGAAGGAATTGTACAGATTAGCGAGACAGAGATGGGAAGGATGTGCAACAGATAAGGGTGATTAAATAATAGAGATGGAAGGGTTCTAACAAGTGAGGAGAGTGTGCAGAGAAGATGGAAGGAGTACTTTGAGGAGTTGATGAATGAGGAGAATGAGAGGGAAAGAAGGGGGGAAGAGGTGAACATTGTAGAGCAGGAAGTTGAAAAGATTAGAAAAGATGAGGTGAGGAAGGCTCTGAGGAGAATGAAGAGTGGAAAGGCTGTTGGTCCAGATGACATCCCTGTGGAGGTGTGGAAGTGTGTAGGAGAGACAGCAGTGGAGTTCCTATCTAGGTTATTCAACAGGATTCTAGAGAGTGAGAAGATGCCTGAGGAATGGAGGAGAAGTGTCCTAGTGCCAATCTTTAAGAACAAGGGTGATGTGCAGAGTTGTAACAACTACAGAGGTATAAAGTTGATGAGCCACACAATGAAACTCTGGGAAAGAGTAGTGGAAGCTAGGCTAAGAAGGGAAGTGGATATTTGCGAGCAGCAGTATGGCTTCATGCCCAGGAAGAGCACTACTGATGCAATTTTTGCTCTGAGAATGCTAATGGAGAAGTACAGAGACGGTCAGAAGGAGCTGCACTGCGTCTTTGTGGACTTAGAGAAAGCGTATGACAGGGTGCTGAGAGAGGAGCTATGGTCCTGTATGAGGATGTCAGGAGTGGCAGAGAAGTTTGTCAGAGTAGTTCAGGATATGTATGAGAGGAGTATGACAACAGTAAGATGTGCTGCAGGTCAGACGGAGGAGTTCAAGGTGGAGGTGGGGCTATATCAAGGATCGGCTTTGTTTGCTTTGTTGCTTGTCCCTTCTTGTTTGCTATGGTGATGGACAGGTTGACAGATGAGGTCAGACAGGAATCTCCATGGACAATGATGTTTGCAGATGACATTGTAATCTGTAGTGAGAGTAGAGAGCAGGTGGAGGGACACCTGGAAAGTTGGAGGTCTGCTCTAGAAAGAAGAGGAATGAAAGTCAGTCATAGTAAGACAGAATACATGTGTTTGAACGAGAGGGAGGGAAGTAGAACAGTGAGGTTACAGGGGGCTGAGGTCAAGAAGGTGGAGGAGTTTAAGTATTTGGGTCAACAGTCCAGTGCGACAGGGAGTGTGGAAAAGAGGTGAAGAGGCGAGTGCAGGTAAGTTGGAGTGGGTGGAGAAAAGTGTCAGGGGTGTTGTGTGACAGAAGAGTGTCAGCAAGAATCAAAGGAAAGGTGTACAGAACAGTAGTGAGACCAGCTATGATGTATGGGTTAGAGACTGTAGCATTGAGGAAGAGACACGAGGCAGAGATGGAAGTAGCAGAGATGAGGATGTTGAGGTTCAGTTTAGGAGTGACAAGGATGGACAAGATTAGGAACGAGCACATCAGAGGAACAGCTCAGGTTGGTTGTTTTGGAGACAAAGTCAGAGAAGCCAGATTGAGATGGTTTGGACATGTGCAGAGAAGGGATAGTAGTTATATTGGTAGAAGGATGTTGGAGATGGAGCTGCCAGGCAAGAGGGCGAGAGGAATTCCAAAGACAAGTTATATGGGTGTGCTGAAGGAGGACATGAAGGTAATTGTTGCAAGAGTAGAGGATACTGAGGCCAGAGTTAGATGGAAACAGATGATTTGCTGTGGCGACCCCTAAACTGGGAACAGCCGAAAGAAGAAGAAGAAGTTGTGTGTTCCATGGTGCTCTCTGTTCCTGTGTTCTGCTGTATTTAAATAGGTCTAATCCCATGTTGTCAGTCCATCCTAGATTATAGTAGTTAGATTTTTTATGTTAAGATTCATTAATAGGTTGTTCTTCTCCTTGACTTTGCATTTGTACCCAATAATTCATCATTATCTTTATTCTTCTAAGCCTAAGAGGCATTTCTCCTGTTCCACCTGTACCGCTGCCAGAGGAAATGTTATTATTGCTCCACAGCATTGCCTGAATGTCTTCATTAATTTTTCTTCATTATTGAGAGGTTAATTTTTCATCAAATATTAATCCAAGGAATTTAATCTCTGTTACTTGCTTCAGCGTTTCTCCATATAATTTTAAAGTAGTATTTTTGTGTCTTTTAGTAAAGGATATACTTTGTGTTTTACTTACTGATAACTTAAATCCTTATTTTTTGTCCATATTTCAATAAAAAAAATTGTCAATATATTTTAGATTTCTACCCCTAATCCAAATAGCTTCATCATCTGCATATAATGACTTATCTATTTTATTTTGTTCAAGTTCTTCAAAAAATGTAATTTATCATTATGTTAAATAATATTGGACTACATATGCTTCCTTGTGGAGTCCTGTTTTCTGCTGTCTGTTTTTTTCCTACTTTTACTTGAATAGTTCTGTTATGTAGGAAGTTTTATATCCAATTTATTATTTTACCTTTAAAACCTTTTTTTTACATTTTATGAATAGTCCTTCTTCCCATAACATGTCGTATGCCTTTTCCACATCAAAGCACACTGCCACAACAATTTCTTTATTAGTTTGTGCTTTTCTAATTTCATTTTCTAAACGTATTATGGGGTCTTCTGTACTTTTTCTTTTTCTGAATCCATTTTGGTACGGTTTTATTAACTTGTTTTTTCCCCACATAATATTCAATTCTTCTTGTGACCATTTTTCCAATATTTTCCCAAGTTTGACGTTAATGCAATTGGCCTATAATTTTTTGGATCTTTTTCATCTTTCCCTGGTTTTATAATTGGTATTATAATTGCGTGCTTTCATTCATTTGGTATTTTTCCAGTATTCCATATCTTATTGTAAAGTTTGAGTATTTTAGAAAGAGCAGAATTTATCATTATTTTGTAAATTCTGTCTTTTCCTGGTGCAGAATTTTAGTTATTTTTCAAAGCATATGCTAATTCCTGTCTTGTGAAAGGTAAGTTTATTTCATTATTTTCATTATCATCTTCTGTTTTGAACTATGAATTTCCCTATATATTTCTACCAATATCTCAGCCTTTTCCAAATCTTTTATAATTTTATCATCCCATTTCAACGTGGCCATTTCAATTACGTAATTGTTCTCCAAATCTGGTTTATATTTATCTCTCTTCCTATCTTGTTACAATACTCTCTCAAGTAGGATTTTTTGCATTTCTTATAGTTTTCCTAACAATTGCTCGACTCTTTTTGTATGTTATTAGTGATTCAATTGTATGTTTCTTTTATAGATTTCTGACAGCTTTGTTTCTTATTTTTATTATTTTACTGCTTTCCTCATTTCACCATGGGACACTTTTTTTCCTATCTCTATTTTTACTTTTCGGTATAAAATTTCCTGCCATTTATTTAATGTTTTTTTACTGTTTTTATACTGTTCAGCATCTTCTTCCTCTTCCATTTCGTTATTTCTTTCTGTCTCCATTTTGTAATTGTATAATCTCCCATTTGTTTTGTTAAATTTCAATCCTACTATATTTTGTTTTTTAATTGTTTCTTTAATCCCAAATTTAATTATTATAGGATAGTGTTTGCTGCCCATGTTACATTCTTTTACCTTCCGATTTTTTATATCTTTTACATTATTTGTTATAAGTGTTAAGTCTTTTAGTTTGGCTTTTTTTCTCTTTCGAGAAGACTCATTTTTGTTCGTTCTGGCATCACCCTTTACTTCCTTTGTTTTAACACATACTTAAATTATCAAGTTTAAAACACAATTAACAGTGGTGCTTGCATATGATAATTGCCAGCACTTTTTCAGACACTCAAAGACACTTAACAATCATCAGAGCATTATTCTTTGAGTCCACATTAGCACACTGGTAATTCTCAGCTGCCCTGGAGCAGATTGACAGGACTTGGCTGCCATTCCACACCTACGGCCTCCTGACCACCACCAACCACATCTCACCAGTCACATACATCCTTACAGGGTGGCCCAGGGCCACAACAGCAGAACGGACCTGGTGGGGATCGAACCACCAGGTTACAACCTTCAGGTTCCAGGACAATCAACTCTACCACTACACCACCTTTCCACCATTTAGGCAAATACTTAGGACAACTATAGGAATTGTACATATAACAGTGGCCCATAAGCACAGAACTCTCTCGTTCTACAAGCCAGTTCTGATCCACACACCAGTCAGCTGAGGTGGAGGGTCATATGACCTGTCGCTGGCAGCTAAGCAAAGACAGCCTGTATTAAGAGAAGTGCAGGAGAAACCAAAGAACAAATAAAGCCAAAAGATCCCAGTAGAATAAAAGATCATCTTTAAACAAAATAAAAATGAAAAAGAACACAAGCATATATATCGTTCAGCCGAATTAAAACACTACCTTTGCGAACAAATGGCCGTATAAACATGCAATATAAAAATAACATGAAGTTAAGTACTATTAAACAAAGCAAAGAAACATGTAAAACACGATTAGCAGAGGTGCATGTGTTTTTGCCACCAGTAGAAGAGCAGACAGCTCTGCCTCCCACCAGTAGATTCTTGGCTGATTTGCTGGCAGCTGAGATATCTGCCATTGCTTTACTGGCAGAAGCCAAACTGTTTTTCTGTTTTGATGGTTGCTGCCTCGCCAAGAAAAGGTGTTTCTCCTACTGAGTTAAAGATATGAAGATAGACTCAATACAATACAATAGCAATTACAATAGCAACACAATCAAAAGATGAAAGTACACCCAAAGTAATAAAAGTTTTATTAAAACTTTATATAAAGAAAACTTTATAAAAAGTTATACAATTCCTGAAAAATAAAACAAGAAACATAAATAGAATATAGCTATGCGTGTATGTTTATAAACAAACACATACACGTTTATATGTATATATTTCCTTTCTTTATATAGAAACTACTACACAGATGGCTGTGGTAATGCACTAAAAACAGGTTTGCAGGTTAGCAGCAGTAGAAGAAGCAGCAGCAGAAGAAGATGAAGCAGCAGAAGAAGAGCGGAGGGTTGCCCCTTGGTCAGCTGTCATCAGGCTCGGGTCATATGACTCTCACGCCGCGAGTTTCACTTCCTCAAAGCGGATCTGCGAGCGAGTATTATTGTCTCTTTTCCCGGTGTATCCGGCTAGTTTCCTGTGAATTCGTGAGTTTGGCTTCACGGACGACGGCTTTAATGGCACGGTTTCTCTTACCGATCTTCTCGGTACATCTCCTGCTCATGCTCACCTGCGCTCTCAGGTGTGCGAAGAGTGAGAAGCCAAGCAATGTCATCCTCATCCTCACCGACGACCAGGACGTGGAGATGGGCGGCATGGTAAGAGAGACGGGCCGAAGTCAATGATTTTACATTTTGCTGGCTTCTTTAATAAAGAGACTGTTCCCTCAAGCTTGGAGGGACCAGTCTCTTTAATAAAGAGACTGTTCCCTCAAGCTTGGAGGGACCAACAAATAAAATGAATCACTTCCGCTCAAAACTACCCACGAAAAGTAATTAGTTAGCGAATGTTGGATGCTGTTTCACTTCCTTTCTACCGTGAGTAAATAAATAACTCAGACAACAGCCCGGTTCGGTGCCTATAGTTTTACTGTACTCAACCGGAACACGTTCAGGACAAGACTCTGTGTGCTCTCCTAAAGGGGCTGTGTTTCCACAAACAAATTGTTATCTTTTTTACATGTATAAACGGTTTACTTCCTAATGTAGTTATCAAACAAACTTGTTAATAACTAACGGAAAGGAAAAACATGTCTACGTCACATAGTCTTTCAAATGCTGAGGTCTAACACTAATTGGACCTGCTCTGGTAATGAGTTCTGGTTTTGTGTATTTATCTGGCTCTCCATGGTGATCACCTGCTATGGTGTTCTTAGTACTTTGTCTCTATTTGGTCATGATCCTGATGCTTTGAGCCTCTGAGAAATCTTCTGTTTCTCCTTAGGACTCCACCATTATCCACTTCAACCTTGTATGAACGTGTATTTACAGGCTCCAGAACTGTAGCTTCCTTCCAGAACTTTTGTGACTGTGCAGGTTGAATTCTCTCGCTCTATCACCTGGTTTCAAGGTCTTTATGTTGCAGGGTTCTGGGACTGAAAGCTCACGTGTTTTGTCTTGGAACAGTGCTAAAGGATTTTTAAAAATTCACATAAATTCATATATCTGACTCCATAATTGATTTATAAAGCTTTTATCTTGAACATTATTCTTGGTTATAGCCAAAGAAATTAGAATGTTAATTATTAATGATAATATAAGGTTTTAACCCACTCAATGTGTAGTACAAAAGCAATACATTAGATTCAACCAACATACAACTTATGAAAAATGAACCAAGAGTAAGGAGTTGATGTCTACCATTAATTTGGAATTGATTATTATAAAGAAAGGCAGTACTTTTTAACTTGACGTTTAGTACATGATAAGGGAGCTCTATAAATTCAGAGCCAAATTCAGAGACGAACAGGGCTAGGATTTCTGTCTGCTCTCTGCCTTTGAAAACTTCTTCAGACTAGTCTCTTCCCGGAGAGGTGGACCTCAGTCAGGAATAGCAATCAGAGAACACCAGTCAAACCTGTTGAGAATGTTAAAGACTATAGTTTTGTTATATTCACTCATTTCACTAAACCCCGTAAATATATATTTCAAACACAAAATGACACATATATATTTATGGCATTGTTTAGTCCTTTGCACTTTCTTCAAAACTCTTTGTTGCTGAAGAATAAATAATATACTTAGATAGTCCTCTTACCTGAATCTTTTCCCTAATTTGGCTATTGATTCATTTTCATGATTTAAACATGTTTAATGAACTGTATCATGTAAACTTGACTGTTTTAGTATTGTTCGCTCATCAAAAACTTTCCTCAAGTCATGTTCAGATTGAGGCGTCACTGTAGCGCAGTGGTTAGCAAGAAGAACCGGGTGCTCCGGTTTCCCCCACAAGTCCAAAGACATGCGGTATAAGTGAATTGAGTAAGAACGATTGCCCATAGTGTTAAAGTGTGAATGTGTGTGTGAATGTTTCCCAGCGATGGGTTGCAGCTGGAAGGGCATCCTCCACGTAAAACATATGCCAGAGAGTTGGCGGTTCATTCTGCTGTGGCGACCCCGAAAGGGAAGAAAGCCGACATGAAGATGAATGAATGAATGTTCAGATTGGTTCATGGATATTTTTAATACTATTTTCTTTTTCTGGGAGCTTAAAACGGTTCGATGGCTGTAGCCACGCCCACTCAACAATCAGAAGAAGCACTAATGGAGCTCATCTCAATGAAGAACGTATGTACTGACTGACCCAGAAGTGAACCGAAGTAGAACAGCTTCGATGAACAATAAAAAAAGTGCTTTTTATGTTCCGGATGTAGCACCTGTTTGCTAAATATGAAGCGTGTAAAGAACAGATTTGGGTGATGGCTATACATTGAAAATATGGACCAGTTAGGTCGACTAAAGTGTCTGAAGATAGAGAATTGACACTGTAATGTTTGAATAATTGCCAGTGTTATGAAATAGAATGAGATGTCACTTGAAAAATAAACCAAACAAAACTAGAAACAGAAAAACAGTCTTAAGGAAAAGATGCAGATACACGCTGTAGAAGGTAGACCGGTCTATACATTGATAAACTTCAATGGATCAAGGTGCACTTTGTAAATACCCTTGTTACTAAGAACTGATCAAATAAAAGTTTACTCAAGCACACAGAGTTCTTCCAATGGTTTTCTAATCGAATGTCTGTTCAGTAAATGATCCCGAGGTTTGTGATGTGCAGTGAAAATGATGCCACCTTAATAAAGGATCAAAAAGTCCAAAAGATGAGTCTGAAAATCCAGTAATGTTCCAGATCCGTGGGGGCTCGCCGACCAACTTTCAGGCTTTCCAAAAAACCTGACCTATATGATGTCAAATAATAATATTTAAAGTTCAAACGATTGAGTAAATGCCGAGTCATTACAGCATTCAAAGTTACCAAATAGTTCTACTAAAATGCTAGCAAAACACACATTTCTTCACCTCTAACGTAACATAACAATAAACCTAAATAGTACGAACTCATGAAACACAAAAAACAAATTAACACAAAACAGCACAACCAATCCTACAAACAATTGCCAAACAAGTAAACTCAAACACAACTACTCAACAGAAGCTATAACAGAAAAAACACAAGCAGCTTGACAAAACCCACCAAATCATTAGCAAAGGAAAACTTAATTTCGATGAACGGTTCCCAGTAAACAGATGGTCCAGAAACGTGTTTTCCTCAAAACCCTAAACATTTTAAGGGGCCGTTTTGAAACACACATTTAAATCATATTTTTGATGAGACAACATTCTGAAATGAAAATACTCATATAATAAAGAAAATAATTGAAAGGTTGTAAAGTGGTTTTGTGAAGATAATATTATAAATAAATGATACCAGAAACTACTGAACGGTTGTTAACTTAAGTTACAAAGTGTACATCTCACACTTGTGCTACATGGACGAAAAGGTTTTTTTTTTTTTTTTTTTTAGCTCACCAGAAGTTGAATATATTTGGCATAAATCGGTGATTTTCTGTCTGCCAACAAGAAAAACCCAGCAGGGAGTGTGACAGAGGAACAAGAGTTTCACAGCTTGTTTTGCAGAGCATAACCATTCGAGGTGATCTAAGACATTCTTTACATAAATACTGCCTTTTGAGTGGTATTAATAGTGCAGTGATGGCATTGAGGAGTCATTTTTTATCATAATTGATTTAAAGGGGGCATGATGTAGCAGCGTTATCTTCTTTTACAATCAACTTTAGGGTTTTTCTCATCCTCGTTAGGGTAGTTTATTTAAGGCAGTAGAAAAACAATCAAACTGAATTTGTTCATTATAAAATATTTCCAAAACCTTTCCATCCCTCCATAACTGCAGAAACATACTAATGAATATTTTCTGTATGCTACTTTTCAACTAAAGGGTTTTTTGGTTAAGGCCGACTTGCAAGTGCCTACTGAGTCATTTTGTTTTTTTTTTGAGAATTGTCTGTTGGAGGTGAGAGAAACCTCACATCCTTTTCTCAAATGTGTAGACACTTGACAAGAACAAATGTTGATGTGTAAAAGTAAGAAAATTATTGTCATTTAGGTTTTTGGTTGAGATGTTCATCTGTGTGCTGGTGTGTTTCAGACCCCCATGAAAAGAACCAGGGAGCTTATTGGGGACGCCGGGGTCACATTCTCCAATGCTGTGAGGGATAAACTCAAACTCCAGAGCTCTAATGTGTGTGTAATTGGTTTTTATTTAGTTAAATTTGATTCTTTTTCTTCTCAGTATTCCTCAACTCCTTTGTGCTGCCCGAGCCGGAGCAGCATCCTCTCTGGACGATATCCTCACAATCACCTGGTCCGGAACAACTCCATCTCTGGAAACTGCAGCAGCCCGTCCTGGCAGAAGGAGTCAGAGCCGCTCGCCTTTCCTGTCTACCTGAACAAGCTAAGCTACCAGACCTTCTACAGTGGGAAGTACCTCAATCAGGTCAGGAAGTCAACTTTTATGACCTTGATCACCCTTAGCATGATGAAAAGTTGCACACTTACTTGAGTTTTTGTATTTAGTATTGGGGTGGGCCATATCATATCGTCCATGGTAATACCAGTACAGCGATAACACCGGTAATGGCATCGTGCATTTTGTGCAAATCACGTAGCTCGCGTGCGCACTGCCCAAAGCTTAAACGAGGACACTACAGAACAGCACTGGAAAGCTAGCAGGGCTTTAAGAAGTTCTCCCTGTGATCTTGTGCGTTTACTCCAGGTGCTCCGATTTCCCCCTCAAGTTCAAAGACATGCGATACAGGTTAATTGGATGTGGACAAGTGTGTGTGGATGTTTTCCAGCGATGGGTTGTTGCTGGAAGGGCATTCGCTACAAAAATCATACGCCAGAAGAGTTGGCGGTTCATTCCGCTGTTCCACTGAAAGGTACAAACCCGACAAGAAGATGGATGGATCTTCAATTGAGTTTTGACTAGACACAAATTGCTTGATCTCATCAAGCAATCAAAAATTGTTTGATATCGTAACTATATGTTTGGACTAGTCACAATCACATTATAGATATTTCAAATGAAATAGTGAGTAGTCTAAATACAGTTGTAGATATCTGCACTTACAATTATGACTGTTCAAAATGTAATTATAACAAGGACTGAAAGGATTTTAAATGTTAAAAACGCTCGCCATAGTGACAACTGAACTTACTGCGTTATGTGTCACTGTAAGTGACAAATACCGCTAGATGACTGTGCATAATTACGTAACACACACGAAGGCTAGGTTAAAAGCTGCGTAATGATTAGATATCGTTTTTCGCATGTTGATTAGTGTCATTAAACTTCGACAGGTGTTGATGTTCCACACTTTGGTGGCAACATGCAGCGCGACACTCTGAGTGACCCACATGACCCTCACTACACATGACCGTATCGAGTGACACATGACAGTGGAAGTGTCAGTAAACTCAGTGGCATGTGCCAGTGGCAGCTGTACATCAGATGTCGTGTCACTTAATGTTAAAACTTCTACTGCAGTTCAGACAACAGTCACGGAGCTCGCGCTCTGCGAAGCCTTGACAAAAGGTTAGAAAATGACAGAGATATGCGTCGAGCTTTGCGAGTTGCGTTTACAGAGAGCAATTTGTTGAGTTGACGCAGAAATTTAAATTACTCTACATGCAATTGAAGTCGTAATGTATTGTTAGCATTAACAATGTTTTTACAATAGCTAGGAAAGTTATTACTTTCATACCTTTTGGATCTCATGACAGCAAATGTTTTTTTCTTCGATTTGCATTTTACTGCATTTTTCACAATAACACCTATAACTAAATAAACAATTCATAGAACTGTACACCTGTATTAAAAATAATACAGTGTAAAAGAGTAACTACGTCTTATTTACCGTGTGGACACGTCCTGGAGTAGCCTTTGCTGTATTTGTGGTTCATCTGTGGACTCAAACTACATGTTAGACTCTGGGTCATACATATAAGGTACGATTTTAAAACAATAACATGCTATGCGAACTTGTTATAGCTGGGTTCGAACTAATAGGAACGTTAGTCAGTAGGGGAGTGGTGAAAGGATGTCTGTGAGAGGGACCACTGAAAAAAGAGCATTTTCCAGAGGGCAAACATATGAGGTGATTCAAAGATGTTTTTTATTTAAAACATTGCATTTTGAAAGTTATTATCAGTGCAGCGCTAGTATATGGGGCTCAAATATTTAATCGAAGTGCTTTAACAAGGGCATAACAAGCGATCTTCAAAAAAAAATACACACACTTCCGAAATTGAAAAATGTTTTAAGCTGCTGGTTTTTTTTTATACAAGATGATGATAAACCATTTTGAGAAACCTGCTGAACTTGTAGCTTGCATTTATATATCTCTTCATGGCCTTTAGGAGTTAAAAATCATACGAACATCAGTTGGTTCTGTGCTTAGAGAAAGGCCCATAAATTTTTATGTTCAACACATGGAATGAATTTTTTTTTATGCAAATCTGGTGTTGCATGTCCTGTGCCATACTCATACAGGCTGTATAAAATTAGGTTAAATAAATTTCACTTTATTTTGATTAATCTAAATAATTTGTTTGTGGCTTTATTTAATAGAGTGAGTTTTATAATGGCCCTGTTTATCATATGTTTACTGTTATCTTATAAATGTATTCCACAATAAAGAGTTGGCTGGAAATGTGTGAAACTAAGGAAAAAGGGTTGTTTTCTATTACAGTGAGGCTGCACTGATTTAATCTTTCAGCAGTATTTTAAGCTTATTGAAATACTCTCTCCAATGAGAGAAGATGACTTGTGTTTAAAGAGTTGAAACTGTTTTCAGTATGGAAGTAAAGATGCTGGAGGAGTGGCTCATGTTCCACCAGGATGGGATCAGTGGCACGCACTAGTAAGTGAACATGGTTCTCGCGTTTTATTCTTTCATATCCTCAACAGGAGAGTTATTCAAGGGTCGAACGTCATATTTGTTTTTAAAGTCTATTTGCTATAATTGTAAAAGATTTGTTTCAAATGTGATTGTTTTCTATTGAGATTATATTTTTTTTACCTTTTAAATCAGAAATATCTCAGAATCTAAGTTTGTAGAAAGGAAGCTTAATTTAAATATTGAATAACAGAAACTGTAACAAAATATCATGAATAAATTATTGATTTAAAAAAAGTTTAAATACTGTTTACTTTAAAACAACAACAGCATGTTTAAACTTGTGTTCATCAAAACATAAAATGCAGCTAATAATTGTGTTATTAAATGTTCTATTTATTTTTCATTTGTATTTAAAGACTTGTTTGATTGTTCCATGTGCAGGTGGGAAACTCGCAGTATTACAACTACACTCTCTCTGTGAACGGATATCCAGAAGAGCACGGCGACGATTACCAGAGCGACTACCTGACCGACCTGGTGGTGAGTTCTGAGCTACTTCAAAACAGAACAAACTATCAGCTTCAATAGGAGTTGATAAACTTTTGGTGGGTGTGATGCAGTTTTTTTCACCTGATTTTATTCTTTTTCCTTATTTAAAAATAAATTAAAAAACAACTGTTGTTCCACATTTTACATTCATAAAAGAAAGTGATTTAAAGGACACCTATTATGAAAACTGCACTTTTGGAATAGGCATTTAATCTACACCTTTCTTTTAAGTGGTTTCTTTTAAATTGTCTGGAATATCTCAACTCTGAGGTCTTTTAAGACCCACCACTAATGATTGGTTGGTGCATGGGCTAAAATTAATGTTTTAGCATGTTTATATATAACTCTGTTGTACTCTTAAAATCCAATCAGAGATTTTCAGTAGACACAGAACGGACAGCTTCCTGCCTTCTACCAGGAAGTTTGGGGAAACAAATAGAACTTACTATTTTTGATATGTTATCTTTTTTTACAGTGTCTGTGAATCCTGAAGCTTTTATTTTGTATTGATGAGTTAGCAAAAACTGCTTGAATCAACACAGTTTCGTAACTTTATAAATGACAAAAGAACAACATTGGCAACATTGTATAGAATTCCAATTTGGAACTGGCTGGCGCTAGTCACTCCTGGGGGAAGACAGAGAGGATGTTGAGAACTCACTGCAAGTGATGGCTCTTATAAAAGCTGTTTTGAAACCATTTTGAAAATCAGCTGTTTTATGTCAAAAGATGAAGCATGTTTTAGTCTCTCAGTTCTTTTAAATCTGAGGTGACTGGTCCATTTGTGTGTGTGTGTGTGTGTTCGCGCCTGTGTGTATGTTCTTAGCTCAACCGATCGCTTCACTTCCTAGATGAGCGGAGCCCCTCTCATCCTTTCTTCATGATGCTCTCTCCCCCTTCTCCTCACTCCCCATGGGTCTCTGCTCCTCAGTATGGGAACACGTTCAATGATGTGAAAGCGCCTCGAGATGGGAGCTTCAACCACCCGGGAAAGGTTTGACTCTTCGATTGATGCAATCATGAACCAGGATGTTCTAAAAGCATTTTTTTGCTTTTTATTCCAAGCAACATAATAGAATATTGTTACTTCCATTTGTCTTTACCTTTTTTCATATAAATAAATATAAAACATGGTCTCAATTTTCTGAAACCATTGAAATTTCATACGATTTCAGATTTTTAAATAATTCTTTAACTAATCTGGCATTCCCTTAATATAGCGTACAGTGGTCCCTTGTGTTTTGCGGGAGTTACGTTCCAGAAGTAAATGAAATAAAATAATAAATAAATATCAATGGGTGAAATCTGACAAGCAGTCAGCTTTATCTTTTATATTATTCTAGATGTTTTAAGGCTGTAGAACCCCTCAATACACATTTTCTCAGGCAGGCATTAACATTTTCATTCTTTTCTCTCTTGCTTAAATATACTCAAAACCCAAAAGGGCTTAAAAAGTTTTTACGAAGGACAGACGTGTGCTGGCAATTGTACTTAGTTTGAAAACAAGTTTTAATAATCCAATGAGCTTTTGAATTGAAATGTTAACAACATTTTAAAACTGGGATAGCCCTGAAATGGCCATGTTGCTGTCAGGGCTTTAAAAAGAAAATAAAGAACATACTCAAAGTTCAAACTTCTACTTTCCCTTAGCATGTCCAGTAGGGCAACTTTTAGTGAAATGGTGAATGTCTTCCTATCTGCCTTTGATGTGTTTTTTGACAGTTTTTGGAGTTTTTTGGGGAGAAAACTTGCAAAAATGCTTCCAGCGGTAGTCTCGGAAACAGTTCAAACAGTCTATTGGAGAAATCAAGGGAAAGGGGCAACCTCCTGCTTTCCCTCTTGCCACTCAACAGGAAGTGACTGAACTGCAGTTCCTCGAGCGGACACTTGAAGCTGACTCCAAAAGGGAACAAGTTCTTATTGTTAATACTGTCCAACTTTGGAGCTAAAAATCATGTTTACATCCCTGGCTCCATTAGGTTTGTGGATTTAGACTGCTAGTTTTGATCTTCATGAACACTTTAAGGGGATTAATAATTTGTAATTTGTTTGTTAAAATATATAAAATTGAAACCTTGTGGGTGACGTCACGAACACTCTGTCCATGTTATATACAGTCGATGAGAGAAATGGATGCGACATGTGACTCAATTAAGGGAGTGGCCTATGCCTGAAGAAATGTAATAAGGACTTCATCAGTAAGTATACGCAGCAACATAGTGGGGAAATAAAATTAATCTTCCCGAATTGTACAGAAAATATGCAAATATGGAGACTGTGATAAGAACATCTGCAAAACAGTGTCCACTCCATGCTGCAGAGTTTTTTGGCTGACTGACCATGCGAGAGGTTTCTTCTATCATGAAGACTCCGGTGGTGTTACTTCGTAAGAAACTGAAACGGATCAGAAGTTACTGTATGAACATAAAACTGTGGGGGATTTTGGAGAGGGGGTGACCATTCTCAGAAGCACATTCCTAGTCTGAAAGTGCACAAAGATTTAAGGAAATTTGGCAAGCTGAACTCCTTCTGTACTGTAGAAGAGATTTGCTATGGTTGAGATTGATTGACAATCAGGAAGTAGGAAACAAACTGCAGCAAGTGATTGATGTCTGACTCCTCCCCATTTCAGGTACACGGACGTCCATTTGAATACTTTTTTTAATTAGTCACTAGAAACAATGGTCTTCAACAACGTCTTACCCTAACTCAATTCGGGTTGATCAAGAGAGAGGGAGCTGTTGCCTGATAGGAGGGCGACTGAGAGCTCCAGGCGTCTTCCATTTGGCAACAAGTACCATTTGGAACACAATACACAAAAAAAAAAAAACTATGGAAAATTGTAACACTGTACATTCATTATAACCAGTTCTGTAGGCCAGAATATTTTTTTAATTATTTGTTAGCAAATGACTGAGGCATTTCTTTTCTTTTGATCTCAGGACAAGCACTGGCTTCTACGTCAACCAGTCAATCCCATGCCGAACACATCCATCGATTACCTTGACAACGCTTTCCGAAAAAGGTTACCTTTATTTCTGTAAACTCACGAAAATCGATTCTTAATTGAAAATGTTTACAGAAAAGTTAAAAAGAGCATCGGCTTTACGTATTGATGGAGGAAGTAAGTGTTATTTTCATGGTTGAAATATGAATACATGTTCAGCCATGGACTGGCTAAAGGTTGGTGCCAGCAACTCTAACCCTCTGGCCCTTGGTCATTCGGAGAGAGAAACTGTTTGTGAATTTGTAAAGGAAAGCTAAAGAGGTAGTGAAATAAAAAAGGCACTAAAGTTTACAAGTGGATGTTTCAAAATGTGTCACAATTGCAGAAACGCTTGCTACCACAAGTTTAATACCAAGAGTATGTTTATGGGCGTCAACATAGAAGCAATGCAGAAGCACTCCCGAGTGATCAGATTATGCGATTGTTGTTCTCCAGTTAAATCTACCATCAAGTTTTGTAGTAATCCAGCAAAATTGCAAAGACAACATTTCAACCAAAAAGTTGCCACTATGAAGTAACTGCTACAAAAGCAAATATACTCTTTGCAAGGTATTTATTAAGCATACTTCTGGATAACATTCACAGTCCCTCCTTTGTGTGTTAACCTGGAATAACGATGTGGCCGCTAAAAATCTGCGTAGTTTTAACACTGGGTTTTTACAATGAAATTCACAACTTTAATCAGCCACAAAACTTAAATCTTACAGCACAGGTTTATGCTACTCTTTGATAAAACAGCTCTGAAAAGAACACACTGGCCAATTGCAATTCGTGCAGTGCAGTCCTCAATGGTTGCCCATGCGTTTGTAACTGTTAAATGTAAAATGTGAACAAAGTAGTTCAGCCACGACCGGATACATTTTTTTTTGGCTACCACCACAATGTTGGATTTATAATCTGAAGTGACACAGGCCAGGTTATTCTCATTCAGGGATCACTCTTCAAATATGTCACACTGTGACACTATTAAATCTGTAGAAGACCCCTTACTTTGAAGTAACACTAAATAAATATGAATACTGTAGAATTACACCTTTTTTTTATTCCACAAATGCACTTCCCCTATTTGTCAGTTAAAGATCCGCCACTAGCTGCTCAGAAAGGAAGATGGAACACTAGCTACAAGAAGATCAACTACAATTTTTAAAATACAATTTTAATAGTATTTTTTTTATCAGTAGAACCAGAAACTAATGAACTTCAATCATGAAAATGTCAAACAAATACATGTTAATTGACTTGTTAAAGTGCCCCTATTGTGATTTTAAAAGGTTCTTTTATTGGTGTTGGAGGTCTCCAAGAACAGATAGACACACATGCTAGGTCGAAAAAACATTTTGTTTTCTTCTATTATGCATGTAAATTGACCAAATTTGGTTGCACTTACCAAATGATTGATTCGTTTTGTAACTCGTAATAAACCCATCCTCTACATGACTGAACTGAAACGGCTGAATTAAATTTATCTGGTCCTGTTTTAATCACTTTTTATTATGAAAGGAACGATAGCCAAAAAACAGAGTACAATCAACGTAACATAAAGTCCAAGGCCTGGACCACACCTTTTTATGCAGTTTCAACAGAGTTAATTTGAAAACACTACTGATTCGTTTGTGTGGCACGATAACCCTGCAAACTTTGATTTATGCAAAGTTTGAAGGAATTATGAGCTTTTTAAACTGATGTGGCAGCATTTGCTCAGAGCTCCATATCGTTAATGAAGACAGAGCGAGGGTTTGCACTCCAGCTCTTGGTGTTAAAGCAGATCTTCTGAGATGTTCAGGACTACACAAGCACACATACAAACAAACGTATTTTTTATATGTTGTTTATATGTATATAAAACAATGTGTTTTATTGCTACAGATGCACTCACGTCGTACAAACTGAAAAAGCATCCGTTTTGAAAAAGAACCTTTTCACAGTACTTTTTTTACCCGTGCTTGTGTGAATGCATTTTTTTTGCAACCGGAGTAAAAAAAAAAGTGTTTAAACAAATAGCCGGGTACATGTGGACAGGGCTCAAATCAAGCTGTGCATGATAGAATAGAGAGAGAAGTTCACCAGAAAAGCTCGAGACTCTTCATGAGAGCATTTACGATCTCTGGTGAAAATATGGTTTCAGTTCCTTACTCCACAGAGAATAAATTAATTCTCCAGCCATCAGACAGAGCTGTTTGAGCTCACAGGCCAGATTCACTTTCAACTAGGACTTTTTTCTGCGACTCTGCATTGACTTTTTATTAAAGGCAATTTTTTTGATACACAATGTTATTTCAGTTTTAAAACTCCAGCAGGGTGTTCCTCAAACTTGTTTCACATCACATGAGAGGTCCTTTTTAAAAACCCACAATAGCAGCTCTTTAATATTAACTTTGTAAAGTTTATTTAAAATGCAATGCTTTATTCCAGGTTTTAAGGTTTTAAACAATTGAGTTTTAGACATGTACCAATGGTCTAAAAATCTTTTTTTGAATAAATTTCAATAAATCAGATGATTTGAATGAGTCAGAATGTTTAGCAATGCTATTATGTTATATGTGGCACCATATAGCATGAAATGTTGCACCGACAAGGCCTTTTAGTCCCAGTCCAGCCCTCCATGTCTATATTACTTTTGAGATCTGAAACGCTTTGTTGTGTGCAGATGGCAGACACTGCTGTCTGTGGATGATCTGGTGGAGAAACTCATCCAGAAACTGGAATCGATGAAGGAGCTGAACAACACGTACATCTTTTACACATCTGATCATGGATATCACACTGGTTGGTTCTGCTCAATTTGTCTTGAGATGCTGAACAAAAGTGAAAACTTAATGGTAATGTTGCGGTAATGCACTCAGGATCTACCAATACTGATATCAACTATTGTTCCAAATCTGTTCTTCAGAGCAGTACTCATGCTCATCATAAGCTCCACGATACCAGCACACCTCTTTATTATGCTGGGATGTGAGTTGAGTCGGTTAAAAAAAATGTCTGTGAACTGGAAACATTTTAACATCAATGCTGGCTATAAAAGCTTTTACTACCAGCAATCTGATCAAGTATGTAAAAAAAAAAAATTAAAGATCGTCACAATATCAAAATACAAAGCAACTGCCAAGTCTGCAGAAAATCATGCAAGAGCAGACCTTACCGAGACGCAAGCCTGAGAGCCTGACCGTTGTTATTATAAAAATAATAATGTTGACAAATTCATATTTGACAAATAGCTTTCATGAGCTGCGTATAGAATATACAACTTTTAATTGCCTTTAAAACTGCTGATGATTGTTTGACTTTTTTCAGGTCAGTTCTCATTGCCCATTGACAAACGGCAGCTCTACGAGTTTGATATCCATGTTCCTCTCTTGGTCCGAGGGCCTGGAATCAAGCCCAAGCAAACTCTACAGGTACTATTTCATTGGTTGCTCTAGACTTTAGTGAAGAGCTCATTTGTGAAAGAAGCTACACTGTTGTCATCTTTATTGTTGTTGATCTCCAGTATCCTTTACAAAAAAAGTCACAAAGTTTCCTTCATAATCACTTTCATCAATAACTGATAGTACACGTTGAATCTAATTTGTTGTTCCAGGCTCCGGTGATGAATATTGATCTTGCAGTGACTGTTCTAGACATCGCTGGAGTCAACCTGTCCACTGTGAACATGGATGGACAGTCTTTCCTTCCTCAGATGGTCTGTGTCAGGTGTCACTTCCTGATTCTGCTACTTTTCACTAGGCCATAAACTGAGAAAATTGTTTTATTTTTGACAGACAGAGGTCGATGTGAAAAGTTTATTGAAAATGTTTAACAAAAAAATACGTTCAAAATAAGTAAAAACAAAAAAAAACTTGGCCATGAATATCAGCAGCCACCAAGGTTTGAAGGCTAAGTTGCCCAGGAAGCCTGCAGTTTGCATGTTTTAGTATTAAATATTATTTATTCAATATTTAGTATTGAATATTGAGTCATATTCAGATTGATTCTTGCATGTTTCTGAAATCCCATTTTCTTTTTCTGGGAAATCAAAATGGCTTGATGGCCATTGCCACACCTCAAACCAATCAGATGAAACCCTAATGCAGCTCATATCAATGAAGAATGTACATGCCGACTGACCCGGAAGTGAACCATAGCAGAACCATGTTAATAAATAAAATTAAGTGTTTTTAGATATCCTTGGCCAAAAGTGTTTTTTAGCTGACCAAAAGGTTAATATAGTCATCAGAAATGAGTGAATGTTCTATGTTCTAACAAGAAAAACACGGCAGGGGCATGACTGAAACATGGCAGTTGGAGGAACATGAAGTGCATTGCTCGTTTTGCTGGCCACAATGGATAGGTTATTCGAAGACTATTTTTGAGATTAATACTTTTGTTTTGAAGGTTATTAAAGGTGCAGGAATAATACGCATAAATACTCACTAAAGTGATTGTTTGGGGTCTTCAAAAATGTAAAATTGACTGTTTGAGGAAATGCTCCTAAATACTCAACTTTGTTAAATACATGTTTAGGGTTGTCAGAGTTTGTAAATGCTCAAAAACATAAAGGTGATAGTTTGGGTTTCAAGCAATGTATTTAAAGTATATTGTAATGAAAAGATTGTTTTGATGTTGTAGGTCTTAAATTTGATTCTAAACCGTATTAAAAAGTCTTACATTTGAAACGTGCAGAAACCCAGTGAATTGATCATGTGAAAAATAATTCAGGTTTTTCCTGTCCAGGCTCCAACCCTGCGTAATGGCACTGAGCGCCCCTTCTTCCTGGTGGAGTACACTGGGGAGGGATACTCTCAGGAAGACCCCAGCTGCCCCAAACTGGGCCCCGGACTCGCTGTGAGCACAATCATGCCATCATAATTTACAGAGAATTGACAGTGGTCCAGTGATGGGGAGTGCTATCTAGAATCACACTCAGGCATTCAGATTTAAACCTTTTTGTTTTATTGTTTGCCTCATCTTGTCAGAAATGTCTCAGAATCTGCAGAGCTTTAAATGAGGAAACATAGAAGCTTTTTATGAAATTCTGGTGTTTAAAGTACATTACAGAAAAAGCAACTAATCTTCACTGTTATGAATCCGGTGCTTAATTTGTAAATGAGGAGATCCTGGAACACCAGGAGGGTTCCAGCAGGGTCAGAAGGAGAGAAAAGGTTCTAGGTGGGGAATTGTTTAACTGCAGCATAAGCCAGAATCTGTTAAAAGAGCTGTTCATGTAAAACACTTGACACAATTTGGTTAAAGCTTTAAGACTCAGTATGGAACTGGTTTCAACAATTTGGAAAAAGTTCACCTGAATAACCGTAATATTGAAATATATATGTTTTTTTATTGTTAGGAAATTTCTTTGACGTCATGTATGTGTGACCATCATAGTTTTTCTCTGTTTGTTTATCACCTATAAAACACCTTAGAAAAATTCAACAGAAAGTAAAAAGTAAAAAAAAAAAAAAAATCCAATTTGTTTTTATTTCATAGCTCAAACCTGACTAATTGGTTAGCCAAGTAAAAAAAAAATTTCTGTCTTTGAACTCATACATATTGTTCCCAGAATGTTTCCTGTTCTATCTCAAACTAATGACCAATAACTAGTCTTGATTCATCAGAGAGAGAAAGAAGTACCTCGATTTACGTGTGAGCTGAGAGTGAGAGTGTTCTTGTTGTTCACTTAAAAGAGCTGATTCGTTCATGACTGATGCATCACTAGTTTCTGATTTGAGTCTCTGAATCAGGTAATCAAAAATGAGCAAACGAGCATTGCTTTAAATGCAGACAAAACAAGGAGAAACTCTCGATAAAATAAGATATTACATAGATTTAGAAGGACCAAAAGGAAGGCCTGAGTTGATGTCCGTGTCAGAGAGAGGGTTAAATTAGTCAGGGTTTGGGGTAAGTTGTTGCTCAAGCCATCACTAACCCTCTCAACACCATCACCTCCTTCTGGATCAGAGCAGTAGCTTCTGTAGTGTATGAGTGATGAATGAGTATCAGCCTTCTTATTCTCTTTTCCCTCTCTTCAGCACTGTTTCCCGGATTGTGTGTGCGAGGATGCCTTCAATAACACCTACGCTTGCGTGCGCACTCTGAAGGGTGCTAACCTGCAGTACTGCGAGTTTGCGGACAATGAGGTAAGAGTGCCAAACTTTGATTAAGAACATAGAGTTTTTCAACAAATAACTTAATGTTAAGAGGAAGAGGGAGAAAGCCCTATTTCAGTGCATGTCCAGACATACCTGGTAATTTTTATAAACTGAATTTTTCTCAACTCGCTGACAAAAAGTCTCGTACACAAGCACAGATAGAAAAAAAAACTGTCTACAATAAAGAGTAAAAACACTACAAAGAAAAAGTAAAGAGTGAGTCAAATCGGTAGAGTTCAGCAGACTCATCAACCCTGATTATATATCAAGGGGCAACCCTCTTTTCCAGGACTCTTAACAGCTTGTTTAGTGAAACTTCATTCCTTTCACCTTTGGGGAGAAACTTTTGCTCTTTAAACCCTGGATCAATTGCAGCAGCGATCTTCATCCGTGTGAGATTAGTGCTGTCCTTCCTTTTAGAGAGTCTGAGGTAAAATCATGTTTGAATTTAACTATTGGCTGATCGTCCTCTGCTCACTTCATACTTCGTTTAAAGTATGCCAGCCACAACAGGAAACAGGAAAAACTGAAACTGCGTTAATTTCATATTTTTTTTAACACGTTATACATTTAAAATAAATTTTATATATATATATATATATATATATATATATATATATATATATATATATATTACACAAACACTCACAAATTTGAAAGCTTTCTTTTGCTTTTCTTTTGAAAGCTTTTGCTTTTATGGGCTGAGAAATTGCTTACAAGTCTTTACCAACAACTGTTTCACTCTTGTTTTATGGTGTTCAATTAATCCTTTAATCTTTTACACCATCAATCTTTTTATTTATTTTTCTCATGTTAAGTTAAGCGAGTCAAATCTGCTCTAAATTCCAAGCTTTAAATGATTAAAGCTTGGTCAGAAGAATCCTTTGAGGTCAGTTCTTTTCTTAAGCTTTTACATAAAAAATCTTTCATCAAAGATACAAATCATTTTTAACTCAAAAGTCAGTCATCGCAATCAATTAAATGTATTTTATTTTATCGATTTTTAAATATATTACAAAACATAATAATCATCATAAAGTAAAATAGTACTCATCCATCGTGAATAAAAATTTGTTGGTTTCTCAAAGCAAAAGTTTTTCATCGTATTAAGTTTTTTCTCGCATTCTGCTCTCGGTCATCAATCATCAGCTGTCTTCTGGCTCTGGAGACAACCGTCGTCAGCTGCCACGTCTGTCCGCTCAGTGCATGTCTTCATATTTTATACCCGTTATGACACATTCCAAACTAGACAGTTCATTAGCTCATCATTCATGCGTTCTTGGCATGTCTGGCTCGTGTCCAAATCATGTCATGTTCATGATAACACCCACTACCTTTCTTGTCCACCAGGCAGCAGGCTCACAGATGTCCAGAGCTAACATTTGCCCTACTTAGTTCACCTTTTACCTAGATCTGCTCTACACATGCAGAATGCAGCTCCAGAATACCTCTCTTTCAAGACGACTCAAGCAAATCCTGATTTAGTACCGTAATTCATGTAATGTGTTTTAATTAGGCCTGAGAATGAAGTTATTAAAGGAAGGAGAATTACAAATTGTTGGAGTTATACAACACTCTCAAAACGTCCAATTTGCGTTTGTGGCAGATGAGCTCATTAGCAACATTAACAGCATATTGTTTTGGCTTGGTGCTTCTGTTGTGTGATTAAATATGCAGAGTGCTTGTTAGAAGTAGCAAATTGCTATAATCATTACTTTTCTGTTATTGTATTCAGACTCTTAAACTACAATTGGCTACAAAAATCAGTTTCATTGTTGTCCTTAAAGTCAGCTAGATCTTATTAATAAATAACTTGCACTCCTATAATAGACTTTGTTTTCATCAGGCGTTTGTGGAGATGTACAACCTGACAGCGGACCCTCATCAGCTGGAGAACATTGTGAAGCTAGTTGACCCGTCTCTGCTGCAGGTCATGAACCAGCGCCTGATCAAACTGCAATCGTGTTCGGGAGAGAGCTGCCGAAACATCCGCTGAGAACTTCCTGTCTGAAGAGAAGAAAACTGCCTCAGCCTGGGCCCTGGTGATGTCTGCCAAAACCTTTAACGCTTAGTTCAGTCAAAAAGAAGACCAGAGACATTTCTGAGGAGTGCTTTACTCACTGATTAGTCTGAGAGAGGGAAGCTATGCAGACTGTTTCTTCCTCCGATGATAATGAATGTATTTCGCCTGGCTCCAGGAGTCATGCTACCAAAAAAGCCATTACTTTGGTTTAGAATTTGAAGAGCATAAAAATGGAGATAATTTCTGAGCACTTTTTTAATAACTTAAAGTAATAATGTTGCTGTGAACTTAAACGTTAAGGATGTGGATTTTAACCGTGTGCTGTTTGTTATAGACTGTGATTATCCTCAAGCTGTGAAATTAGACCATTTCAGAGTTAAATCAAGATTTTTAAGAATGATTTAGTTCTGGTGTTTTTAATGGAAAGTTCTCCCTGAAGGTGAAAAGGCTGAAATGTTGATGCTTAGAGGAAACATGCAAAGAATTATTTTATGTGGATAATGATCGTATCTGTTTGCTCTAATCCAGTGTTTTGCGCCTTCATATTTAATTGTGAAAAATCAATAAATTTCTTTCAAAAACAATTTGCAGTGTCTACTTAATTCAAAGTCAAATTTGCAGATTAAATAGAAATGAAGAGGAAAATTGACATATTCTGTTGTGCAGAAAAATAAATTCTGCTACTGGGGCCTGTAGCGGGAAGCAGGCTTAACTGGTTAGCAAGCTAAGTTTAGGATTAGTTTGCACCAATCTTGGGTTTTGAGTACTATGAAAGGATCTAGGATTTAATCAGTTTGGGTCACCCTGGTTACTTACGCCACACACCTAACCTGCTTAGGGGCAGGTTATGCGCTGAATTAGAGAATCCAAAGATTACGTTCATCCAATCAGTGTATATAAAAGGAACATTTAAGTGACGTAAAATCCGCGTCTGCACCAATGGCTCCACCTTGGAAACTGTTAGACGAGCACTTTATTGGAGACAAGTTAGCATTTCCCAACATGTATTCACATGAAAGATACAGGTTCTCTGTGGAAGGAATAGCTTACATTTTCGAGCTTCTTCACAATTACAAAATGAGACACATAGGCCTTACTGTACAAATACGCAAGAGGAGAAGAAAAAAAACCTTAAAAAGAAATTGATTGGTTTGATTTTAGTTTAATTAGACTGCAGTTAAGCTTAAAACAACCTTAATTTAACGCTTTCTTTTGATTGTTTATCTGATGCAGTTCTGTTCTGGTTCACTTCCGATGACTGAAATGCATTAGCGCTTCATCTGATTGATTAGTGGGTGATGCTTTGGCCAATAGGCGTGGCTACAGCCATTGAGATCTTAGAAAAAATAAACAAGATCACACAGACATGAATAAAAAATCTGAATATGACTCAAGGCATAATTTTGACGAGGAACAATAATAAAGCACGTAAACGTACATCCATAATACTCTGTATACATTTTGCGCATCATATTTCAAATATATTTTCACTAGTCTTTTGCCTCCATCAAGCAGACGTTCCTTTTTATTTCTAGGTAAGAGACCTTTGTCTCAGTATTCTTGGATATCTTGAAATAGTAGGGATCTTAGTAAGTCACTCTTTTGGGTTTCCGCTGGTTTTATAGTCAAATTTAACTTTATTTTAAGACTGTTAAGAATCAAGACCCATTTATTATCAAAAACTCATACTAACATGATAAACCATTTTTTAATATGCATAATGAACAATTTTTTCAAATGCATTGTTTGAAACCTTAAAACTCACTTTTATGTTTTTGAGCATTTACAAAGGTTTTCTCAAACTGTGGCAACCCTAACACTGCCTTTTACAAAGTGGAGTGTTTATGAGCACTTTCTCACTCTATATTGCAATACTCACATTTACATTTTTTACATTAATGAGCCTTATGACAATATCTGCCTACTGTAACAATACCTTTTCAGATTTTGAGAATTTTTAAGCCCTAAAATTTGTGCTTTGAAAAGTTAGACTTTCTAAGATCCCGGGCATCATCTTAAATAACTGGACATTTGCACGAGACGCTTTCCCCCTTCAGTGGCCAGGATCAGACTTGAATCGACCGCTATGGAGAATTTCCACACCTAACACGTTCAACACCTGTTTCAATCCCAAGATGCACCACAGGAGACATTCTTAAAGAGATGGACAAATAAAACTATACAATTTAACACATTTTAATATATAATTTTAAAGGGAGAAAAGCAATCAATCAACATCTACAAAACAAATCCACTTTTTTTTCTTCACACACGACTGATATGTTTTCTTAACATTCTCTTTTGTGTCCTTTATTTTGCCTTGAATCTAAACCTCAGTTTGAACATGTAACATGTAAACTCTCTCTGAGGTTTATTTAAAGAGTGCTTTCTGTCTCAGACATATTTGTAGACGGTCCTCTGCTCTAGTGTCTGCAGCTCAAGTTTGACAGGGCACTTATAGAAGTGTGTAAGGAGCTCCTCGCTGAAGCCTTGTAGGAAATAGACCTTGGAGGGCAGCAGTTTCTGGACAAGCATGACACAAATAATCAGTTGGTTTCCTCTGCGCTTTATCACCAGCTCATCTGCCAGGCAGCCATGGAAGGTTCCGAAGAGGAAGCGCCGGATAAAGACGTCCTCTAGAGTCATCTGCGCTGCGCAGCCTTCGCCCTGGAGGTTCCCTGGGGAGGACAGCAGCTGGTTGAGGGTGATTCTTACAGGTCTGTGTAAGTAATCAAGTGTGTGAGGGTTACCAGTGTGTGCTGATAGCCAGCCCTTGCGATGTCCAATGTGATGAGGATGATATGCTTGCTCGTATGTCAGCGGTCGGTCACCCTTACCAACTCGGATCCGAGCTGCACGGTTCTGCGGAGAGGAGAGGGAGAGAGAGAGATATTAAGATATCGGTCTGCTCCCTAAAGTTCAGAAAAGTTCAAATACTTTATTCTGACTGGCTGATTGCTGGAGTGATGAATTGAAGTACTTAGTCAGTTTTATTTCAACCAATTTTCACAGATGTTTCAGGTCTAAATGCATATTCGCATTAGTCCATTGAATCTAACATTTTGATATGTATTTGAACAACCTATATGGTAAAAAAATGTTAATTTTATTTTTAAATTAAGGCTTAAAACCAATGAGACGCCGATTGATTACAATGTAGTGCGATATGGAGTGCTTTTACCTTCAAACAGACTGCAGAACAGTGAAGACTCCTTAAACTTCCAAACGAGCCAAGCGTCTGTGCAACATATAAATACACTTCATAAGCACAGCTCTTTCTTTATCGTCATCCATACAAAACAATCACAGGACTGAGCATGTTTCAACCATTAGATAATAGTATAATAACAAACACAACATGCTTATGATTTTAGAACAAAGACAAAAAATACTATGAATGGATATTATAAACGTAAAATATTATACAGATATAAAGTAAAAAATAAATGTTACCGAGATCAGCCGTGTGTGCTTGGTCAAGGACGCCGCCATGATTGTTTCTTTTAGAAAGCGTTAACCAGAGACGTCAACTGGATTCCGGTTCTGTGTAAATTGCACTGCTAGAACTTGTGGGCTTCACTTGTGGCTGCACGGCTGTGATGTCATGAAGGTTAGACCCTAGGAACCCGCTACACAAGTCCACGAGGGTGCACTGGAATCGTATTTTGAAAAGGCTCGAGACTCCCCTGTCACCGGAAGTAGAATTACCTCTATGGCAGGCCGTTTTCACCATAGAGATATGCAATAGATACCGCTGTCGCTTTATAAAGCTACACAATTTGACTGCGCGTGCACGAAAATGACAACGTATTTTTTAGCTATTTTGTCACTTAATAATTACATATCAATTATTTTCTTGAAGAAAATTAGACATGAGAGGGTAGGTTAGACCAGTGTTTCTCAATTATTTTGTCGCGCCCCTCTAGGAAGAAAAAAAAACATCTCAAGTAGCTGTACTGAATTGTGATTGTGTCTGAAAGTGTTCTCAAATTTGTTTGCAGAGTAAACGTCTCTGTTGTCTCAGTTAATAGCGTGTTTTTCATTAAGATACGGCCACTACGACTCATTTTCACATCAAGCAATTCATTTATGCATTTCCGTTTTTTTTTTTGTTTCAGAAAAGCTTAGGGAAATGTAACATTAGCTTTGTACGGATGCTAATACACTACTTGGCTGCTCAATGGCTGTAGACACACTTACTACCCATAGCCGTCCACTAACCAATCAGAGCAAGCATTAATGCAGCTCATCTCAATGAAGAACATATGTGTCGATTGGCCCGGAAGTGAACCATAGCACAACCGCAACAATAAACAATGAAAAGAAAGTGTGTTTTGGATGTCCCAGACCAAAAGCACTTGTAAATTGTTGCCTTGTGATAGTCTGAAGAGGTTAAATATTTATTACAAATTACTTAAAAGGGTCATGATATGACACCGTTAAAGTAACAACTATGACTCTTGTGCAACCTTGGTTTTACTTAATTTTCCTAAACTTTAAAAGACAAACCCTTGGGATAAAATAGATCACTTTAAAAAGCTATTAAAAGAATTACTGTTTAATTTTCCAAATACTAATACTGCAGCTTTGTGGAAGGAAACTCTCTGTAAATGCACTTACTGAAGGCAGACATGAGTTTTCGTAAATCATTGCTGGAGCTTTGAGATTAAATTCACACACAACTATAAATGACAGGAAATAACTTTAATCGCACAAAAAGATAAAATCAGGTTATCAACACCTGTCAAAGAATTGCTTTATCTGTTAAGAGTCTGCCAAAAATGACTTATTTTGTCCATAGTTCTTAAAGTCACCAGACACGTCCTATCATGAAAAACCCAAACCGATGGCAGAGAAAGAGCTCATGTGAAGCGATGAATGTGAATAAAAAAAACTCAGAACTGCACAGAGCTGGGTCGGATGTCGAACATGGAAGGGTCAAAGTCTTGACCTCTGAAAGGAGAGCCCTCAGCATCCCAGCCCTTCTTCAACATCTCATGTACTTTCTGAAAAACAGATAAAGAGGACGTCAGAGAGACATGGTCACCAATGTGTGTTTCTTAAGTTAGGCTCAGCAGACATGAATTAACTGGAACATTTAACTCAGTTTTAACATTTGGATTTGGCTTTATGTTGGCTTGAGAAAGCTGAATGTTTGATAAAGCTTTACCAATTTGGGAAAAGTTCAAAGCTTATCACTGTTTAAAGTTTGAATCAGAGCAAAAACTATTTTAAATGTTTAAACAGTTTGATGCTTAAATAAAAGACACATATTACGAAATTAACAAAAGATATAGATCTACAAAAAATGGTTGCCACGACAAACCTTATGGTTGCTATGGAGGGTTTAGTGGCAACCTAATCTTTCTCAAGCCAATATAAAAGGAGGAGGGGGGGGGGGTCTCTTTCTGTTTCACTAAGGTTAAGTTATGTGAATGATGCAGTTCTCTAGTCTAGAGTGTTGTTATAAAGTCAAAATAATTAAAGCTCAAATAAACCCTTCTTTCTGCATGAAACAAGTTTGTGCTGCTCAAAAACAGTGAAAAGAAGGTGATCAAGAGAGCACCCTTAGATCTAAGAGAATATATATATATATATATATATATATATATATATATATATAATGGAATATAATAACTGGAGGAGTATCGGTTTGATTTTAAATTATTGTCCTATTGTGAAAACGCCTTCCTTATTTAATCCAGGTTTTATTTATTTATTTATTTATATATACAATTAAATTAACACTTTGAAGGTCCATCATATTTTTCCTCTTGAATTTTGTTACTATAGAAACATTGATAGAGCTGGAATTAGATCAGCTATTTTTAAAATATCTCCGGAAAACTACATATAAATGAATGGTAATGCAGTATATTGCCAAATACAAAATAATCCAAATCTAAAATAATCATTTAAAATAAGCCTAATTTCAATTCTTTCCTAATTAATCAAGAAAACAATTTTCCAATATCAATCAAGCAGCTATACCTGAAACTGAATCATGACACTGAACTTGAGCCTTTTAAGCTTGAAAAATATTTGAGTCAGTTTCATTTTAGTCACGCTGAACTGCCCAACTTCCAACACATCTGAGCATGACCACGCCGAGCAAGGCCTTATTGACATCTCTCAATAAATGAAAGCTGTAAAAGAGTGGTGTGTGTGCGTGCGTGTGCATCACCATCTCATGACTCTGTGGCTTCCCCTGAAGCTTCTGGTTGTAGTCGAAGGTTAGTCGATCCAGGACAGCATGCTCCTCCTCGTCCACGGTGGCCATGGTTCTCTCGCGGTTAATCTGATTGACATCGATCTCTGCCTCCCCCTTCAACACGGCACTCCACCAGACCTCACTGCTTTTACTCAGAGACAACTGAAGAGAGGGACCAAAAACATCTCAAACACTATCAATCAACCCTCAAAATAGAGCTGGACGTATGAGCGAAAACCTATAGCACTCTATTTGACTGTATTTTTTTTATGCAATACTAGTTTTAACTCAAGGGTAAATTATCTCACAAAATGCTGCTGTTCAAATTTAAGCTGGCTACAGTGTGTATCCTGTAAAGGCAAAGTGAAAACTTCTTTATCCACTGGAATAACAATAAATAAATAGTTAAATAGTTTTGAAACAGCTGAATAGACAAGGTGTGAAACATAAGTAATAATGCTTCAAGTCCAACCAGGTAGTATTTAAGTATTTAAAATATAAAACAACTAAGTTGAAGTCTGCATTCTCAGCAGTATTAAACAGGTATTAATAGCGTTGTGATATCATTCCTCTGGTTAATTTTTTTGTCATATGCAGTCCGCTTTGCAGCATGTCTTTGAGTGACATCTGAGTTTCGTTTTGTGTTGCAGAGCCAACGTTCACCTGCAGACGTTGAAAAGCATGCAAATCTTATTTTCATTCTCCAGGAAATGTTTGAGGTGGAGGTTTAGCCCGACAACAATTCCTGCAACTTTAAAGTAGATACTCATTTTCAGAAAAAAATATACATGTTTTTTAGTGTGTGAGACGAGAGTGTGCATGATCTGGGACGAAGTGTGAGAGAACTTGACTCCTTCTATCCCATTCCTTTATTAAAAAATATTCTAATAATAAATATAACACTCTCTACATTGATATTATTTATTTATGTGCTTCTTCTTGAAGATATTAGTCGTATTACAGAGAGAGCTCATATGTTTGGGTCCAGGAGAAAACTCTCTCCACTCAAGCACAGTGGATTGTAGGTATAACACAGGTACTCGGTATGAAGAGGTATACCCAGCCCTAGTAAACTCTATTAGGCACATTTTTATTTATTCATTAAAGCATATTTACTATCATATAATAATTGTACATTTAAAAAAATAATAGCCTCACGGTGGCGCAGTGGGTAACACGATCGTCTCACAGCAAGAAGGTCGCTGGTTCTAGGCTCGGCTGGGGAAGGTGGCATTTCTGTGTGGAGTTTGCATGTTCTCCCCGTGATCGCGTGGGTTTTCTCCGGGTGCTCCGGTTTCCCCACAAGTCCAAAGACATGCGGAATAAGTGAATTGAGTAAGAACCATTGCCCATAGTGTTAAAGAGTGAATGTGTGTGTGAATGTTTCCCAGCGATGGGTTGTGGCTGGAAGGGCATCGCCACCTAAAACATATGCCAGAGAGTTGGTGGTTCATTCCGCTGTGGCGACCCCGAAAGGGAAGAAAGCCGACATGAAGATGAATGAATGAATAAAAAAATAATAACAATCCTTAAAAAAATATTAATAGCTTGAAATTATCCTCTAATCCTTTTATTATTGCTAGTCTATAAGGAGTCAAGATCTGAAAAGCTGCATCCTCAAGCACTTAAACTAAAAAGCAGACAGTGTCATGAACTTAGCATGCTAATGGCATTAAATAACAGTTAGTTGAATTAAAGGTGTGATGTACCAGGACACAGCGTGCAGGCTCCAGGCTCCACAGTGAGTTCTCTGTGTTGATCCTGTGAGTGAACTCTCCTTCCATCAGGACCGTGAGCGAGGAACCTGCATCAATGGACACCTTCACTCCTCCTGGATGCAAATCTACACAAACCTGCGTCGAGAGAGAGAATCAAATACTGTACCGGAATACTCTTGTTCTCCTTCCTTCCTCACTCACACACACACACACCTGTCGACCTTTAACGATATCCGGTGGAACATTCACGCGCACCTCCACGTCCGTGTAGTCCTGGGACCAAGTGTACTTTTCTCGAATTGCGCCGTTGTAGCTGTCGGCATTAGACTGAAAACTGATGGTACAAAAACATGAGTGGTAATAATAATAAAAACAAATTGTAATTAACATGGGGGAAAAAAGTTCAAATCTGCTGAGAGCTTACTGAATCAACTCACGTTTTGGTTGTCTCTGCATCTCCAGCATTTGCTTCACATTGAGCAGGTACATCCAAGGGTTCTGGGACATCTGAGTCCTCTAATCTGCTCCTCTCCTCTGTATCTTCCTCTCTTGTCTCCGCCTCAGAGCTGTGAATCTCCAGCTCTTGAACTGAAGGCGGAACACTCAGCTGCTCCTCCTGCTTCTTCGCTGCTGTCTCCCGGTCCTGCTCTGCCAGCTTCTCAAACACCTTAAATGTCTGAAGGTTTGGTATTTTTTATTAAACACCAATTTATCACATCTTCACAAACTTCACAATATCAATAAATCTATAACTTTTAATACACATGATCAACTTTCTTTCAACTGTCTTAAATAAATTAAAACACCAATGTCAAATTTTAAATCTAATATTAAAAGTCGACTTTATTAAAATGGTTTATGATTTTTCATATCTTATGCTTTTAATTTAGCCCTTCATTTTAATTTATTTGACTAAATATATATTGTTTATTAATTTTATTACTGTTGTTTTAGGTACTTTTGTTTTATATGCTTTTCTGTTCAGGGCTTTGGGAAGGCCAGCTTAATAAAATGAAGTTGATTATTATTATTGTCAATTATGTAATGTTTCCAAAACTAATTTAAAACTAATCACAAGCAGAATACTGACTATCATAAGGGGTGATTTAAGTTAAGAAGCTTAGTAGTATACCAAACAATGGTATATTACAGTAGTTCCAGTATCTTTCTAAGTAAAGAACATAACGTTTTCTTTTTAACGACATATTTATTACATCAATCAATGGTGTAATGTTTTAAACATACAGTTAACCGTTTCAAGTTACCTTAAAGACCATATTCTCGGCCACACCAGAAGGAAATCCCAGCTTGTCCTGGGGGTTACTCATTAACCGATAGAAATCAGTTTTTCGGTAAAGAAACCCGAAATAAATCCTTAAGAAGTTTTCGATATTCCCAGCGTGCTGAAGGATCCCTAGCAGAGCGTTATCGTAGAGCTCCGTCATCTCCACCGGGGAAGACATGGTGAACTAGCGCAAGAGACTGTTGAAGATTTGAAAATAAATGTACGGCAAACACAAAAGTTAAATACTGAAAACTAGCGTCAGTTACAACAACAACAACGACGACGACAGCGGGTCATTTCAGAGGATGGACTGCGAAGGCTTTTCCGGGTAAGCCATACAAAATAAAAGTCAAAATAATTTTTTCCACAAAAAACCCGGAAGCGGTCAGTGAATTTGTATTAACGGACGTGAAAATTAACCTTAAATAATACTGGAGGACAAAATCTGAAAAAAAAAAAAAAACTTAAATAATATGTTAATACAGTAGCACAAAGTTACTTAGAAACCCTTCCCTTTATACATGAATTGTATCTTTCTATAACCTTTTATAGAACATTTTCTACATCTAACCAAAACTAGTGGTTTATTTCTATGCAACCATTAAATCTGAAAAATTGCTGGAAAACGTTGACCAGTAAGAGATTGAACTGTATGGCTCGTATGGCTTTTATATTACACTTATTGGAGGGAAAAGGGTTTTGCCCCAAAAAGTCAGGATGAATTTGAGGCTCCAAGTCAGAAGAGTTCCAGCTCAAAAAGACCACATTCAATTAAAACTCACACATGGCACTAAAGCTGATTTTGATTACCGAGGCATACTTTTTAAAAGTTAAATGATATACAAAAGTCAGGCCCTGGGTGTTTAGCAAGTATTAACCATATAGTTAATCAAACTATATAGATCAAACCACACCTGGAGAAAAACACTTGTGTCTGTACGGAATACATCGATTATCCCAATTATAATCCGGTGGTGAAAAGATGTCTTCGTAGAACCTCAGCCCGTGAAGTGCTTGCTTATGGAAGGCTGATAGTTTAACAGAGGAGGTTTTCAATCTTGTAATCCCAAGTTAACAGAAACTAAATACCACCAAGTAGGTGAAAAAAAATAGTGTGAGAAATAGAGCAGCACCAAATGTATCATGCAAAGGAGGGGTGTAGTACGAACTTGATGAACGAATAGTATGGGAGTTAATCTGTAAAATTAAATTAATTTTAAAATACATCCGTATTTTTTTTTCACCTTTGATGCATGTCAGTCTATTGCTGGGGATTCCCAAACCCAAATAATGAACCTTTCAACATCAAAATAGCTGCTGAGCTTCCACTTTGAAAGTGCAGGAGCCCTTCCTGATTAGAAGTGAGGCCCAGCACTCGATGCGTCGCTTGACTCTGTAGATCAGCGGACACACAGACTCTCTGACTTTGCTGGTGCAATGACTTGCAAGGCACCAAGGGGTGCGCTGAAAGTAAACTAGTCTTCATCATGGTGCGTTGATTACAGTCCGATGAAGTGCACACACCCTGAGGCCTGAACCGATTCCGTATCTATGCCCAGACTCTCGATGCAACTGTGCTTCAGTTTTTCAAACAGTAGCTGCTTTAGCAGCAGGCACAGAGTTGCAGCATCTTCTCTTTTCACAGTAGTGATCGGCTACAGATGTAATCAGGAAAACAAGTTGCAGGTAGGTTAAAGAATGATGAGATGAGGTGAACAGGTAAGATAGCCCAAACAGGTATGTAGAAGAGAAATTCCAAAAGGGTCAAAGGAACAAGCTCCCAGAAAGACGACAGTGGGTGGACATAGAGAACTAGGAAGTATAGTCCTTTTAAGGGAGTACAATATGGCCTCTAACTGATAGACATCTGATTAAATTGCTAAAACGCAGAAGACTCAACATTCTATATTTGCATCTTTGTCGTGACAGCTTGTTAGCAGATAACATTTTTTACTTTAGTGAATGAGACTACTGTTTGGACGTATCTGCTTGTGTTGCTATTTTTTTGTTAGTTTTTTAAATGTCTACACTACTTTGACAACACTATTTCTAATGTTCTGAACGCATAATTTGAACAGTTAAACCCTGTGTGGCCCGACCGAGAGCGAGTTTTTACTGACGTATACACGTATGGCGTATACTTGTAGTAAAACAGCACCTGGGGGAGGCAAGCTGCCCAGTCAGTCTTACTTGTAAATGGTAAAGTACGTGGTTGTGATTGTGCATGGTCCGATTAAAATGCTCACACTGGCTGTTGCCTTCGGGATGGTAAAGAGTGGTCATCAAAATCAATATGAGTGAGGATGTCAAACCTATAAAACCATTCCACTACTAGCACGCGTGTCACCGTCTCAGCATGTTGGTCCCGAGTTGGTATAGCAATTTTGTATTTGGTGAAAATGTCAGTAATAACAAGGACATTTTCCACACCAGATCGAGAGGGTTCCAGAACCGTAAAGTCAAGAACCGTACATTTATTTCCCAAAATAACATTTCGGTCATGGCTCACTTGAGGACTAAGAACTCTAGTTTCATGGAACTTCTGAATCTCCACTGACTAGCCACCCTGAAGAACAAAGATCATATAACAAAGTTTTGCTCAAACAAAAATGCAATTAATTCAACCCAAACCATAAAAGAAAATAAAAATTAAAAAATAAAATGCAAAAAAAAAACAGGGCAAAGGTGATCCTACTTACTACGGCAATTGTGACCCAACCGAGAGGGCGGAGGGAGAGCTTTACTGACGTATATAATGTTAGGGTTGACCTGGCGTGAAATGGTAAACCAGGTAGCTGTCACACCACCAAGCGGTCAATTACATGAAGGGAAACTGGTTTTAGATCCAACTACGCCATCTGGGTTGAGAAACCAGGAATTACTCCAAGAAATAAGGCACACAGGTTTATGTCGCCGGGTAAAGCAAGGTGAGAGTCAAAATTAGGAAAGTACAAATTTTATTAATTCATAAGTTTTTAAAAATTTAACATCTTTTACTCCGCTGTAACTCCACTCCAATTGGTCGTCTACTTTCTGGGTGGAGACCAGTCAGAGTTGAGTGGGCCTGACCACATCCACACTCAAACATAAGAAATTGAACTCAGGTCATGATCACAGCAAGCCAGTAATCCAGGGATGGTTTGGTTGCACCTGCACCACACGATGGCCACCCCTCTCTTGCCTGCCAGTGGAGATACAGTTAGTATGATGTCCACAAAAACACCCAAGCAATACATCAATAAGCATAATAAACGACAGCTTGACCTAAAAAAAAATCTCAAAATACTAAAATTGAAATCTTTCCCATAAAATCTGGGCACTGGCTAGACAGTTGCAAAGATCATTTCAGCAATAATCAATAACATGGAGTTTTAGGTACTAACAAGAATAAATTTAATATCCAGTACTCAGGGCTGGACTGGGACTGTTTTACAAGATGTGCGATTGCACGTACAACAATTACTTAGGCACAGGATTACAGCCCCCTCCTTGAACCGCCACCTTAACGTGGTGGAGGGGTTAGCGTGCTCGAAGGATCCTAGGAGCTAAGTTGTCGGGGGCTTGCTGCCCCTGGTAGGGTCTCCCAAGGCAAACAGGTCCTGGGTGACGGGTCAGACTAAGAGCGGTTCAGAAGACCCCCCTATGATGATACAAACAGATTCCGCGACGTTCCGGATTGGCGTCACCGGGGCCCCACCCTGGAGCTAGGCCTGGGGTTGGGGCTCGAAGGCGAGCGTCTGGTGGCCGGGTCTTTTCCCAAAGGACCCGGCCGGGCTCAGCCCGAAAAGGCCACGTGGGATCGCCCTCCAGTGGGCCCACCACCCACAGGTGGGACCGTAAAGGGCCGGTGCTTTGTGATCTGGGCGGCAGCCGAAGGCGGGGACCTTGACGGCCCAATCCATGGACACTGAAGCTAGCTCTGGGGACATGGAATGTCACCTCGCTAGGGGGGGAAGGAGCCTGAGCTTTTGCGGGAGGTGGAGAGTTACCGGCTAGAGATTGTCAGGCTCACCTCCACGCACAGCCTGGGCTCTGGAACCCAGCTCCTCGAGAGGGGCTGGTCTCTTCACTACTCTGGCGTCCCCCGCGGTGAGAGGCGGCATGCTGGTGTGGGCCTGCTCATAGCCCCCCAGCTCAGCCACCATGTGTTGGAGTTTTCCCCAGTGAGCGAGAGGGTCGCTTCCCTCCGCCTTCGAGTTGGGGGCAGGTCTCTCACTGTTGTTACGGTCTACAGGCCAAACATCAGTGCAGAGTACCCGGCCTTCTTGGAGTCCCTGGGAGGGGTGCTGGAAAGTGCTCCAACCGGTGACCCCATCGTTCTCCTGGGGGACTTCAATGTGCAAGTGGGGAATGACAGCGTTACCTGGAGGGGCTTGATTGGGAGGCCCCAAGACTTCTGAATGGGTTCCGGATGGGTTGATCACTGCAGAGCTCCGATCAGAGAGCACATGAGTCTTCTGATGAAGTTTAAGACTTTATTGAAATATTCAACAATGATAGTGTACAGAGCGGCCTCGTGGAGAAGTTTCTGCAATAAAGTAAATAAGGTCTTATTTATAATTCAACCTGACTCATAAACAGTAATAACAAAGGTAAATTATAAAGGAGAATACTTCCATGAACATATTAACTGTTTCAGTAAAATCAACTGTGGTATTTATAACACCCTGCATACAGACAGGTGTAAACTGAAAGCTAACAGCCACACACAACTTAAGCTCAAACGATGCTAATCCCGTCTATCTTACTAAGTCTGAAATAGACATTTATAGAGAGCAAGTAAAAACATATGTAGCGGGACCGACCCACATACATTTCAAATTTTCACAAAACACCCCTAAACAGGTCATCACTCATTTTAAAAGAGAAAGGAAGAACAGGAAACCAGGGTCACGTACAAAAATATTTATTACTTTTATTTTATAATCAATTAAAACACTCTCCACACTCATAATAAAAGTTAGAACATAAGGACCGGTCCGTATCTGAGACAGAGGGCTGTTATAGATCACACATGAAAGCAATGCATAAATCCTAAAGAAATAAACTGCAAAATGAGAATATTTTCAAAGAATCAACACAGAAAAACAAACAACTTAACCAAAATGCACACAGGTAATAAACAAAAAAAAACCTAACTATATATAAATGTACTCACTATAACGAAGATAAACAGTCCTATATTTTCCGGAGCTCCACTCCGAATCACACCGGGCAAAACGCACACGCACACACACACATACACATTCAGATTCGGGAGAAGCGAATCGACCACACTGGGACCTCTAATACTGCTGTTAGCATGTGTAAAGTTACTCACCACAGTGCTCTCACATCACATTCACTGCAAGGTGGATTATACTCAAATCACTCACAGCAAACCTCCACCACACGTGCTTGCAAGGTTAGGTCCCAGCGGCCAGCTCCTTCCTCCTGAAATACACATTCAGTCACCACGTAAGACGCACACAGGTCCCTCGCAGACCGCCAATATAAAAACATTCCCTGCACCGTATGCTCAGAGACACACACGCAACGCTGCAACCCCAGATTTCCCCTTCGGACTGGGTAAATTTAGGTCGCTAACTTTAGATCCCCGCTACAGTCTTGATGAACAGTGAGGACATAGTCTGTGCCTCCTTCGCTTTCCGAGGAAGCTGATGTTCCGCGCTAATCCCTACGGAGCGATCCGCCGTCACGCCAGGCGATCGCCTCCGCGCGCCGCTGGTGTCGTGAACAACAGCCCGTCGGAGAAAATGTCGCCTCCAGTGATATGTGCGGGAGCCGGGTACCGGTAAACGAATTATCAAAGAGAGAGAGAGAGAGAGAGAGAGAGAGAGAGAATCCAGACGCCCAGATGATCCCTGTCGCCTTCCCCTAAAGGGTTAATGTGCCGGCAGCTGACTTCCTATAGTGACGCAAACCTAAAGCTATGCAGTCACCAAACACAGACGTGCGCAGTCCCGGAACAAGCTCACCTCTCCGGAAGTGCAACCAGCTGACACTTTGCCGGGGCAGATGGGACTCTTTTATACACTACCGCCCCCAATCGGAGAGAGGGTGCAATTAACCTGACACACCCTCCCATCACAATCCACCCCAACTTCGGAACCGGCGCCCCGACGGTAAAGCTCCACCTTAACCTCTGCCTAGTTACACCCAGGGTCGAAACCACACATCAGCCCTTGCTCCTTGGGATGACGCCCCCATCCTCACTGCCCTGGGGAGATGATGCACGTTAGAGTGCTGTCCCGCCGTACTTCGGGTAGATCTCCTAGCCTCATTAACAGCTGGGACCGGACCTTCCTCTGAAGCATACTCTCCCTCTGGGGTCCCCTGAGGACTAGTTGGTCTTTCCGGGACCAGCAAGAATAAATCTTCACCCTCCTCAGTTGGCAGGGAATAATTCTCTTCTGCCGCGAGGTCCTCTTCAGGGACCTGGGGAACCGGGTGGTTAATAACCGGTTTCAATAGTGAACGATGCACCTGCTTAAGCTGGCCCCTGTTCAAGCTAGGTGCAATTGTATACACAGATCCCCCGGGCTTAGGGGCCCTAATCACAACGTAGGTCACTGAGCTCCACATGTCTTGGATCTTGTGCCTGCCCCTGACGTTATAATTACGGAGGTACACTACCTGGCCCTCCACAAGTGGACTTTCCTTAACCTGCTGGTCATGCCTCTCTTTACGGCGTGCAGCCATGTCCTTCATGCGTTCCCTTGCTCCCTCAAATGCCACTTGCAACCTATTTTGGTGTTCTACCATCCAACGCTGGACCGTCCCAGCCACAGGCGCTTCCACTCTACCCAGCAGGAAGTCTACGGGTAACCGAGGCTCCTGTCCAACCATTAAAAATAGGGTGACTCTCCCGTTGACTGGTGAGCAGTGGTATTGTAGGAGTACAGTACCTGGGGGAGACACGATGGCCACTCGCCTTTCATAGACACAGGAAGTGTCAGCAGCAAGTTGTGCAGGGTACGGTTGAACCTCTCGCATTGGCCATTACCCTCTGGATGACTTAGGGTCGTCCGGGACTTTTCTACCCATACAGTCTACAGAGCTGAGTTATCAAGGCCGATTCAAAATTGCGGCCTTGATCCGAATGAAGGCGGACAGGTACACCAAACTTGTAGAACCACTCATTAACTAGGACTCTAGCAACCGTCTCAGATCGCTGGTCTCTGGTGGGCACAGCCAGGGTATACTTGGAGAAGACGTCAGTAAGCACCAACACATTCTCCAGACCTGCATTAGAGGGTTCCAGAATGGTGAAATCCATGGCCACAATCTCATTTGGCTTTGAAGCCAGTAAGTGTCCCATGAAATTTGCTGGTGCTACCCGAGTGTCTTTGGCCGGCTGGCATCGACCACACTCCTTGCACCATTGGGCAATGTCCGCTGCCATCCCAGGCCAATAACAGCGCTGGCGTACTAGTTGGGTTGTGCGCTCCACCCCCTGGTGGCCATGATGTTGATGGAGCTGCGTAAGCACTTCTTCTTTTAATGTGGCAGGCAAAACAAGCTGGAGTAGCTCCTCACCCCCGTCTGGGCGAAACACTCGTCTATAAAGCAAGCCATTATGCTCCACCAGGTTCTTCCACTGCCGGAGCAGGACTTGTGTACCTTTTGAGAGCTTCTTCCTCTCAGCGGCCCTGGGGTAGATCCCACGCGCCCAGAATGGAAGAAATGCACCAATGACTGAGTCTGCTTCCTGCAACTCCACCAACTCATTTCCAGGTACATCTGTAAAGAGGGTGATCTGATTTACTTGCGCCTGAGCCAGGTCAGCCCCTTGCCGGAAAACCTCAGGTACTGCTGAACCCACCGGCTGAACGGACACCTGTTCCCCGGGATGTGGCTGTCTCGAAAGGGCATCCGCATTCCTATTGCTCCTACCCGACCGGTATTTAACCTGGAAGTCAAAGGAAGCTAGCTGCGCCGCCCAGCGTTGCTCCATTGCTCCTAATTTCGCCGTACCCAAGTAGCTCAATGGGTTATTATCGGTGAATACGACACAGCGATGTCCTAGGAGATAATCTCTAAATTTCTCGGTCATTGCCCATTTTAGGGCTAGAAACTCTAAACGCATTGAGCTATACGTAGACGTATTGCGCTCGGTTGGTCGGAGGCTACGGCTAGCGTATGCGATGGGCCGGACAACTCCGTGCTGTTCTTGAGACAGTACTGCCCCTAGTCCGCCATGGCTGGCATCCACCTCTAACACAAAAGGTAAAGTAAAATCAGCGTAGGCCAGCACAGGAGCCGAACAGAGCCTGGCTTTAAGGCCATCAAAGCTCTGCTGACACTCTGCTGTCCAGGCTTCAGTGAAACTACCCGTTGTTTGCCTTGGTCGTCTCTGGTTTGCCATTGTTGCTACCAGCCGGTGGAGGGGGCCCGCTAATTTGGCAAAGCCCTCCACGAAACGCCGATAGTAGCTGGCAAATCCCAAAAACGACCTCAGCTCCGCAGCATTTTTTGGACGAGGCCAAGATGAGACTGCCTCTATCTTACCTGGGTCTGTGGCCACCCCCTTGGCCGATATCACATGACCCAGATACTGGACTTCCTGTTGGAAGAACACACATTTAGCTAATTTTGCCTTCAATCCCTCTTGTTGCAACCTACTAAAAACGACCTCCAGACGAACCAAGTGCTGATCTACTGATGACGAGAAAACTACTATATCATCCAGATACAGCAGTAGGGATTGGCCCTGCTGATCGCCGAATATGCGCTCCATGAGCCTCTGAAAGGTGCTGGGGGCGTTGCACAAGCCAAATGCCATCCTGTTCCATTCAAAAAGTCCGAATGGAGTACAGAAGGCTGTTTTCGGTCGATCAGCTTCAGTCACCGGCACCTGGTTGTAGCCGCTAGCTAGATCTAACGTCGAGAACCACTGTGCCCTGGTTAGAGAGTCCAGTGTCTCCTCAATTTGTGGAAGTGGAAAAGCGTCCTTACGGGTTTTAGCATTTAGCTGTCTATAGTCTACACAAAGCCGCAGACTTCCATCCTTCTTTTTGACTATCACAATCGGGGATGCAAAGGGGCTACAACTCTCCCTGATGATACGAGCCTCCAGCAGTTGATTTATATAGGCTTTTACAAGCTCATATTCAGATGGCGGGATTCTACGGTACCGTTGTCGCACTGGTGTATCTTCCAAGAGGGGTATGTCATGCGAAATGAGGTTGGTGCACCCCAAATCCCCTTCATGACGAGCAAACACCCCTGCAAACTTCCGCAGCTGCGAACGAACCTTATCCTGGTCAGTGCTGGCTAACACGGACAAATCAAGCTCCTCGATTTGTTGTTCTACTGAGGACGAGGGCTGGGCAAACTGGGCATTGACTTGAGCTGAGGCCACAGGCACCTCAATCACCTCTGGTGGTAGACTGATAACATCCACCCCCGTTACAGTCCCTATGACTGTTCTTGGGTACAGTACAACATCCTGGGAACTAACGTTAATAATGGGCACGTAGACGGTACCCCGCTCTACAGGGACCAATGTCGGGTATAAGAACAACCCTGGGGCAGACCCTGCTGTGGAGGTTCAAACATAACCGATTTAACTGTGTTCAGAGCAGAGCAGGTCGCCGCCACCAGCCTCAATGCCCCGCCTGGAACACGGCAAACACAGTCTCCTCTCGCTCTGACTTCTATGATACGACATGCCGGAGTCACCTCAACCTGATGACAATACTGGAGTGCTCGAACAAAGGGTTTGGGAGCTTGGGAGACATCCGGCAACTCAAACAACTTTGAACCATACTGGCCAAACAGGTCCCGGTAGCAGCGACTCAAGATGTTCATGCCAAGAACACCAGGCACCCGAGTACACATACCACCAGGAGGATCTCTAACTACTAATACCCCACACATCCCCACCAGTCGCCCACACATCTCTACTTCGAGCTCTACATACCCCAAATAAGGAATGTCCAAGCCATTTGCTGCTCGCAGCTGCAGCCACTGGCATGGTTTAGGTTGGTCCTGACCCCACCTATCAACGTTTTCCTTGAAACAGCTCTCAGTAACTGTGGATACCATCGACCCTGTGTCGACCAAGCAGGTAACTGCCACCCCTCCCATCTGGACAACCAGTTGTGGGCAATTTGACAACAACTGTACCGACTCCCTAGCACTATTCCAGCCCCTTAACTCCCCATCCAAGCTGTGGGCTTGCAGCCTGGTGGGAGTTAGTTTTCAGAGGACTGTCTGCGTGGTGACTGCATGTCTCCAGGTAATACATGTGCTCTGCTAGTTGCAAGCGGTGGAGCAGTCCTACGCCCCCTGCCACAATCTCTTGCAAAATGTCCATGCTGCTGGAACCTCCTGCAGAGTAGTTGGTGTGTACGTGACGGGTATGCATGAGGTGCGGAGTGATGCAATTGGGCCATGCTTTGCGTTAGCTGGTTTAACTGATGCTGCTGCTTCAGCAACATCTCCCGTAGCTCGGCTAATCCGGTGGCCTGCGGGGAGGAATTTGGACTACTGTGTCGCTGACCTTGTACCCCAAGATAAATGCCACCTGTCGAAGGTAATGAATTACTTCTACCCCGCAAACCCCCTGGGGTTCCCTCCCGCTCCCAGCGCATCGCATCACTTCTCACTTCTAGCATAGTAGCTGCGGGTTGATGACGGATCATCTGTTTTAATTCACGGCGGAGGCTGCTGTTGCTAACATTCTCCACAAACTGATCACACAACACCATGTCAGCATTAGGAAATCCGCCAGGCCACTGGGCTGTAACTCTCCCTAACAAGCCCATGAGCGCAAGGGAAAATTCTAATAGGGTCTCTCCCTCCTGTTGCTTGCGGGAAAAGAAAGACTCTTGTAAGGCTACATATGACTCTTTGCAGTCATGTAATTCCCGCAAGGCAGCATAAATTCGCTCTGGATCCCCTCTCTCCTCTCTTGTACGATGACGAATCTCTTCCCTGGGCTCCCCTTCCAGGTGATCGTATAAGAAAAATGCTTGATCAGCGGCTGAAAGGTGACGAAGCCGCATGCAGGCTTGTGACTCTTCCACCCACTCATTAATGCCTATACCGGAACGGCCATTAAATTTCGGACATCCGCGATCTCTTGGAACAAAGGTCAAACGCTCAGCACGTGACGCAGCAGCACCTACATTTGGAATGGTCATTGTGGGTGGCTCATTTATCTCAGCCCCTCCCCCTAATACTGACGAAGGCCCAGGCATACCAGACTGACGCAAACGGTCATTATCAGCTAATAATTGGGCCACTTGTTGGCGCAACGCAGTCAGTTCGTCTTCCATGTTGCGAAAATAATTATTCAGGACTCACCCCAGTTGATTAGTCCCTGCAATGTGCAAACTATCCTCCTACTGGGGTTTTGTGGTTGTCTGTCTCTGGCACAGGAGAAAAAAACACAATAAGTAAAATGCTATTGAACCCTGGTCCCTTGCCTCCTTCTCACTTGAGTGACAACCCTGCCGACTACGCCAGTTTGTAGCGGGACCGACCCACATACATTTCAAATTTTCACAAAACACCCCTAAACAGGTCGTCACTCATTTTAAAAGAGAAAGGAAGAACAGGAAACCAGGGTCACGTACAAAAATATTTATTAATTTAATTTTATAATCAGTTAAAACACTCTCCACACTCATAATAAAAGTTAGAACATAAGGACCGGTCCGTATCTGAGACAGATGGCTGTTATAGATTACACATGAAAGCAATGCATAAATCCTAAAGAAATAAACTGCAAAATGAGAATATTTTCAAAGAATCAACACAGAAAAACAAACAACTTAACCAAAATGCACACAGGTAATAAACAAAAAAAAACCTAACTATATATAAATGTACTCACTATAACGAAGATAAACAGTCCTATATTTTCCGGAGCTCCACTCCGAATCACACCGGGCAAAACGCACACGCACACACACACATACACATTCAGATTCGGGAGAAGCGAATCGACCACACTGGGACCTCTAATACTGCTGTTAGCATGTGTAAAGTTACTCACCACAGTGCTCTCACATCACATTCACTGCAAGGTGGATTATACTCAAATCACTCACAGCAAACCTCCACCACACGTGCTTGCAAGGTTAGGTCCCAGCGGCCAGCTCCTTCCTCCTGAAATACACATTAAGTCACCACGTAAGACGCACACAGGTCCCTCGCAGACCGCCAATATAAAAACATTCCCTGCACCGTATGCTCAGAGACACACACGCAACGCTGCAACCCCAGATTTCCCCTTCGGACTGGGTAAATTTAGGTCGCTAACTTTAGATCCCCGCTACAGTCTTGATGAACAGTGAGGACATAGTCTGTGCCTCCTTCGCTTTCCGAGGAAGCTGATGTTCCGCGCTAATCCCTACGGAGCGATCCGCCGTCACGCCAGGCGATCGCCTCCGCGCGCCGCTGGTGTCGTGAACAACAGCCCGTCGGAGAAAATGTCGCCTCCAGTGATATGTGCGGGAGCCGGGTACCGGTAAACGAATTATCAAAGAGAGAGAGAGAGAGAGAGAGAGAGAGAGAGAATCCAGACGCCCAGATGATCCCTGTCGCCTTCCCCTAAAGGGTTAATGTGCCGGCAGCTGACTTCCTATAGTGACGCAAACCTAAAGCTATGCAGTCACCAAACACAGACGTGCGCAGTCCCGGAACAAGCTCACCTCTCCGGAAGTGCAACCAGCTGACACTTTGCCGGGGCAGATGGGACTCTTTTATACACTACCGCCCCCAATCGGAGAGAGGGTGCAATTAACCTGACACACCCTCCCATCACACATAGTTCTCTAACACAACAAAGGGATAATTCACTGAAAGGTGTTAACTTGTGTCGTTCATAAACTCACATCTTCAATGACTTCGCTCCTGCTATGCTCTGTACAGCAGTAAACCCGCAAAGAACAAAAGGCGAAAAAAACAACACGAACCCTTTCAAAATAAGATGCGTGTCAAAATAAAAGCCTCACTATAAATAACGTGTAGAATTTGTAACAGCCTCCCCAACCTGAACCCGAGTGCTGTTCTGTTATTGGACTTCTGTGCCCATCACGGTTTGTCCATAACGAACACCATGTTCAAGCACAAGGGTGTCCACCGGTACACGTGGCATCAGGACACCTCAGGCCGAAGGTCAATGATCGACTTTGTTGTCGTATCATCTGACCTTCGACCATGTGTTTTGGACACTCGGGTGAAGAAAGGGGATGAGTTATCAACCGATCACTACCTGGTGGTGAGTTGGATCCGCTGGCGGGGGTGGAGGCCGGAAAGACCTGGCAGACCCAAACGTACGTTGAGGGTCTGTTGGGAACGTCTGGCAGAGTCCTCTGTCAGAGTGAGCTTTAACTCCCACCTCCGGGAGAGCTTCAACCAGATACAGGGGAGGCTGGAGACATGGAGTCCGAGTGGACCATGTTTTCCACCTCTATTGTCACTGCCGCGGTGCAAAGCTGTGGCCGTAAGGTCTCTGGTGCCTGTCGTGGCGGCAATCCCAGAACCCAGTGGTGCACACCGGAAGTAAGGGATGCCGTCAAGCTGAAAAAGGAGTCCTATCAGGCCTGGTTGGCTTGTGGGACTTCGGACACAGCTGACCGGTACCGGCAGGCCAAGCGTGCAGCAGCCAATGCTGTGTTAGAGGCAAAAACTCGGACCTGGGAGGAGTTCGGGAGGCCATGGATGAAGACTCATGACTCATCTGTCGTCCTCAAAGAAATTCGGCGGTTCAGGAGGGGGAAGCAGTGCCCCACCAACACTGTTTACAGTGGAGGTGGAGAGCTGTTGACCTCGACCAGGGATGTGGTCGGGCGGTGGAAAGAATACTTTGAGGGTCTCCTCAATCCCAATGTCACGTCCTCTGTTGAGGAGGCAGAGGCTGGGGTACTTGAGGTGGACTCATCTATCACCCAAGCCGAAGTTACTGAGGTGGTTGGTAAGATGAGATCCGCCCTGAGTACCTCAGGTGCCTAGATGCTGCGGGACTGTCCTGGATGACACGTCTCTACAGGATCGCTTGGCGGTCAGAGACGTGTAACAAAAATATTATTACACACAATAATTAATAAAACGATAAGAGGCAATCATTCAATCTGTCATGTAAACAAATCAGATCGATTCATTGGGGAAATTGAACCGGAGAATCGAATCTTGGGAGTCGATTCATATGAAGTTGCCAGATCACAAAGTCACAGTTTAGAGTTAATCTGTCCACCAGAATAAACCAACCGCCATTAATATGGACCCTTACTCAAAATGAATCGTATCCCAAAACATTACTGCCCAATCTTTAAATCGTATTTCAAGATCAAACCTCAGGGAACGGTTATTTAAATAAACCACAGACAAAGCAAATATGTTTATGACATTTTTTGAACTATTCTAAAACACATAGGATAAACGGTTCAGCCATGCTGACTAACAATTGGCTCGCGCACACACGCACACACTCACACACCGCGAGGGATGGGGAGAGTGAGAGAGAGAGAGGTAATTAGAGCGAGCGAGAGAGGGAGCGAGGGAGAGAGAGAGAGAGAAAGCGACAGTTTCCTTAAGAGTTTTAACTCGAACAGCTTCACAAGTTACCCTTAATTCCGAATCTAGGCACATAATCAAGTTCAACAGTTCAAGAGTTCGTTCTGTTATCATTACCCTCGCCAGAAATTAATTAATTATCGCTTGCTACCGTTTCTGATGGCTGAGATGATGTTGATGAGTAATATTCGCTGTTGTAGATGAAAGGATCCAGTGAGTTGATTCCGCTGAGAGTCGAGCTGGGAGATTTGGATTGGCTCCGTTTGAAAAGAAGTTTCACTTTGGGTTCGAAAGTCTTTATATTTGAAGTCGCGACTCGGTGGTTGAGAGCCGGGGTTTCCTTTGTTGAAACAGCGCCAAAAGTATGAGAGAGTTTTGAAGAAGGCACTGAGAAAGAACTTAGGAAAAGAGAATAATAAGAAACAGAACTGACGAAAAGAAGAAAAAAGCAAGAACTAGCACAGAAGAAGACTAAACTAGAAGCAGCCCGAGCTAGGAGAAGCGCGCCCCGTTTTGGATTGGAGGCGGGCCCTTCCTCTGTACTTGAGAGCACTCCTGGAATCGGAGCCGTGGTGACGTCACGATTCAGCGCGCATGATTTTGGCTGAGGAGAGATTCACGGCTACTTTGTATTCATTAATAAACGAAGTCATATCTAATCAAGAGAGTACCGGATAACTTCCTACACAAGTAAATCCTTTCAGGGACGTGATTTGGAGTCCAAAAACACCACACACGTCGGACTTGCGGTGGGAAAGACATTCATACAAACCAATCATTCGTTTCACACTATTTCTAAGCTATTAGCTATACAGTACAAATTATTCCGTAACATGAGAGTATATTCAAGAATATATGTGTGAGCATAGAAGTCCCTTTTGCCTTCTGTAGTGTTTTAAAAGCAGTTTGGGGTTACGGTGTAAGATTAAACCTCCGGGCGTGCGTGCGTGTGTGTGTGTGTGGGGGGGGGGGGGGGTGAATCCATAGTCCTTTGATCCTGCGGTTAACCAGGGGTCGCCCCCCCCCCTTTCACATGGTCCTGGGAATTATCAGGTGACGCTGAGGTTATCTCCTGACCTCCCTTAGTCCGTGAGGGTAATTTCGTTTTGACGTGTTTAAACTGGGACCTGAGCGATGGCCACATTTGTTTTTACTGAGGGCAGATTCGCACAGATCAAAAGCATTCCATGGTTCCGAGGAACGTATCTAGAGTAAACCGTGGAGGGAACACATCTCTTACAGACGGTACCTCTAGATTGGCAGACCGGGGTGGTGGTCCCTCTTTTCAAGAAGGGGGACCGGAGGATGTGTTCCAACGATCGGGGGATCAAACTCCTCAGCCTCCCCGGGAAAGTCTATGCCAGGGTACTGGAGAGGAGAGTTCGACCGATAGTCGAACCTCGGATGCAGGAGGAACAATGCGGGTTTCAACCTGGTCGTGGAACACTGGACAAGCTCTATACCCTCTGCAGGGTCCTCGAGGGGTCATGGGAGTTCCCCAACCGGTCCACATGTGCTTTGTGGATTTGGAGAAGGCGTTCGACCGTGTCCCTCGTGGTGTTCTGTGGGAGGTGATCTGGGAGTATGGGGACCGGGGCCCTCTGCTAAGGGCTGTCCGGTCCCTGTACAGCCAGAGCAGGAGCTTGGTCAGCATTGCCGGCACAAAGTCAGACCTGTTCCCAGTGCGCGTTGGCCTCCGGCAGGGCTGCCCCTTTGTCACCGGTTCTGTTCATAGTCCGGTTCATAGTCCGGTTCGGGGACCTCAGGATTTCATCTCTGCTGTTTGCGGACGATGTTGTCCTGTTGGCTTCTTCGGGCCTGGACCTGCAGCGTGCGTTGGGGCGGTTTGCAGCCGAGTGTGAAGCGGCTGGCATGAGGATCAGCACCTCCAAGTCTGCTCTCTCCAGGTCAGTGGAGTTCTCCTGTCTCAGGTGGAGGAGTTTAAGTATCTCGGGGTCCTGTTCATGAGTGAGGGGAGAATGGAGCGCGAGATCTACAGGCGGATCGGTGCAGCATCTGCAGTGATGCGGTCGCTGTATCGGTCTGTTGTGGTGAAAAGGGACCTGAGCCGAAAGGCGAAGCTCTCGATTTACTGGTCGATCTACGTCCCTACTCTCACCTATGGTCATGAGCTCTGGGTCATGACCAAAAGGACAAGATCCCGGATACAAGGGGGCGAAATGAGCTTCCTCCGCCGGGTGGCTGGGCGCTCCCTTAGAGATAGGGAGAGAAGCTCCATCACCCGGGGGGAGCTTGGAGTAGATCCTATGCTCCTCCACATCGAGAGGAGTCAGCTGCGGTGGCTTGGGCATCTATTCCGGATGCCTCCTGGACGCCTCCCAGGGGAGGTGTTCCGGGCACGTCCCACTGGGAGGCCTGGGAACGCCTTGGGATCCCTCCCGGGAAGTTGGAAGAAGTGTCCGTGGAGAGGGAAGTCTGGGCATCCCTGCTTAGACTGCTGCCCCCGCGACCCGGCCCTCTCTATGCGGGAGAAGACGAGACGAGATGAAATAAGAAAGTATTTTCCAGATGTTGAAACTTTTAGTTTGTGCTAATATGTTTAAATTGAACAATGAGCTTACACTTAAACTGCCTGAGACACTGCAGGTAACAGACAACAGAAGTTATGATAAATAATATTATTCTGGACAAACTTCAAAACAAATGATGATGTCTATTTATTAATCAGGTTACATAAAAAAAATTCACTTCTCGTTAAAATGCAATTATCAAATACAATAAATTCAGTACCGTTTAAAATACAAATCAATCTTAAGAAGAATGTCTTTCTAACTAAATGTATTCTGATTAACCCAATAACAAGGAGAAAATTAATCATTATTCACATGATCATCGAGAGAGAGGCTGTGTACCACATGACCTGATGTGAAAGCTCTGATTGCAGAAACTCCTCGAGCTTAGGGAGAAGTCCTTTTAATTATTCGAGATATCAATATCAAATTACATCTTTACACTGATTGGTTCTTTGAATTTGGAAGGCTGTCCTGTGAAACCCCTTTATTTCAAAAAATGCTCTTGTGTATGATTGGTTCTTTGGGAGATGAAGGTGAGGGATCAGACTTTCTGGTGTGGAACATCAACTCATGGGTTTGGTTAATTAAAAAAACTCATATGCAGATTCAGTACATAGTGGGGCACACATCTCTCTTGACACCCAGAACCAGTCCCTTGGCTCCATGTATTGTCATCCAAATGTTTGAGCCAAGCTTTGAGGTCACTCTCAGCTCTATTCCAAAAGAACAGGTCTTTTGTTTATTTCGCATGACCATGTCAGAGACATCTTAGAAACATCTGGCTCAATCGGCGGCCGTCCTTGTTGGTTTCTGCACTCAATACAAATGGCCAGGGCTTCTCAAGCAGATCACTCAAAGGCATAATTCAGTTTCTTACAAGACCATCGCCCCAAAAAAGCAAGCACCTTCCCCTCCAATAGCAGAAAGAATTTTGCGATTAAACCGCCTGGGGCAAAATCACCCCCAACCCCCCCTTACTCCACCAAACCAGCAGTGACATTCTGCCTCAAGACGACGACCTTGAGCAATGTTTTCAGATAAGGCCTGCTAGAAATAAATATACATGCTGGAGAAAAGGTCTTCTGGAAACCAAAAGCCATGCTGAGCAAATTTGATCAAAATACACTGCAAATGAAAAAAGGGGGAAAATAGCAATTCTAAACGTTAAGCCACTAAGAAACAAGGCACACCTTGAAAATGATTTCATTTTAACACATAACTTAGATTTTATGTTGCTAACTGAAACATGGCTAGATGATAGCTGTAGTGCAACCATACAAAACGAGGATGCACCAGGGAACTTCTTATAGAGTCATGCCTCTCGTTCTGATAAGAAAAGAGGCGGAGTCTCAAATAAGTACAAGAACATTTTTGAATGCAAACAGGTCAATCTTTACACATTTTCAATATCTGAGTATAGCTTTAAAAAGCACCAAACGGGTACTTCTCACCACCTTATACAGGCCTCCAAAGTACTCTACAGCAGTTACTGATGATAACACTGAACTGCTCTCAGCCATCTCTTCGAAGTCTGACACTTTTATCATCGCTGGGGATTTTAATATTCAGACGGACAAGCCCGATAATAATGCTGCCAAAGAACTCAACAATATTTTAAACACATGATTCAACACGTTCAGGGTGTCACACATTGTCACGATCACACACTGTACTTAGTAATTAGTAAGGGCTTAAATATTTTATCCACCGTTGTGCAAGATGTTGCTCTGTCTGATCACTTCTGTGATTTTGTTGATGCGTCAATCTCCCATGTCAAAATCTATTTCTGTTAGAAAAAGACACATAAATGATAACACCAGCGAAATGTTTATGCATGCCATATCTCAAACACCAAGCATCACTGCTGGCACAGCTGACTTCCTTTTTGGTGCATTTACTTTAAAAAACAAGTCCTTTATTAAAACCTGACAGAAAAAAACACCCAGGAGAAATTCAACAAAAGATCAAAATATGAAAAGACTTTGTAGGAAGGCTGTAAGGAGGTGGAGAAAATCTAATATAAAGAGAGTCTAGGTGCTTTTAATTTAGAATTCATAACATCTAGGCAAGAGTTTTTCTCAAACTTAATTAATAACAACCTCAGCAATACACAAACTCTCTTTGCAACGGTAGAGAGGTTAACCAACCCACCAAACCAAACTCCAAATGAGCTTCTGTCTGAGGATAAATGCAATGAGTTAGCTTCATTTTTCATCAATAAAATCATTAACATCAGAAAAGGCATTAGTGCTTCCCCCTGCAGGGCTGGGGATAGACATCCTCAGCCTCGACTCTCAATGTGCACCTTTAACCTTATCGATAGCAAAACATTAGAAGAGACAATTCTTAAAACATCAACATGCGGTCTTGACACTCTTTTTAAAATGGTTCTTAAGAGTCTAGAAAAGGACCTCTTAGAAGTTATAAACACCTCCTTGTACTGTTGTTCTTTCCCCAAATCCCTTAAAACCGCAGTGGTAAAGCCACTACTGAAAAATACAAACTTAGATAATACTGTACTGAGCAACTACAGGCCCATCTCCAATTTCACTTTCATTGATAAAATTATGGAAAAGATTGTGAAACTAAATGAGTTTCTGACCCAAAATGAATACATGGATTGTTATCAGTTGGGTTTCAGAGCTCATCACAGCACAGAGACAGCTCTACTGAAGATAGTCAATGACATCATGGTTATACACCGATGCAGGAAAAGTGACTGTCCGGGTTCTACTCGATGTGAACACTGCCTTCGACACAGTTGACAACAAAAACCTTCTACATAGACAAGAAAACTGTGTTGCTCTTTCAGGAACTGTGATGGTCCGCTTCGTCGCAAGACTTCGTATCAGAGCCACTCATCTCCTCTTTTATGTTGCACTCATGTCATTAAAAGAGCCAGCTTTCATAAGATTTCATCTCGTGAAAAAACAAGCCGACATTGCTATTTTTCATTTGCCCCTGATATCTTTTGGCCAGATTGGAGTTTGTGTTAGCGTGTTTTGGTTTGAGTGTTGACCAGTAATTATTAACTAATTATAAAATCCTGAGTTAGGGTTAAGTGAAAAGTAACCAATTCACAATTTTTTTTATTAGCATGTTCTCCATTATTTCGTTTTGTATGCAATCAGTTTTTTTGCATTTATATCATAGACTCACTATTCACCAAGCAAGCAGAAGCCTAATGGAGTAAAGAGGAGTGACACATATTAAGTGACGAGTCTCCAAGTCAAACTCAAAGTCTGTGGTAAAATCCATTTTGAGTAAATCCAACCCAAACCAGGTTGTGGTGTTATTAAAATCTTATGCGAGGGTATTTTGTAGAAAGATTTAGACCTTGGTTGGAAGAGAATGTGTATGTTTTCATGTTACCCTTTGAAGTTTCCTTCTCCAATGGTGATGTTCTCCAATGGTGATAGTTCTCCAACTATGATGTTGAGAGAGAGAGAGAGAGAGAGAGAGAGAGATAATCCCCTCTGCAGGATAGGGCCAGTCTCAGAGTGTTAGCCTGCCAGCTGCCGGTGATGTTCTCTCTTCCTCTCTCTCCATCTTTAGCAGTAAAGGGTCTGCTCAACAAGAAACATGATGCTAAGGTCAGGCACACAAGTTTTCTCTCTCTTCCTCCATCCTTTCTTCAATGACATCTTTCCCAATTGCTCCCTCTATACTCAGCTCTATCCCCAGATACCCCTTTTATAATATCTCTTGAGTTGTTTCAAGTGAAAGTGATTGTAAAAGTAATTTTGCTATGTGGAATAGAAGCAGTTGGTTTCTCAGTCTGGAGAACATCTTCAGAGAGCATCAGTTTATAGAGATTAACTGATCTGACTCCCAATCCATACCGAGAGGATTAAGAGCCGCAAGAGTGTTATTTCTGGAACAGAATATTCCAAAAGTATCTACTAAATTCACATACGTAGAGACTGTAGGTATTATAAATGTTCAAAAGCAGGATTTCTTTGCTTGCTGTGCTTATCTATTTCGATGTAATCAGTGTTACAAAGTCTGTGGTAAAAAATTAAGGTAAACCGTGTTGAGTAACCAACCCAAGCTAGAAACCTACATTTAGAGTTTTTTAGACTTTTTTGTACCCCAGTGACTAGCGACTTTTTCTGCGGGTCCTAGCTGATAGGCTCTTTGAACGGAGGAACGTGGCTGCAATGACTGTGCTGAGTCTTTCTGTCACTCACTGTCTTCGCCCCCACACCAGACCTGCTCCTCTGTCAATGCCATTCACTTTATATAACAATCAATGCTCCCGGTGCAAGGTTCTTCTTCTTCGTCTGCTGTTTAAAGGCAGTTTGCAAGTCTTCTAAATAAAGCATTACCACCACCAACTGGAAAGTAGTATGATCTCTACATGAAGAAGGAAAAATTTACCTTTCCTGTTATTATTAAATTATATTCAAAAATGATTCTTAGTCTATTTAGGAAATGAAAGTATTGCCTTATACGTTTTTGTTTCCTTTAGGATTTAGATCATTGTGATAGGCTCTGTTATTATTTCCCTAATCTTTTTCATAGTGCAGTGGCTCCCTTTGCCACGGTAGACGAACTGATGTGGATCCAGTTTGGGTGATATAGAATATTCAGTCGATTCAAATTTCCACTCAACCTGATCACTTCCCTGTTTACTTATCTTGTGCTCTTCTTATGCACTCTCGCCAACCAATCAGCAGCTTATTCGAACACAGCAGGACATTACATAAAAGGTTCCAAAAACCTTTCTGGTAAAGATCTGGTTATGGATTCACATTTATGCATTTACCACATGTTTTTGTCCGAAACAGGTTACAGTAGAGGAGAAAGAGATATTTAATTTGTTACACAGTCAAATTCTATCTCAGTTCACTCATAATAAAAGCTGTATCTACTGATCAAATTGATAAAATTCCTCTGATTAGCTCCCCATGTCTTCTGTCCACCAATTGCTGGTGTGTGGTCAGTGTTCTGGCGCAGAATGGCAGCCATCACATCTTCCAGGTGGATGCTGCACACTGCTGCTTGATTCAGAGACAGCCCCTTCCAGATGTAAAGATTTTATGGTCATGTCAGCGCTGTGCTTATGTGCACTGTTCTGAAGTGTGCTTCTTTAAGTGTAGCAATCACATTTTTCTTTAGATGTCACAGTGTCATTATTTATTTCTTTTTTTATATTTTGTCGACTTTGGAATCAGCCAGTAGTGTATTTTCTTGCTTAGAAAAGTTGATAACAGTGTTTAAGTTTTGTGACTTTAGCTAAAATTACATATTAGATCACTAATGCTGCTTTTCGATTAAACCACGGCACAGTTCTGAACGGTTCTGTACGGTATGTTGCGCTTTTCCGTTGTGTGCTTGCAGTGGAACTGACACCTTTTTTGGTTCCTCCTTCAAGCTGATTCCACAACCGACGCTAAAACCATAACCTACTCTATTCTTGTTGATTGGTCGGTCAAGCATGATGTACGCAAATGCTGATTGGTTTGAGAAAATCGTCACTGCTTGCGCAAAGTAGATATCCACATGTGATGAGTGGATTCATTTTCCCAGTGATGGGTTGCGGCTGGAAGGGCATCCACCGGGTAAAACATATGCCAGAGAGTTGGCGGTTCATTCCGCTGTGGCGACCCTGAAAGGGAAGAAAGCGACATGAAGATGAATGAATGAACGAGTGGATTCATCATTCACGAGAGAGGAAAAAGCTTTTATTGTGTGTAATATTGTTGCTTGCGATCAAAAAGCGCAACGCTATGTCTGGGCAATCTTGGCCAAATGAGGAGGTTCAGACCTTCCTGTCGTTGATCGCGGAGGAGTGAATTTAGTGAGATCTGGATGGCGCAAATTTCTGTTGCAATATTTATTACGTCAAAGCGGGGGTGGGGCTAAAACGGAGTGACGTCGTCTATTTGACATACCAACACTATAAACAATGGTAAAGCAAAGCTGGACGTACTGCACCGAACTGAACTGTACAGAGTTGTACAATGGAAAAGAGCCATATCAGGACCAAGACTAAATGTATCATTTTAATTTGGTCCAGACTTTATTGGCAATAATAAATTAACTACAAATATGAACACAGCCTAAAGCTCAATATCACTGGAAAGAAATATTTCAATCCTTTCATATACCAGGAACAGACCAACTCTCTAGCTTTACCAAATTAATTGTTTGATTTCAATTCAACCGGTGTTTTTTTAGAAGCTGAACTATTCACAGATTTCACTCTGAAATGAGATATCATGGAAAGTACTTTGTAACCTCTAAATGCATCAGAATAATCAAGTCTAATCTGAACATAATCCCATGTCTCTGGGCCATGTTTTTTTTACCAGAAAGCTACAGGAGTGAGACAGTGAATCTGATCTTTTTTTCTCCTGGTCAGTCTCTGTGAGGGATTGGAACACTGACTGTGTAATCTGGAGGATAATCTGTTTTATCGCTGAATTAGCCATGATTTATGTAATCATAGATAGTGCTGGCAGTTATCAGAGGATGCTAAAAGCTCTCAGGGGGAAAATAAAGTCCTTTCATTTACCAAACTGTGTCACAGCCAAACGGTGGATTTATTAAGAAAAACGTGTTTCATTCTGAGAGCAGGGCTTAATGGAGGGTAGGATTCAGAGGAATGTTTGAATACATTCAATTTGAAACTGAAAGCAGAAAAGTACCCACTGAAAAATGAATGGCTTTAATATGTCACCATGATGAGGCTAATGCACCTTCCGAAGAACCTAGTCTCTGAAACTGGAACCAGTGAGATGAGTGATGCATCCTTCTTTTTATTCTATAGGGGTCTCCTGACACCAGCCTTAACACTACTGAGGATGAAGAAGGTCAGATATAGACTTTTCTCCATTAGAACATCATTTTGACCATCATTGTATCATGATCATCATTGTATGCCTAAAATACATCCTTACTGAGGGTGCAATCAACAGATTAAATAACAATTTCATCTGATTTTGGAGTCCATCTTAACTTTGGTCATTTTTGAATTGTGTACATTTACTTACGATTAGCACTTTGAGATGTCCACAGATGTCACTCTCAAATAAGGCATCACAGAGCTGACTTTGATCCTGATTTGGATTCTCTAAATGCATCAGAATAATCAAGTATAATCTGAACACAATCCTGAGTCTGAGCTATGAGGTATTTTGTTAGAAAGTATTAGGAGTGAGACTGGGAATGTGACACCAGCATCATTACCAATGAAAAGAAAGAAGGTCGAAAATAGACTTTTTAACATCAAAACTAAAATATTGTCATTGTATTTCCACAATGAATATCCACACTGAAGATGCAATCAACACATGAAATATCAACTATTTCATCTGAATACGAAGTCTGTCATAAGCTAGGCTTCTGGATTTGAGGAGGCGATTGCATTTAAGGACAGCCACCTCCACCACCGTTATGAACACCACCGTTATGGACATACTTACATACAAAAACAGTGATTGGGGGTTCAGACTGTGTGCAATCAGGAAGGAGACTGCTCTATCCAGATAATACTCAGATGCTAGGCTGGCTCTCTTTTAGGCCACCACCAAGAGAGTTGCTGCATCAAATAGTTTGCCCCTTGTTTTTTCCGATTCAGATTGGCTCCGCTCCAGAATTGTATGTGCCTGATTTGTCCCATTCGGGTGTCATATCGGAAGGCAGTTCAGAAGAGTAGATGACAGAGCTGATTTCACCGGGCTGCCAGAGAGATCAAGTTAGATGAATCAACTGCCTCCTCTCCTCTCTCACCTTGGCCCTGTCCGGTATTGTGGGGTTTAGCAGAGAAGGCTTGAGTCGATTTTGTGGTGTAATATGCTAAGCAGCCTGGATGGCAGACAATCTCTGATTCACAATCAGCCTCAAGTGAGACCTCATTGGTTGAATTCAGATTCTGTCTCAAGGTCAGGTACCCAGATGATTTTATACCCTGTCGTCCTCTGGGTTTCACCAATACATTAGCTGCAAGGCGGCCCCAGGTATAGGGACAATCAGAAGGTTGGTGTTGAGGCCATTAGTAGAATATCAGGAAGTTACCACATACACAGCATCTGAGGTCACATTGCACAACCCATTGCAGTAAAAAAAAACCCACTCCGGTATGGGAGGAGCGGCCTCCAGGTCGCTAGTGAGAAAAACTCGACTGCACAATCTGAACAATGAACACATCTCTTCACCTGTGTGGCATCTAGGTGGAGCCAGTATTAGCTGAAGAAGGCAAAGGGCTGCCCCAGCTCGGGAAAGGATCATGTTGCTTATGGGATATGGATGAATTTTTGCAGCTGGAAGATCACAAAAGTCTCCTAGCTTTTTGGCTCCTCCTGCTCCAATAGCCACAGTTGACAGAGTGGAACACATTCTTTATATCGGGGTCATAAAAGATTCTGCCGGTAGTCTCTCATAGAGGGCACACATGTGGACAAACATAGGAATACTCTGCTTACTCTGCTACACCTGTTGGGGCGAGAGGAGCCAAAAAGCTGGAGGTTATCTCCAGGGGCAAAAATAGCGCACGTATCACTAAGAATGGCGCAACCCAAGCTGGACAACCCTTTGTACATCTCAGACAATGCTACCACCGCTTAGCACGGCTAAAGAGACGGATTCAACACTCAGGTTATAGTACCTGGTATAGTACGCAGCATGCAGATCTCTGCCAGCGTAGTCCCTCTTGCCAGCGCCCAGGAGGCCACAACACCTCTGATAGAGTGCGCTCCCAACTGCAGGGAGCAAGGGACATCGGACACTGTCTATGCGGTAGAGATGGCCTCCACTAGCCAGTGGACCAACCTCTGTTTGGAGACAGCCCTCCTTATCGTCTGCTGTCCTCCAAGCATACAAAGAGCTGACCAGAACTTCTATGGTACCATGTCCTTCTACATAGGTTCTCAGTGCTTGAACTGTGCAATTTCGACCAGGTGTGAGTGCTGCCTCCTCTCTGGGCAGAGCTTGGAGGTTCACTACCTGAGATTTGAAGGGGATGGTAGGAACCTTAGGCACATCCAGGCCTGGGCTTAATAGTAACATGAGTATCACCAGGTCTGAACTTTAAGCAGGGCTCATCGACAGAGAGTGCTTGCAGATCCCCCACCCTCTTAATCAAAGCTAACGCGACCAGGAGCGCTGTCTTAATTGACAGAATTTAAGCTCTACTGATTCAAGTGGCTCGAAGAATCTGACCATTAACTCATGTCGTTCCAACGTGTTGCCTTCAACCGGAAGCTGATAGGCATAAATCGTGGCAAAGTAAACCTTCACGGTGGATGGGGACAGTCGATCCAGACCCTCATGGAGGAAGGTTAGCTCGAGATCAGCGGGGCAGCTGCTTGGGTCTACTTGGCGAGAGTGACAACAGTCAATGAACTAACCCCACTTGCCGGCATACACAGATTTGGGACCACGGACGTGACATAACCGGGGGTTCTTCACACCTAAGGTACCAGACATGAAGTTCCAGAGGTCTGGGCGCAACTGCGGAACCCATATGCCCTGGAGCCTCTGGAGTTTTCAGAGGGACCACCAATTTGTGCAGACTTTGCGTTCTGCATTCAGGAGGCTCAGGGCACGACCTCCAGGGAGGCATGTTCACATATTCGACGAGTTTAACTCCATACCCAGAAGAATATGCTCAGGCCGGGGGCCTAACAGCTGAAGTGACAAAAGACCCTGTCTCTGTGCCCAATCAACTGAGACCTCGACTAGGCCAGTATCAGCCAGTCATCCAGTACATTCGGATTCGAACCCTTTCCAGTATAACGAGACTAAGCCACCTTAAATACCTTTGAAAAGGTGCGCGAGGACAGAGACAAGACAGTGGGAGGACACAGTACTGATGCACTTGACCTTCGAGGCCAACCGAAGGAGTCTGTGGCAAGGGAGTATACTCACGTGAAGTACGCATCCTTCAGATCACTTGTGGCAAACCAATCCTCTGGACGAACTAAATGGGACATGCGTCATCCTGAGAAATGCAGCAGTGGAGATCGCATTATCAAGCACACTGGAGTCGTTATAAGATGCCAGCAGCGCATGTTCCGATAATTCTCTGTGGCAGAGCGGGAAGCACGTGGGATGGAAACCGTGCATGCAGCCCAGTTTCGACGCTCTAAATGCCGTAGTACTCGTAGTCAAAACATCTCCGGTGGCGGCCGGAAATAACGCCAGCCTCGTTGAAATGCACTAAATGACAGAACAGTGCATTTCTACACAGTCTGATCCTACGACCGCTGCATAAACATACTGACATGTTTATGCCCAAAAATACTGATACAGCTATCGAGCTATCCGTCAATGCAATCGATCCACCGCATCCACAGATTTGTGCGGTTGACATGTTTGAAACATGCTACAAATATTCGACCGGCAACTAGTTTCATAAACAACGTCTTTGAATCCCCTTGTATTTTTGGCCTGGCAAAAACGTGCTGTTTTCACCGGTCCCTCCCAAAGATGAGATTTTGGCACGCCCCTACTAACCGGCGCTCTCAACGCTCGTCTGGTCTGAAAAAAATAACACAGCCAGCGACACTGTAAACACATGTTATTGCTTTAAAACATTATAATCGACCGACAACGGCTAAGCATGATGTAACAGCACGTTATATTAAACTGGAGGAAAAAGGCTCCTCAGTGGCGTGTTTACAGGTAAATCAGACGGGCTTACTCTACACTGTATGATTTCTAACGTCGGCAAACTGTATTTTGAATTATTTATTTTGTTATAGGTGTACTTGTGTAAAATGCCAATACAAGATCTGGTCGCAAACTTTAATTTTTGATGCATGAGCTTTGTACAATAACGTGTAACGTTAGTAACATCCCTATAGAGTGATTTTAGGGAAGATAAAATGCTAAGAGTCTCTGTGTGTGCTGAAACCAGACTTCCTTATAGGGTTATAAAATTCATGTAGTGTGCACTCAGCTTGTATGAAGATTTAAAATTGTGTATTTAATTAATGTATTTAAGCTTAGTGTATTAAATATATAATGTATTCAAACTTACTGCGTGGACCTCCAAATCAATGAACATGCGAGAGTTGGAACAGCACTCGGTGACAGAGACAGCCCCGTCATCAACCCTTTATCAAACTGTTCTTTGTTGATGAACCAGGTGAATGTTAAGTGCTGGTCACAGGCAAAAGTGATCTTTCTGAGTTTTCTCTGATGGCAGAAACAAAATCGACCCATTTCTGATGAATAAACTCATTCTTTGGTACAATTGGTTAACAAAGGTTAGGATCCGGACATCCAAAAACGCACATCTCTGGCATTGTTTACCCAGCGCCGGCCATCTGCAGTCACAGATGCTGCATTTCCTGTTCATCGTAGAGAGGGGTTCTACTAGCGATTCATATGATTCATTCATAATTCATATTGGTCAGGTGGTGTGGCATTAGCAGAGATAGGGAAAAAATGCAGGAATAAGGAAAACGAAAATGTTTTCAGCTCAGAAAAAAAGGAATAAAGAATTACTCAAACATGCATGAGCTAATCTGAATCCTACTTGAGGCATGTTTTTGATGAGGGAACAACACTTCAAGATGCCAGGATAAGCATCTTTAATTTATTTATGTTTAATTTGGGTTAGTTTTTTCATTCACCATTTACTAGATACATTTTGTCTGTCTGTGTTTCTCTCATGCAGCTCGAAAGCAGGAAATCATCAAGATCACAGAGCAGTTGATTCAAGCCATCAACCACAGCGACTTAGAGACCTATGCGTATGTTGTACTAAAAACTGTTACAAATGCAGATCCTAGTAGCTGAATTCAATAGAGGGTACTCTTTTGTGTGTTGTGCTTATCAATGGTGCAGATTTCTGTATGTTCTGCATAAATGGGACGGAACATTGGTGGTTATTGGTCTGTCTGTGATTCTCTTAGGAAAATGTGTGACCCCGGACTCACTTCCTTTGAACCTGAGGCTCTAGGTACACTGGTGAATGGCTTGGACTTCCATAGCTTCTACTTCCACAGTGGTGAGTAACACCAGACTGTGTTGAGTAAGGTCAGTACTAGTCGCAGCACATGAGGCAGCATGCCAATTTACTTGTACAGCAACGTGACATTCTATTCTCTATGTTGGACTTATGTTGGAATATTGTGCTTTGGATGAGGATCCCTTTAGTTAAGTCAAAGTATAGAGGTTAATTCTTTGAGCTTGTTTCTATGCTCTCTCACTTCAGAAAACTCACAGAGCAGCAGGGAGGTCCACACCACGCTGCTGAACCCTCGTGTGCACCTGATGGGGGAACATGCTGCCTGCATAGCGTACACCCGTCTAACTCAAAGCATGAACCTTTCTGCAGATGGGCAGAGCCAGGTGAACAGTGTCCGCCGCCAGGAGACACGAGTTTGGCATCGAACACATCGAGAGAAAGGCTGGATGAATGTGCATTTTCACTGCTCTGGGGACCATGCTCAGGCACTGCATTGACCACGGACTCCTTAAATCTGATTTACTTTAGAGACAACCCTTTCTTCTAACGTGTGACCTTTAAATCTAACTTCTAACTATGTTTTTCCGACCTATGATCTTGTAACTCAACCTTGACTACAGACCTCTGAAGTTTTTTAGTTCTGGTATCTAATTCCAAGAACAATGTATGTTTCATTGTGGTTAATCAGTTCAGTGTTTTTTTTTCACATGTAAAAACACCAAAGATTCAGTGTAATGCTTGATACTTGTGTAACCTATGCTTTTCCAAACAGGGATCGGAAGCCTAATGTCTAGGGTTGCCACCTGTCCCTTAAGGAAAATATGGAGAGGTCCCATATCTGTCACACCCAGCACCAGCACCGACACCCCTCATGATCCATCTGCACCTATCCAATCCCGAGAACCATCACCTGAGTACTAATCACCCGCACCTGTGTCCTTCAATCACACCACCACTATAAATACTCACCCAGTTCACTCCGTCCTTGTCCCGGATCAAGGTTACTTGAGACTCACAACTCCTGAACCTTCACCTGTATAGTCTGTCTGGTGTGTTCCTGGAGGAAAGAGAGAGCATCTTAAGGGAAGTGATTGAACTGTTTACTGAACTCTTGTGTCTGACCTGACCCGTGCTTACGGAGTCGCCTATCTGCCTGTCTGCGGAATACTATTGAACTGTGTTTGATAACCACCTCTAAATAAACTTCACTTACCTGCATCTCCCTCATCTTCTCCCTTTGTGTGAGCATAACAATATCTGTACAAGAAACTGGTTATTCCGTTTCAAATGAATAGGGGAATCAATTTGTCCTGTATTTTGGAGCTGCTATAAGTCTATTCTCATGAAACCATTCCAAGTCAATAAACCTTTGTTTAAATGCTTTCTCGTATTATGTACCATGATGATGATTGGAAGCCCCTCAAAGAAGGGGAGGAGCCTTATCAAGGCCTAGACTTAAGCCCCAGAGAGCCATCATATGTCCCAACTTGCTCACTGTTCACGTTTTTTGGGTGCAAGCAGTAGTGTACATAGAAAAAGTGTCTGCATATAGGATATATAAAATGTAAAAATTCAGCCATCTTTGCCATCAGACATCTTTGCAACGCCTATGTTCTGCCTCTCTGGACCCATATTTAATTATTGGAAAGTAATGCATGAATTCGGTGGTTGGCTATGTGCACGTTGTGCGTGATGACGTGGCAAAACTACTTCTGTCACGTGATGCGTCCCTTGTACCTGCTGGGGCTACAGAGGGAGAAGACAGAGAAAATAAGAGATTAAAAATGAGGAAGGGTTGCATTCTAAATGTATCTTCTAAATGTAAAAGCACATTTTGTACCAACAACCAACACCAGGAGAACGTTTGTGTTCGTTATATCTCCTGAGTGAAACAGGAGGATTAACATTAATAAGTTGAAAAAATACATCTTCAAAAATAGAGAATTACCTTCAGTTTGCATTCAACATTTAACATAACAAAGGTTTTTTGTGATTTTGTAACATAATCAAGGTCCGTTTAGACTGAGGAGACAGTATAAAGTTGATAAAGTTCTTGATAAAGTTAAACCATCGCTTGTGTTTATAATTATCCGTTAACAAACATGAGCACTTACTCTGTGTGTCGTCTTCACCAAGGTTTTCCTCCTTCACACCACATCCATCATCATCATCGTTACATATAATTCAAAGTAAGTATTTTTTTAGGTATTTATTTCTTGACACAAACCGTCAAATCAAATTTAATCTAAAGATATGATTAACGTTAGTTTAAAATCACAGAGCTTACCTTTCATTATCAAGCAACAGTAAAACGTCATTCCATTCGCATTGTTTGTATTATTTAATTTCATTTAGCAATACATGTTTGTTTTATAATGCAATATATTATTCACATGAAACACGTGTACCTGCAATGCTTTTATGTTGGCATTGACAAAAAAAACATTAAGGGGGGGTATGTATGTTACGCACGTCACGTGACATTATGCAAATTAGGTAATTACTAATTTTTAACTACTTTTAGCAACTTTTAGGACAGCCTATAGTTATTGCCTTAGCCCCTCCCTCCGTGGCAAAACAGAGTCAAAACTCCAAACTCGCAAAAAGAAAAAGCACAAGAAAAAAAAACTAAATTGCAAACGCAAAAGTCAGCAAAGAGTCAGGAAAACCTGGGAACCATAACAAATTCTAGAAGGCTCTACAAGATGTGCTTCGTTTGCAAACAAAACTTGGGAGTCAAGATAAACCCTGATGTGGATGTAAGTATTGAATGAGGGCAATATAACGATTGAGCTGTGGTGAGGGTGACCTCTGCCGGTGAACTTGAGAAGTGCACTTTTAACTGTGACAGAACCCTGCGAGACCTAGTGCTGGTTATCTGAGATGTTCTCTGAGGAAGTCCTTTAAAAGTTCCAGGTCCAGAACATCGCTTCAGGAAGCAGACTGGGAGCCGGTGCAGCGATTTAAGAACAGGCGTGATGTGTTCTCATACTCTGGTCCCGGTCAAGATACGAGCCGTTAAATTCAGCCCACACTGCAACGTGTCAAATGCGGCATAGGACGCAGTCAAGCTACATTTCTCAGGTGGCTGCTCGAAAGTCTGACATGGATCAAATATCACACCAAGGTTACTCATTCTGCTCTTTGTCTCTAAAGGCGAACCAACAAGAGACTGACTTAAGGCCTATACGGTTTCGGGAATCAATCAGCATTCAGTTTTGCCACTGTTCAGGCCAAAGAAGTTCTCATTCATTTGTGTCTGACAGAAACAGTCTGTGATAAAGTATTTAGCCTTTCAGATCGGGAAAATGTCAAATGTTCCTTTACCTACAACGTTCACCAGAATAATTAGATAAAGTGGAAAGGGTGCCTTAGTGGAGACAGGTAATTTGAAAAAGTCCCAGAACATAGCGCCGATTTCCTCTCAAATTTAAAACTTTACGTAAAAACTAACCAGGATCTGTCTTTTTTTTGAGTAGCCCAAGTAAAACGGAGTGATCAATGATGTCAAAAGCAGCTTGGAGGTCAAGCAAAATAAGCTTTGAAAGAAAAGCAGAGTCAGAAGCAGTTTTTTGATCACTTTTATTTAATATAATTTCTTGCATCATTTTATCAACCTCTTTTGTCTTATAGAGCCAGGCCCAAGAACTAGGTGAGATGTTGGAAACAGGGCAGTGGTAACAAAAGCTGTGGTCTTCAGTATGCAGATGATATTTTGACATCTAATTTGATAACAAAGATTTTGATATAAAAAGATTGTGATATCTACGCTGAAGAATTCTTTCAATCCTTTAGAGGTAAATTGTGGAGCCCTGTCAGATACTATGTTTGACAGATACTATAAGCCACAAGTCTCCAAGGCAGTGGGTAGTCTGAAAAAATAGAAAAGCAATCCACCATTGTCAAAACTGTGGCAAAGCTATTCCATTTGGGTAGATCATTAATTACATCAATGGTCATGTGTGACCAGAGGTGTGTGGGAATGGGGAGTGGTTGGAGGAGTTTTGTTGGTCATAAATGGGAGGTTTTGAGTTTTGGGAAGTTTGAGCTCCTGGAAAGGTTCCTCTGCTGCAGGATTCCACTCGATGTCAGATTTCTTCTCCTCTGGGGAGCACTGTCAGTCAGGAAGCTACAGAACTGATGCCACGAATTCCTTCAGCAAAGAGTGTCTTGACCAGGCTAGAACTTGGATTTAAAATTATTGAATTTAGGTTTAAAGGTGGATTCATATTACAGAATCTGCTCAATGACGCATGCATATACTCATATTCAAGACACTCGCTCAGACTCAAGTCTTACCAGTATAAATTTAACCGGCAGGACCTTTCACATGAGGCAACAAAGTGATACCTGGATCCTCAGTCAAACACGATCTCAAATAATGGTATGTACTCATAGATCATTAAATGCAAATGGTTTTTGGTCACAGCCACTTGATTTCCAGGGACCTGCACTGTACTTAAGCATAAAGTATTTTAACTGGAACAAGTGTCCTGAAAGAAGACAGCGCTTCAGAAAGGCCAAACATCTCATTCAAGAGACCTATTAGGCAAGTACAATAATGCATAAGTGATACATTGACCCTTTTTTTGTTCTTGTCGAAAATTTGTGTTTAAAGGTGTCAAATCATGCCCAAATCATTTATGATAAATATTTGACCCCTTTAGACTATCACTGCAACCTTAATAACCTTCGAAAGGCATTATTTATCCTTTGAATCACTTGACATCATTGTTGTACTGCACAAACAAGTTATGTACACCCTGGTGCTCCCACTACCATGCCATACCCTGCTGGGTTTTTCAGATAGGGTTTTACTACAGTTCACTTTTGGGTTCGTCAGCGCATATGTTCTTCAATGAGATGAGCTGTATTAGCAGTTCATCTGATTGGTTTGTGGCCAGTGGTTTTGGCATGGCTACAGGCTTCAAGCCATTTTGAGCTCCCAGAAAAAGAAAATAGAATCACACAAACATGTATTAACCAATGTGAATATGACTTGAGGCATGTTTTTATGAGGGAACAATACTAAAAGACATTAAAGATTAGAGAAGTCAGGTTTACATGATATGGTAGCTTTAAGTTCAATTAAGAGCACATTTCAGACTTTACTTCAAAAAGTTTCGGTTATTATCACATGACGTATTTTTTGTAATCTCAAATAAAATGTTTACAACTTTGTTAACTTATGATTGTAGGTTCTGGAGGAATTATTGAGGATGGCTTCAAAGAAGCATATGGCCCACAAAGTAGAAAAAAAGGACAAATCAATGAAAAGGATAAATGAACAAAATATTTGAGATCAATCTATAAAACTGCGACATTTAAAGCAGAAAAATATCCTTTCATCACAACAGGCTTTTTTTTTTTGCTAAAGGAATGCAAATACATTTTGGTCCATGGACATTTTGAGCATTTTAATCATTCCCCCATATATTTGACACACAATCATTTAGACTATTCATCTATACATTCTTATGGATTTTAAGAATCAGAACATAATACATTTTCATAAAACACATTATTTTGGTTTTAAATTAAAAGTACTGTGAATGCCTTTAATTTATATAGCTTAAAGACAAGTTATAATTTTTCAGAGCAGTCTGACAGGACGTGGCTGCCATTCTGCGCCCACGGCCTCCTGCCCACCACCAAACACGCCCCACCAGTCACACACATCCACCAAACACACCCCACCAGTCACACACATTCTTACAGGGCAATGCGGGTGAAGTAGCAAAATGGACTTGGCAGCAATCAAGAAAAGTCAACCTTCTGGTTATAGGATGACCAATGTCATTTAAGGAATGATCTAAAAGTTCCCAAACAACAACCAAAGTATTAGTGCCTTAACTACATCAGAAATCCTGTGATCAGGTGCTGTAATAGTGACATGTTAGTGCATGGTGAAACATAACGACTCTTCTACTCAGAAGAAATTATCAAAACCTATCAGACTAATCTTGATCAAGAACCTTTACAATATTCAGAATAAAAGAAGAAAAAGGCTCATAACTGGTAGGTAAACTCATTTGCAAATTAGGAATTAACAGTGAACAATCCCTCAAAACCAGATTTTACTAAGCTTGTAATCAATTAAATCAAACTTTGTAAACAAAGTTTAAACGAACTTAGCTTAAACAAAATTACTTAAATGATCTGTTAGCTACTTAACTTGTTCCCCTAGCTGTGCTCTACAAGGAGACGCTAAAACAGAAAGAGCAGAATCTGGGTGAGGATTCATCCTTCAAAGTTAGTTCATTAGCTTTTTTCATCTGAATACATATTTTACATTAACAACACTCTCTTTATAATGATTTTTTGATTCAGAGTAAGCTGGTTTTGTGTCCGATCTGCTCTTGGATAAATGTTTTCAGGTCTCGAGGGGAACCGACGAACTGTCGTGAATTGCAATACTTACTGAAGCAATGCAGTACAAGCTACCTAAGAGAGAGAGAGGAGAGAGAGGAGAGTGAGAGAGAGAGGAGAGAGAGAGAAGGAGCAGACGAGAGAGAAGAGAGAGAGGAGAGAGAGAGAGCTTAGTTTTGATGAGTCTTAGAAGAGAGAGATTGAGAGCGAGAGGAGAGAGAGGAAGAGGAGAGCAGAGAGAGACTGAGAGACGAGAGAGCCGAGAGAGAGAGAGAGAGAGAGAGAGAGAGAGAGAGAGAGAGAGAGAGAGAGAGAGAGGTAAAATGAAAGAGCTCAATGGAAAGATTTCTCTTAAGGGCACCTTTGCTCATCTACCATAGCTAAAACCATGACTGCATTAGCTCAACTGTTCAGGCTGTTCTTTTGAGTTTTATCAAATATCAGCAGTATTTGTAATTCTGATTGTTATTGGTTATTTCTGCTGTGGAAAGAAATGGAAAATTCCTCACCCACAGTCACATTTTGTCTGATAAGGGTTTGGTGCATACTCTGCACATCAGACTCCAGAGAATGGTTCTTGAAGGTGAAATACACCATGTCCCGCCCACACACTGCTGCCGCCATCAGCTGGATCAATGCTGACCAATCAGATCCCAAATACATGAGCGCACGCTGGTATAACATTTGTATAGCTCTCAATGAACTCAATAACCAGAGTCTGATCTGTAAAACACACCTTTGAGTTTGGGATCTCCACAGAAGGCTCCACAGCCCCAGCTTCCAGTGGCAATGGCTGTTTTGGGCCCAGCACAAAACCCCACAAATGCCTTAAAACATTAAAACATGAATGTGCTTTAGGACAGTGATGAAATAATTACTGCTGATTACATTGATTAATTAAGTTCGTAAAAATCAGTAAAACTTTTACAAGTCAAATCAAATCAGGTTTTATTGAAAAGCCAATCAGCCCAAACAGGTCTAGAGCCCAGAGCCTTGACCCTTACAGTGGCGTCCCCATAACAGCCTTTATAGGAAATCCCACCCTTCTTGAGTATTTTAATGATAGCAGAGCTATAAATACTGGGAAACAAATCAGACCAATTATTAGTGATAATAGTAATAGCTAAAAAAAATGTAAGATATAATACATCAGAGAAATAAATGCTACATTAACGCTTGTCTACAGATTCAAATAAACAACTTTGTTTACAGATACAATCAAATGAGGGATCGTAAGAATTCCCGTGTTTAAGTAGCAGCCAAAATGAGTTACACAGACCGTTACCAAAAACGTTCATACCTCTTTTTTTTTTACATATAAGTTCACTTTTAATTATTTGGCTAACTTTGGTAAATAAGTGCTTCTTAATAATTATATATTGCCACCAGATATACATTTTTCCTAAATTTAAAAATACATTTTACAGATTAAAAATCGCTTTTATTTGCTCATTTGGTGAGGTGAAATAGTGAAGCACTGAGCCAGGAAATAGGAATCTTTGAAGCTGCAATTCTTGCCTATTTTAATGCATTTCTTCTGAAATGAGGGGCTAAAGAAAAAACCTCCGGGGCTGAAGCCTTGAAAACCCATGCCAGGTGATGCTACTAGCCTCTTTTAACAATTGGAAAACCACAGTGAATTTGTGAAAATAAAATAAAACATTAAACACATATAAACATGTGTCATACATGAGTCAACTGTGTAGCATTAATCTTAATAGTCTATTAACCATGCATTATTTAACTAATACTAGCTGTTAGGACAGCCTAAATCTTTTAAAATTGACTGATTTCAGTCAATTTGTCTCAGAGATCATTGAGACAAGAGTATTTTCATGTGAATTAGTACCTTGTTAAGCTCTCTTTTGATGTTTTCTTTCCTGTACTGTTCCTTCGAATCTTTCTTGAAGTCCAGGGCATCAATGGCCACAATCTGACGATGGCGCCTCCTCCAGCCATCCCTGGATGAACGCAATAGAACAGGTTCTGCATTTGTCAACTAATCTACATTTGTTAGCATGCACTATTCATTTCTGAACCAGATTTTTTTTTACATTTACATAGATACTGCTGAACAGTAGAGGGTGGCAATTAATGTACCTTTCAGCTGTATCGTAGTGCGCACCCTTCCAGTGCATGTTGTCACCATACCCTGAAATCTCATTGTACATCTGAGACCCTGATGAAACCAGACAAAAGAATCTGCTGTTTATTTCCAGAACCATAATCTATGCTGCAGGGCTTTACAAATTATTAGTTGAATTGATTAAAAAGGGAACGATTTGAAGATGACCACTTGAGGAAATTTGTGCAAGTTATAATCTTGAATTCTGAAAATATTTTAGTGTAATTTAAATTAAGTTTGTAATTATTTTTACTTCTCTCTGTGACATTTAATGCATCAAAATAAATACAAGCACATCTTCCTAATGTGTTTTCACACTAATGTCAAGATGAGGAGCACTCTCAACAAAAGTGAATTGGGTCCTTCTGCTAACCCAGTGAACACCACACAAGTTCTAGCTACCTCGACGCTAAAGAGCTCAAAACTTCTCTACATTCATTCAGTTAGACTTTTAGGCTATGTATATGAATCACAGAAATATTGTGGATAGCATTGGCATTTCAAAAGTGTCACAAATAGCAAGTAAATGTATGTCCAAGCTTTAAGATGATGCTCCAAATTGTTTGAAAGTTTCCACTGTCACTTTTTCTTCTATTATTTCCCCTATATCTTCAAAGTGTCCCGTAGCTTCCACTGTCACTTCTTCTCTTATTTATTCTATTGTAGCTTCCAATTCTCCCGTAGCTTCCACTGTCACCTCTTCTTCTAATATTAAATCTCCTGTATCTTTAAACTCTACCATAGCTTCCACTGTCACTTCTTCTTCTCCTATTTATTCTATTGTAGCTTCCGATTCTCCCGTAGCTTCCACTGTCACCTCTTCTTCTAATATTACATCTCCTGTACCTTTAAACTCTACCATAGCTTCCACTGTCACTTCTTCTTCTCCTATTTATTCTATTGTAGCTTCCGATTCTCCCGTAGCTTCCACTGTCACCTCTTCTTCTAATATTACATCTCCTGTACCTTTAAACTCTACCATAGCTTCCACTGTCACTTCTTCTTCACCTATTTATTCTACTGTAGCTTCCAATTTTCTTGTTGCTTCCAATGTCACCTCTTCTTATCCTGTTGAATTTTGCATCAATCCTCACGCAACTTCCACGGTCACTTCTCCTATAGATTTTCACATATCTACCACCACTTCTGCTTTAGTTCCCATGTTAGCTTATCCAAGTGACTCTTTTAAAGTTTCTTCTTTTCCTCTAGCAACTGAGGCTGCTTATGTCAAATGTTGCTCCCTGTAGCTTTCAAAATCACTTCTCCAAATACACCTGACAAATATCTTGTTAAATGTCCAATAACTACTACTTCTATCATCGATTCTTTTGTATCTGCCAATTCTCTAGTAACTTCCACTGTCTTCTCCCAAGGTTTTCCTTTTCCTGAGTTGAATCTCCTGCTGTTTCCCCCATTGATTTTCCAGCAACTGCTTCTCCTACAATAGCTTTAACCATAGCACTTGCATTTTCCATAGCTCCCCCTTCTATCATAGCTGCTATGGTCACTTCTGGTTATGGTTATATCATGTGGATTTTTTCACACCTCCACTTCTCCAGCAGCTCCCACCTCTCACTCAGTTACTACTGCCATACCTGCTATGGTCTCCCTGTAGTGGTCATGTGCAACATGTATTGTTACATGCGCTCATATATGTCAAACCCAGGTACTTTAACGTTTTAATGCCTTGGAAATTATTGGAAATTACATCTCACATTATATTGTGTAATGTAATTAGTGTTTGAGTGTTCAAGAGTGTTGAAGCATGTTGACAGGCTTAGAAATGTGCTTGATTATTAACTTTCAATTATTTGCAACTTATTCAACTTCCACAGTTTTAGGACCCTCGCTCATTGGTCAGATACTGTAGTAGTTCTTGATTGAGACAGGGAGTTGTACCTGTAATTCGGAGACACTCGTTGTCTTCCAGTTTCTCTGTGAAAAGTCGTGCCACGATTAGCTCTGGGCTCTTGATGAAGAGAATCTCCTCCTGAACTGACCCAGAACTCAACACACCACCCCCGACCAGCTTGTTCGCGAAATCCACCTGACATCCAGACATATACTCAATAACCCCAACCTCCAAAATTTCTTACAAAGATGCATTAAACATTGAAAACCCGGTATAATGTGTAAGATTTGTTTAATTCAAACATTGAGTAACAGATCCCAGTTCCTATAAAGATTGAGGACTACATAGAAAAACAGTAACAACTGTTCAGACTGTCATGAAAATATCTGATGCACATCTGATTTAAAAAATTAAAATAAAAAAAAATTAAATTTGTGTAATTTTGGTATGCAGTTTGAACATGGGCTTTTTGAAAGTACTGCAACTGACACTTGGCACTCCTCACATACTCCTTCCTAAAATTGGACATGTGAGAATGATACATTATACTTATATTCCAGGTAGTGAGAAAATAAAGCAACGAGTGGGGAAAAAAGCAAAACAGAGTTGAGTAAAGTTTTTATTTTCACTGTGTCCTGCTAACTGTTTCTGTGTGTGTATATATATATATATATATATATATATATATATATATATATATATATATATATATATATTTATACATTACATATATATTTATACATTACATATATATTACATACTACACAGTACAAAAACTACCATTTAACAAAAATCTAACATTTACAGTTTCTTGTTTCAATCTTTCCCTTTTGTCAGACTGTAACGTCACTACCTCAAAACGTAAAAAAAGTTTCCTCCAAACAGTTGATACAGATAAAGCAGTTCCTTCATCAGGTAACGCAGTGTATTATTTCTCACCAATTGTTGACGTTTTCATTGATGAGAAAAATATTCAAACAAATGTTTATTGGATTTGTATTACTCTTTGCTTAAGCCACTATAGATATACTTTGTAATCTTTGTGCTGCCTAAAAGCCCCAAGAGTCAGTCAACGCTATAGCTCTGTCCGTGAACACTCGATGGTGTGTGCTGCACAGGGGTGATGTTTATGGGTGTGCTGACCTGAAGCATCCCGGTGCCCTCCTTCTCAATGGAGCCATCAGCAGAGACGTGAAGGTCCTTCAGCAGCTCTGTTCGACTGCACCAAACAGAAGCAGTATGAATATAGCTAATGTATTATTCATCACAGAAATTTGTGTAGTTCCGTGGATGTACTTTAAGGAGAAACGATCTTGCATTTAGAAAACAATATACAAGAGATTTCAATACCTATTATCCAGTCCCAAAGATATAAAATAGTAGCTACTTCACATGCACTTTGACAATGAAATGAAAAACTCCCTCCTTCGGTTCTTTTAGGGGGTTCTCGGGGCCCAGGTCGACTCTTGGTCCGGGCCCTTATGTAACCAGATTGTCCGCTTATCCCTAACTCTTCAAATCTGCATGCATTTTTGGGCTAATTCTACGCAAGTGATATTGTGTATTGTGAGTTTTCAACTGAGTCTAGAACACTTGTCTTTGTATGTTTGATACAATAAAGCTATTCATTCAACAAGCTCAACTTAAACATTATTTTAAAACACTCAGTTTAATGATCAGCAAAGCATTTAGCATTTTAGAAATTCAACAGATTATATTTTTCTTGAAAACATGATTAAAGTTGAGACATGAGCAGTTTCAATGAGGGTTCTGGCAATAGCATCTATGTGCAGACGAATTCCAATTAAACAGGAACTAGCTAATGCAAATGAAGACAGGCACAGAAGAAAGGACAAGAAAATATACCTCTTCCAATCAGGCATATCTTTAGGGTTAATGCTGATCCGCTCAAATGTTACAAGTCCAAACGCATTTGGTTCTGAAGACAGAAGGCATAGACACACCACTTATTAATACCTTGAACAAGTGTGAAGTGATATATATATATATATATATATATTTATATATATATTTATTAATATATATATATATATATATATATATTTTTTTTTTTTTTTTTTTTTTCAGAGAATACCTAATTGAACTTGTAGTCAGGACTGTCTTGAACAAAAGCAAGACCTGATTGAGACTGCAGTGTATCGAGAGTATGGAGACCAGGACAGTTAGGTTTTAGCCCCGATTTTGACTCATGACAGGTTTTGAAAAATCCCAAAAGTGCTTTTCTAGGTGAGTGTAGGAAGTTGAGCCAACTGGAGCCTGGCAGATATTGCATGTAGGAGAGACATAAATTTATAGTTTGGCCAAAACCATGACAAAAAGGATGCAGGTGACATTGATCTAAGCTCACATGATTGAAATACTGCAGTTATAAAAGCATGTCAATGGGCTGCAAGGCTGAAAATTATAGGAGTTCTGGGTCTGGAGTGTGGATTTTAACATTCACATAATAAAACAATAGGCTGCCTTCTCTAACCCCTTACTTCGAGCATCAAAGGGCCTACAGCCCCCCACATCTATTGTTGGTTTAACCATGTTCATAAAAGAATGTTTGTCAACCAGTTTATGTTTAATATTATTTGAAAGATATAAGGGAGCGTCACGTGGGTAGCATGGTCGTCTCACAGCAAGAAGGTCGCTGGTTCTAGGCTCGACTGGGGAAGGTGGCATTTCTGTGTGGAGTTTGCATGTTCTCCCCGTGATCGCGTGGGTTTTCTCCGGGTGCTCCGGTTTCCCCACAAGTCCAAAGACATGCGGTACAAGTGAATTGAATAAGAACGATTGCCCATAGTGTTAAAGAGTGAATGTGTGTGTGAATGTTTCCCAGCGATGGGTTGCGGCTGGAAGGGCATCCGCCACGTAAAACATATGCCAGAGAGTTGGCGGTTCATTCCGCTGTGGCGACCCCGAAAGGGAAGAAAGCCGACATGAAGATGAATGAATGAAAGATATAAGATTATTTATGTAAATGTTAAAGATAAAATCTTGAAAATTCCATTATGGAGTCAGATATAATAATTTATGTGAATTATTAAAAATCCTTTAGCACTGTTTTCAGACAAAAAACGTGAGCCTTCAGTCCCGACTGGTATCAGTTTTTGGGCCAAGTATTGGCCCCTACAGGGCCAAAAGCTTCATCACTTCATTCATTGGCTACAAATAGTAGCACACACATAAATGTTCCCCTACAATCCGATATCCCATGTTTAATCAAATGTATTAATTTAATTTATTAGTATGGCTGTGTCGGTTACACACTACAGTTACCAAAGGTTTTAGAGAGGTGACATTAGTTAAAAAAAAATATTTAAAAAAACCCATTGCAAGTAAACCAGATGTCTGATGAATGGCGATTTTTAGAAACTTTCTTCCTCAAAGTACAATAATATTTTTTCATGCTCCACTTCACAGACATTTTTAAAATAAATAAAATTACACTGTTGTATGTTTTTACAATAAATGCTGCTAATTTTTAAGATGGGTCAAGTAACTTGGGTGAAGGAGGAGTTCGACCGACTCGGGCGTCCGGGGAGGGTCGACCGACTTGGGTGAAAAAATGTCAGTTGGACATGCCCTCAAAAATATTAAAATATTTTAAATGAATTAAACAAAAGAAATGAATAACATTTTCACCTTTACTTTGAACTTGCCATATTCAGGAAATTTGATCAGTATCACATCTTCCAAAAAAGGCAAAATGGGTGTTAACATTAAAATAACAATATTGATATTGGGAGGTGTCATTATTTGAAGTTTACATATAAAAATGTTTATGTGTCTTTGTCATCAGCTAAACAACTGGTACTAAAGATGCTACATAGTTATATCACTTCTCGTGACTCTGACAGAGACATGGCAGCAGCGTTACACTAGCCAAGAGTCATTCATTTCATTTCAAGCTGAAAATGCTGCAGCTTTCTGAAAATCAGAGGCTAAAATAAACATATTGTTCATTTTGTTCATTTCTATTAGTGACAACAGCAGCGGTTTCAGCATGTTCAATTCAGTTATCTTCACCTTGACTGGTCACGGTGTGAAAATATTGAAAGATGCTTCTCAGTTTCTCTGCCTTCAATCCTCTGGACTGAGGTTTACCACCCCCAAAGAGACTGTGAAATACAATGAGACAAGTTTCAGTCACTAAAACATAAACATAAATCTGCTTTCACTCACTCAAGACCCTCACTCTCTCTCATTCTGTAGCTCAGTTTGGGAACTGAACTTAAGCATCCACAGAGGTGGAATTGAAGGATAGCAAGCATCTCTTTGCAGTGTCTCTGGTACCTGCTGAAGTTGATGGTGGCGAAGTTGGAGTACTCGGCTCGGCGTCTGGTGTCGTTGCGGTGAGGAAAGGTGCAGAAGAAGGCATGAGCCAGGAGACAGGAGATCTGCTGCTGGGAGAGTGTAAGTGACATGTTCTTGCCCCGCATAAGCAAAGGGATTGGCTGCACAAAACACAACACATCAAAGTCAAAGTATGACTCGACCAAACACTGTGAACAATGAAACTGAAACAGAGCATCAGTTGATTAGATCTGAACTATGCTCCTTGTATAAATGACAGAACATAGTTTCATTAACTTTCGTATCTGGAGAAAGAATGTAAACCATAAGAGACAAGCAGTTTCCATTTCTCCATTTCACCCAGCCTCACAGCTTTATAGAACTCAAGTTTTCATTGTCTAAATGTAAATATGTGCATTATATGCTGCATTTCTCTGCTCAGCTTAGCTGGTGTGTTAAGGCAAATACCTGCTTAATGAGGTCCGGTAAGTCCAGCGCTAGTTTGGCCATCTTTGGGACCACCAAACTCATGAACTTATCGTGTTTTTCAAAATTCTGAAAAGAAGAAGATGCAACTGTGACCATCGCTGTTGCTGTAGCTGTAAATGCTTCAACACATATGCCATATTTATCTTCTGCAAATCCTGCACTTTCTAAAATCTCTATGTTGTGCCCTTCTGAGATCAGGATGAACTCACCTTATAGTAACTCTCCAGCGCCTCGAAGCTCCATTGGTCGATGTGATGGGAGTTGTACGCACCTATGGCCTTCTAAATATGTCAAAATATATGCAAGCTGTAATTAATAATAATCATTCTAGATCACTTCAGTATGTTTAGAGAATTCAGAGGTGTCTGCAGTACCTTGATATCTTTGACAGACACAGAGCCTTTGAGTTTGCTTAGTGCATTGTGAATTGCTAACCAACGTGAGTGAGAGCCTTGAGTCTGGTGGAAAGTCAAATGTAAAATAAATTATCATGAGTTTGACCACTTGTTCAATTTTTTGTCTGAGTTTCTAGAACCTGTTGAAATTTTCTCCTAAAAACAGAGCCTCACATGTGTGATACTGACCTGTGCTATGGGAAGCTTGACATGATGGCTGTCCCAAGCTGTGTTGTCATTATTGAGTCGCTGATAGGGACCAAGAATGCCTCTCTTTAACCATTCAAGCTAAAAACAGTACAAATATTATTAAAATAAAATCTGACAAAAAAGTGATATCTGACCAGATTTCACAATTGATAACTATTCATTATGTTGTAACAAGACTAAAATATCTGGCCCCAAAATTACAAAATCCAGGGGCAGATTAATAGTAGTGCTATCTGGCAACAAATGTCTGGTGTTGTTTACTATTCTTTTGCAACAAACAATTCATTTCTGAAAACTCACTAAAATGGCTCAGTCTGGCTATAAAGTGACAGGTTTTGAATTCAGCCTTACATCTATCAATGCAATGTGGTTTTTGTCTGGCTTGTTCAGAGTGAGCTCAGAAGAAAAATCCTTCATGGTTTTGAACTTTCTCAGTTGCTCCTCTGCGCTCTGTGAATAACCTCTGCTTCCTCCAGCTCCTTGTGTAGAGGGGTCTCCGTGTCCAGATTTGTCAGGGCCTTCTTTAGTTAGGGGTGTTCTTTCAGCTTGCTGCTTGACTCCACAAAATGAAATATCATTGACAGACTGAGCATTTCCCATATCATTGCTGGTTTCAGAGAGAAAGTCAAGATTTGAGTCTGCCGAATGCTGCCGTTTTATGGATGACTGTCTTTCTGAAGTATTAGCTGTATTTCCAGAGCTGCTTGTTTGGTTCATGCACTGCTTCACTTGTTCACTGTTTTGAGACATCTGTGGAAAATGAAAAAGAAATTAATAAAATAAAATAAACACGAAAAGTGTTAAAACGGTTTCTATCTTTTCTGTGGTTTTTTTTCTGTATTTTTACTTGCTATGGCGCATTTCATCTTCCTGGACTCAATTGCTCACTGGATTGAAACTGACTGAATAAGACAAGTAAGACATGTGATTTCCTGTGAATGAGGATGCACTTATCAGTTCACATACCTCTTTCATACCAAAGGGTTCTCTCTTTCTTCTTCCTTATACCTGTTTTACAGAAAGTTCTTTGAAATGCTGTGGAAATTTACTTTCACTTTCTTGAAGCACTGAATGTGTTTCTCCTTTGCCAGCTACAACTTAAATCAAGTCAAGCTTGACCTCTATGGTATCCAAAGTGCTGTACAGTGCAAGAAATTACATAAATAGCATAACTATACAATTAATATAAGACTACACAGAACAGATAAAGTGCAAGCAATGTCACACAATACCTATGTGTGAGCGTAAGTTAGTGGATAACCCCAGATTTTGGTTCCAACAACAAAGGTATCTTTCAGGGTAGTTAAGTAACCATTGCAACATACTCTCTGAACATAACCAGTGCAGAGTATGTTAGGGGTTACTATTGTTCCAATTGTGTCATTGCACATGCAGTGCCTATTTATAGATGTTCCGGTTTACTAATTTGACGTTAATTTAATTTAAGGCTTACATTAATTCAAGGAAATGTATTTTATTGAAGTGTACATTCCAAAAAGCAGCAGCTCTGAATTTGTGGTTCAAATGTAGCATTGAAACAGGTCTTGCACAGTTTTCTACAATTTCCAGGGTAAAACAGTCAGCAAGTTATTAAATAAAAATGCCACCAATTTGCAAGTTTGTGCTTTAATACAAATTATGTGAAAGACAGCATTTTAAAAACATTCATATGGTTCATATGGTCACTTGCATTTCAGGGTTCCCAAATATTTTTGGCTGCATTGATAATACTTACATTCCTATTAGCTTCTGACGATTGAGGGGATTATGATGAACTGTTTATTAATTTGAATTACAATAAATCAGTTGGTAAGTCATTGATTTGATTCAATACATTACTTGGCTTTGAAATCATTTAAATAATCTACTCTCTCCATTAATTTTGGTCAAATGTGATGCAAGTAAGCTCATCAAAAATGTTAAGCAAAATGGCCAAACAGGGTCTGTACATGACGACAGAATTTTTAGAGACTTAACCAAAAAAATATGGAAATGGTCGAGATTGAGATGACATTAGGAATATTGAAGGCAAGTTTTATTTTTGTATGTTTCACACAATATTGAACCTAATAGAAGAGAGAGCTACCCCATATGTGGATGCAGATGGTGTAGAGGAATTAGTCTTGAAAAAAAAAAAAAAGAGATGGCAGAATGCTCAAAGACATTATTCTAAATGTATTTTTGTGCATGAAGTGCTACTTTATTTCTCTAATTCTGTGGTGTAAAGCCACCTGGATTGAATCATTTATGTGTGCAGATACAGAACAAAATACTGTTCAAAAATAGTGTACTCACCGTATTGCAGTTTTCCAGTATGGTTATTTCAAGTTTGTCTTTTTAATAGCCACCCTATTTTAGTTTATGTTTCATATCCACTTGTGCTGGACTTCCACACAAATTTAAACTTTTAAATAAAATATATATTATGTGTCAAAATACCTTGTCATGTTTTGACTTATTAATGTTGTAAACGTACATCTGTTGGTAATTTCCCGGATGCTAATTGGTTTCAAGTCTTTGTAAGCCAACATCAATACCTTCAAAATGCTTCAAGTAAAGATTTTAATTAAGAAATAATCCACTAATAGATTTTGGCAAAGAAATTTAAATTAGGGGCTAAATCAGTATTACTTTTCACTACAACCTGTGAATTACACCCTATAAGTAGCAGCCAGAGTAAGAAAGGCAATACAATGATTGTTAACAAAAAATGTTTTTACTTTTACTTTTAACATATAACAAGTTTTTTTTTTACTTGACTTAGTTAACTACGTGCATTTTAATCATTTATAAATTCCCCCATACACCTTCTTTTCTCCTTTAGTTTAAATGAGAAATCAGTGATTTAGCGATCCATTTACAATGTCTTTCCATATGCTCGTGCTCGTGCATAAACTCTCGGTTAACAAGCAGAGGTAGATCGAACTAACTCTTCTCAGGGGTTTGGAACACACATACCTGGAGTAAACAGGCTTAGGGTTGATCTACTGCGAATTTAGATTTAAGCAGATGGTAAGTTAACTCTGCTTTCTGGAATACATCCCTGGCTTCAAAGGTCTGCGAAGTTTTGGAATGTAAAGAAGCTCACAAATCTCATTAACTCTCATCAAAGGAACCTTAAGGACTGAGCGGAGAATTTTTATTTATAGAGGAAATGCACAAGCAGATCAACCAAAACATGTTTGTTTGCTCACAAAATTTTGCCCTGCTTTTTTTTTACACTGCTTTTTTGAACAAGGCTAAGCACAAATCAAGTGGAGATTGAAACTTGGATCTGTACCAATTCCATGTGACCCAGTCCAAACATGTAAGTTTATTCTTTTAAATAAATAAAATAAATATCTAACTAACCAACCAACCTTTTGCCACGCATTCCTCGTAAATTAAACATCAAAAAGCTAAACACACCTCCATGCAGAGAAAGGCAGGATGAGCAGTCATATAGCACAGTAACAATTACAGCACAATTTTACAATCTGTAGGGCAAAGGCACAAGATCATGAGGCGCGAGGGACGTGAATGTTGTGGAGCGATTGATGAGAGCCACGAGGAGGGGTAAACCAGACAGCTAAAATTTAAAAAAAATTTTCAAAGGACATCACATCTGCGACTAACCAGTGTTTTCAGATGACCCAGGAAAAAAGTGTTTTTGGTTTACCAAAAGATAAATGAATTCATGGAAATGGGTGAATTTTCTGTTTGCCACCAAGAAAACCCCAGCAGGTGGCGTGGTTGAAGCATTGGGAGGAACGGGAGATACCCTGCTCATTTTGCACAACACAGCCATTTGAGGTTATTCAAAAATATTGTTAACAATTTAATTTTGTGTTTTGAAGGTTACTAAGGGCGTGTTGATGGTCTGGAGGGGTCAGATATTTATTATAAATTATTATTTAATTATTTACAGGGCATAATATGACCACCATTAAATGCAGTATTTGAAATGTGGGGGATTTCTGTTTTTTACACCTTATTTTTCATATTTTTGGAGTAACCTTAATTTACCTTGGATAACTTTGATTAGAACAATACCAAGAATTTGATACCTTCTTGAACTTTTTTTTAAACAAATTTTTACTTTAATTGAAATAAATTGTCCGTTGCAAATAAACAGCTCCTCTAATCCAATGTGGCTAGTCCTTGAAGTAACCAGAAATACAAACACGTTAAACATATATTAATATGTATAATAGTATAATATTTATTAGACATCTACAATAGTTATAGGCTTTCACTTTCAGTTTCAGTTTAGTGACAGAGCAAAGCGAATAAATAAAACTCCCATCCCAATTAGTGCCAGTTTCAACATAACATGAGTAATAAGGTTGCTAAAGCAAATACATAAAAACACTCTGAACGTGGGTAAAATACTAGCAACGTACTTGGTTTGGCTAAGCGTTGGTCTGGCACGGCGGGGAAGTCCACACTAACTGAGCAACAGTCTCCAGCGGCTGACTCCCATAACCAACAATGAACACAATTCGCCACACAGCGCTGGAGGCGGGCTAAGTGAGAGGAAAAGGAGGAGTCTAAGGCCTTCGCTCCACCAAACGCTACATAGCTTTACCTATTGACTATATGGGCCCTGTCCCAAATGGAACACTCCGGACTTGTGGACTCGAGTCCACACTTTGGTGACGTCATGAAGGCCAGACGCGAGGGACTTGACTCAAGTCCTAGAGGGGCTCTGAGCTCGTATTTTGGGACATACTTGCGTCGCGCTGGAAGCAGAAAAGCTCCGATGATGTTTACCATTGATGTAGCGATGTCCCTTTTCCGATTATGCATCATTCTGATGCAGATTTTACACCCTGCGGAAGCTACGGCTTCCGAGGATCCTCCAAAGTCTGCGTCATCGTTGGTAAATGGGACGGCGGAGCACTTCCGTAGTGCGGATTCGCAAAGTGTCTTGGGATATGTGAGGCTACGAAGAATGGTATTCATGCTTCCTTGAAATTCCGAGGAAAGGAGGACGCACATAGACAAAGCACAAAATGGAGGGAGCCAGTCCTCGAGAAGGCGTCTGATTGGCTGAAGGCGTAATTTTTATATAGCTTAACCAAACAAATAAAAAAAATCATTCCCCTCAGAGTGTTCATAAAGATCAAACCTTACGATCTGAATCAACAAACCTATTGGAGCCAGGGTTGGAGACATGTTTTTTGTTTCAGCTCCAAAGTTCAGTTTAAATATTGGAGTGAATGAGAAATCAAGCGGCCGCTCGGGGAACTGCAGTTCCGGCACTTCCTGTTCGAGCTTCGACGCGCCCCTTGGTGTTTACACTACAGCCGCGATTCAACGTGAATAAAGACTTTGCTTTGAATTCACCACGGTTTCTTTAAAAAAACTTTTAATGCTGCCGAGGAGTGTTTTATTGTTGTTTATTAGTTATTAATGCACAGAGAATAAAGGCATATAACTATTAAAAGAATTGGGATAAATGCTGCTCAACGTTTATATTTTTTACACGATCTTTTTATAAATGTATAATCACATGTCATTATTTAAATAGTTAAATAATATCAGTAGTTTATTTATCTGATCATTTTTTCGATCTTTATTTGAAGAAAACATTAAAGTACGGTATGAGATACAATAATGAATTGCAATACATACAGCCAGGGAAGCATACACAAAAAAGTTGTTATGTCATGATCACAAGATGATTAATTCATGATCATGAGAACAAGAGCATTTCTTTTTACCTACAACCTTTTAGGACTTCCGAAGTAAAATGTGTTTTTCTTACTATGTTGAGGAGCTGCAGCACTTGATCCACACAGTTTTTCCTGTTGCTCTTTCTAATAAACATTTAAACAATTTATAGTTATTAATTTATTAAATCAAACATGAATTAATGATTAGACAAATTTCTTTCACACTTCTCAGGTGGTGGAATGGTTATTTGCCGCTTTAACATTTATTTTATAAAGCTCTTTCATTGGGAAAGGTATATTGTTTTTGGATTAAATGCAATTACCATACGTTCTATTGTGGATTGGGTCATTTGCATGACATTTGCATACAGTTTCTGATATGTAATAGCAACACTATTCACTATTTGTAAAATGAAATACATAATTCAAATGCTAATTTAAATAAGAAATGACACATTTTAAAAACATGCAAATTCTTCCACAAAACCTTACAGTCATGTATTCCACAAATGTTCCTGGATTTTTCTTATATTGTAGTCTTCATGTTCACCAATGAAAAATTGGACACAGACAATAAATACAAATAAAAAAGATCAAAGCTATTTATAATTAGCCCCGGATGTTGTGTGAAATAGTTATTTCATTATAAAATCTCTGTTATCTCTTACATCAAAAGCAAGTGCAAAGATGATGAACTACCATGACAAAAAAATCTGATTAATGGCAAATTATTTAACCTAGCAAATTATTTAATCTATCAAATGTTTTCCAACAGCAAACAATTGTTTTTATATCTTACCTGCAAAACTATTCTTCCAATAGCAACATTGTAGTTAATGTTTTTTTTACTGTGAATGTAAAACCATGCAGAGCAAGATCTACCAGCAAAGACATTGATTTGCCAGAAGATTCACAAACACTTTCAAGCCACTTTGAAAAAATATTGGCTTTCCTCTGATCATGGACTGTGGAGAAAATAAAGTAAAAAAAAATGTTTTTTATCATTGACACATCTATGCCGACATTTTAAAATGGAGATTTTAAACAAAGTTTGAAATGCCAGCTCCTGAATGTTACCACTTTTGTTCCCACCATGTAGTTAACCAGGCTGGAGGATAGCCTTGGCAACTACATGTTGTGGCAAGTCCCTCCTAACCCCAATAACCCCTTTTGGAAATTATGCCCCTGACTTTTTTTTGAACATTGAATCTTACCCTACAATCACTTATTATTATGCAGGAGGTTGCCACTTGGTCTAGGTCCCCAGATTGCAAGCAAACATTGAATCAATAATAACTAAACGTTTTATCTGATATCGATCCAACATCTGATGTTCATTCCTCATCGTTTTGCCCAACAATGTCAGATTGAGTCAATGTCAGTTACACCAGTCTAATGCGCAAACGTACCAGTGTAATATGTTTGCAGGTTTTTGAAGCCATTCCTTAACACAATTCTGGTCCTATCCAAAACACAGCTCTATACTTCAGCTGGAATATCTCCTTAGCCCTTCGAGCTATGATCTGTTCCAGAAGAGATATCAAAAAGGGTCAGTCAATTGCGGTTTGCACTATTATCCTAAGCATCAGTTTGTGTAGAAAGTCAATCACTCAGGTAAATTATCAAAAATCTTCAAAAAGATCTGAAACTGAGTAGGATATTTCTCCCATGACTTCTTGAGATTGAAGGAATCTCCAAGCTGATCCATGCAAACTCTGTATCTACACCCAGATGAGTTTCTGTAGCTAGCAGCAAACTCCACTGTACACAATAACATAATGGTTATTTTGTACCAGAGGCCGTACTCGCCACCTCAAAGGCTGAACTTCAAACTTCCGGCAATTAATACACGTACGGTTTCAGTGAGGGGCCGACAGAAAACGAGGGAAGCTAGAGGGAAGATGGCATAGATGGAACTAGCTATAGCAATAGTTGTCGAGAGTTAGCCTTTTGGGGAACTGCTCGGCCCTCCCGTCCCCGGGGTCATAAAAGATTCAGCTGCTAGTCCCTCATAGAGGGCACACACATGGACAGTATGTAGGAATACTACACAGTGTATCATCCTGACACGACCCCACGAACCACAGGTTCAGCCACCTGCAACCTAATTTCTCAGGCAGCCAGGGTAAGCACCTCTTCATCGCACCACAATATGCCCCAAAGGGGGAGAGCGATGTGCCATCTCCTTCCGAAGATACGCAGTCTCTAATGTAGCAGTGGAGATCACATCATCAGGAGCACAGGAGTGCAAGCAGCACATAACAGCCGGATAGCAGAATTCCACCACATTTAACAGAGTTGTAACACGCTACAAACAATCAACCGAGTGCTCTAATAATAAAAAGAAGTCTTACTTTTTGGTGGAAGGCAGTGAAAGACAAGAAATCTGGGGTGTTCAGCGGCTCCGACCTCTGGATACAGCTGAAGATCCACGCTGGTTGCCGTTGACTCACCATATTTTTTCAGAATCCACACAATGAATAATCCAAACGTCCATGGTTATCTCTCACTGTGAGTTGAATATGTGTTGAGAGGAGGCTCCAGCAAAAAACAGGAAGAGTGTCATGCTTGCAACATGCCGGCGTGGTCACGTGACCTTCAGCTCTGCCGCTGATTGGCATTTTGAAAAGAGTGTGGAGAGAGTTAAGCGCCCCTAGCAAAGCTTCCATAGCTAAACCGACATAAGTCGTAGACACCGACCGAAGGGGGACATTAACATCTGCACTCCAGTAAAAACACAGCTCATATGAGTTTCTGTTAGCGTCTATCTCTGTCCACCCTCAATTTTTTTTGTGAAGGAACAATTTGATTCTACAAACCTAATGCAGCCAGGCAAGGGTGCAAACATGTTTTTTTCAGCTCCAAAGTTTGTCCGTTTTAACATTGGAGTGAATGCGAACCTGCTACCTTCTGTAGTCAGCCTCAAGCGGCCGCTCGAGGAACTGCAGTTCAGTCACTTCCTATTTTGCATCAATAGGGAAAGGTACTTCATTTAAGTTTGACAAGCGATAACGCATCTAACTTTGACCTGCAATAACGCGTCACTAAAAGCACTGTATTTCAGAGGTGAGAGCCTGAGCTTACTGATATCTGAAAAAGACTGATTTTTTTAGGACATCAGGATTGAAGTTTGTTAGAGCGAACCCTGTTTAATGATTTAGAATTAGAGTTTGGTATTTTTTAAAACAAGCTGCCTGATGGATGGAGTCTCCACTGCTGCATGGTCATGTGATTAGAATCAGAGCTCTCAAAGGCTAGTGTGTCTGTTGCTTGAGAGTCCTGTATACACCACACCGTTTCTCCTGGAATAGATTGGGGACCAGTAGAACTTCGTGACCTTAAACAATTCATTTCTGAACCTCGGTTGTTTGCATAGTGTGCGCAGGAACACAAATAACAACCTTCCAGTTCATAATGAACAGAGAGCAGAGATGAAATACGAAACATCCTGAGCCTGTCTTTATTCTAAACAGATTATGAAAAAATGTATCCAATAAAGTGTGCTGCATGTTTGCATATGCTCTTTAGGGATTTCCAGATCGTTTTCAAGAAGCAAGCACTTTCCAGAGACTGTTTAAAAGCAGTGCTTATTTTCTTTAACTTTGAAAAGTTTTATTACCATGTTTTCTTTTTTTTGAAGCAAAATGATATTGAATGAATGTAATTCACACCTGATACAGTCAGGGTAACAGCTATTAACTTTAAAAAGATTCACTAAATCAGGAGACCTGTACTTTTAAAGTAAATTTTCTATGTTATTTTCTACTTCAGAATTTAATTTGTAAAAAAACACAGAACGATATATATATAAGTATATATATATATATATATATATATATATATATATATATATATATATATATATATATCTATATATATATATATATATATATATATATATATATATATATATATATATATATATATATATATACTTTAAAAAAATAACACCGTTTTAAATCATTATTATTATTTACATATTTTTTGTTGATGCAAAAGTAATACAACATTTAAAACCAAAATGTTAAATTTGTTGGTTGGCAGTGCTTGAAATTGTACATTTAATAAAGATAAGAAGTATAACGGACACTAAATGTAGCCATATACATTTATTTTATACAACTTTGCCTTATTGGCAACGCTGATGAACAGTCTTCAGAGATGTTGGAACATGAGGGCTGATGAACTGGCCTTTTAAACACAGCCCTGACCTCCTGATCGTTCGAACTATCGACGCTCCATTAGCCGTGTCTAACGCTCGGGGGAAGTCAGCTGGGGAAGGGGACGACAAAAAGAGAGAAAGAAATAAAGAAAAAGGGGGAGAGAGCGAGAGAGCCTACGCAACGACAGAAAGAAAGCTAGCAAAACTGCGCCTCTTTCTTCCATCATCTTCATGATCTCATGAATAAATTATATCGACTCATTGTGCAATAGAGAGAGGAAAGCGGTAACGTTAAGTTAGAAGCGACAGACAGGACGAGAGCGGCCGAGACACCTGGGATTTGCACAAAAACCTTACATTAAACCCCAGAACCGGATGATCGTGTGTTGTAATCGTTTATTTTGCTCGCTAATGGATCTTGTGTGTACAACCGGATGCATTGATCGACGATTTGGCCTGGTCCTAACGTTTTCGCGCGGCTTCGGATTTTTTTAAGGTGGTTTCTGAACGCAGAGAAAAAGGACTAATTTGTCGATTTTAACAGATTTGAACTCTGCTTGGATAGGCAGAGATTCATATTTTTAAGAATTTGCCAACATTTTGAGGGAATTCCAAACAAGGGTCTAACACACGGATTTTGATCCAGCGGAGAATCAACCTCGGGCAGCCGGAGTGGAAGGTGAGCGCCTCGGCCGAGCGGCTTCTCAGAGCCCGCTCTTCAGGGTTCTCTCTTCTATCGTTCTAGCTTTGTTTTAGGTCTAAATGCTATCCAGCGGGTCGCATGGTTTGTTTGCCATCACGTGTAAATTGCTTTTTATTTGGGTTTTCATTTCCGTGCTCAGATGTCAATATTGAACAGGAATTGAAGTAAAATATGAGAACATTAGATTAAGTTCACAAATCCTCACTTTTCGGTCTATATATATATATATATATATATATATATATATATATATATATATATATATATATATATATATATGTGTGTGTGTGTGTGTGTATTTTCATCTTGTTTTATTTTCATTCATTCATCTTCATGTCGGCTTTATTCCCTTTCGGGGTCGCCACAGCGGAATGAACCGCCAACTCACTGGCATATGTTTTACACAGCGGATGCCCTTCCCTGCCGCAACCCATCGCTGGGAAACATTCACACACACATTCACACTATGGGCAATCGTTCTTATTCAATTCACTTATTCCGCATGTCTTTGGACTTGTGGGGAAACTGGAGCACCCGGAGAAAACCCACGCGATCACGAGGAGAACATGCAAACTCCACACAGAAATGCCACCTGCTCCAGCCGAGCCTAGAACCAGCGACCTTCTTGCTGTGAGACGACCGTGCTAACCACTGCGCCACCGTGACGCCTTGTTTTATTTTTTTAAACATTTTTCAAGAAGCACATTTGTGAGGTCAAAACTATTGTTGGACGAGAATTGTTCTGTCAGGTTGAGGTCAGGACCATTGGCAGGCCAGTCAAGTACATCCACACTGTAATCTTAAGCTTCATTCACACCATAAAGTGATCAGCGACTGGCTGACATGATTCCATTATTTTTAACATGAATCTGGCGACATCCGGCGACGAGAGCGGAAGTAACAACTGAGCGTGTCCGGCTACGAACAACAAGTGACAAAAGTTTAAAAATGTTAAACTTTATGGAAATGAGAAGTAACTGTTGTGAGCGACAACCAATAGGAGAGAAGCATTTTCACGTGATTCTTCAACCGTCGCCACTCTTGACACCGCACCGAGGACTCACCTTCCACAGGAATTCTTCGAACTGGGTCTTGTTCAGCCTGAAGTACAGCTGAAACCGGACTTCATCCAGTCGAAGCTCCTCCACGTCTCGCTTCGCTGACACCTTGACTGTTTGATTTTATGAATCCATTTTGCTCTGCCTTTACACTTTTGGAGCAAATACATAATACATAAAAAGCAACCGTTCATCGTGAAGATCTCAATGACCGATTGTGTATATACGTTTGTATTTTTACCTCTGAAATTTTTAGATGGAAGACAGCAGATTTGTCGCTCATTACAAACATCACATTACTAGTCACTACATCTTTACTAATCGACATGGCAGTGCCATATCAAAAGCAATCTAATCGCTTTTGATAAGAGTTAAAGCCTCTCTCGCACCGACTATGACTAGCAGAGACTGGGTTCTATTATGTTCAACGTGAATCTGGCGACGAGAGCAGAATCGATGGCTAGCAACGGCGACTGGGCATGTCTGGCGACGAACAAGTGACAAAAGTAAAAAAAAAATGTTCAACTTCGTGCAAATAAGAAGTGACTGTCGTGAGCGACAACCAATAGGAAAGAAACATTTTTACGCAATTCTTAGAGGGAAGACAGCGGATTTGTTGCTAACAAAGTCACCAAAATCATTAATCAACGCCGCCTAGTGACAGCTCCGTCATTCACGGGCGACGAGTAGCGAACTTATCACTTTTGATGTGAACTAGGCTTCAGTGTGTCCTAAAGTTAAACCATGGTATACATTTTTAAAAAGCACGCAAACAGTTCCATAATATTGGTCTCAGTTTCACGCCTCGAAACGATTTTTTTGTTCTGTTCAGAAACTATGTTCTGCTGTTCGATTGATTTACTAGCTGTAGGGCCCCTCGATTTGATTCTTGAAGACTGTTGTTCTCTTTTGGTAACATTGAGTTATCCCTCATCTTCTGTGACTTTTTTCATGGCTAACTTGTTGCAAATCAGTTAGATGGGGTGATAATACTACACTCTGAAGCTAGATGCTATGCGAAACGACATATGATTGGTTGTTTATCATCAGTCAAACTGCCTCATGGGTAGGTTTCCCGTTTGATTCTGAAGTCCAGATTGATTCACTCTTACCCACTGACAGTGCACTGTGCTTCAGTGGTAGGAGTTTCTTTTGGGGGCGGGTCGCTGCACAATCTGCCAAGCTGACAAAATTGGTCTGTGATTGCGCAAAATCTGCAAATTAATACTATTTGTTCTTTTGTCACTTACCAAGTTATTAATCCATTCTTTGAAATTAGAGATGAGAGATTAAGTTAGGTTATACTTGTGAAATGTATGTATTTTTTCTCTGTGGTGACAGTTGTTTAGCAAGAGACACATGGCAGCTTTTGGTACCACATCGATAAAATAAAATATTCAGCGTATAAAACCACACTTCCCTTTACATTTGATATGCAATGGTTCTTAGCAGTTATAGATATAATTTAAAAAGTAACGTCTGCTCTAACGTTTATGTAAAGTGAAATTGTTGCTGCATGTTCTCAGTAATTAACCTAAGAATTAACCTAAATAACAATTTTTGACAACATTTTGTGTGCTTTTGAAGTCCATCAGTTCGTTCAGTATGTCAAAAATTTTTGGAGATGCTTAAATGATCAGCGCACTCACAAAGGTGCAACGCATCTCTGATGAACTGCTTCGCCGCACGTGCACTTTGTGTGAAAGCTCTAATCCGTTAAAATGCATGCTGAAAAAGAGACACACTGGACATGCAGCAGACGCAGTGTGAAACCAGCATTACAATTGCGACTGCAGTAAGCGCATGTGAAACACATGATGCCATTACAATAAAAAGCTAGATTACCCTCTCATTCTTCATATCACATCTCTTCGCTGGAATTCCTGGAGCTTCTAAAACAGTCAGTGGCCATGGACGTGATAGGAGGACCTAATTCTGATGACACCACTTAAAAATGAAAAATGTAGTCATTACTCATGTTCCGTCATAGTAAGTCATAGAAGGAGAGTGGGAGAATCAGTTTAATATTCTAATTAAACAAACTGATCTAAATTCCAATGGGTATTCAAAAGTCTACAATTTAAAAAAAGCATATATTAGGCCATAGAAGTTTAATTCAATCTTCTAGCTCTTAAATAAAATTTCACATGTCTAATTTTTTGGATATTCTTGTAAATGTCATTTAATATGTGTTGCTAGAGTTTGTGAAAATGCTCCTAAATGCTAAACAACACGTAAATTGATGTTTAGGGTTGGCATAGTCTGACGAAATGTGCATAAATGCTCAAAAACATAAAAGTTATGGGTAGAGTTGCCAGAGTTTTTGAAAAATGTAATGAATCCTCAAAAAAGTGATGTTTAGCAGTTTGAGAAAAGACTCATATACACTCAACTATGTACAAATGATGGTTAGGGTTGCCAGAGTTTGAGAAAACCTTAAATGCTCAAAAACATAAAAGTTATGGGTAGAGTTGCCAGAGTTTTTGAAAAATGTAATGAATCCTCAAAAAAGTGATGTTTGGCAACCCTAACCATCAATTTTACAATGTTGAGTGTATATGAGTCTTTTCTCAAACTGCTAGAGTTTGAGAAAACCTTAAATGCTCAAAACGATAAAAGTAGTAGTTGTAGTTAGGGTTTCAGACAATGTGTTTGAAGCATCCTGTTTATAACGAAAAACAAATTGTGTGTTTGTTTTGTGCTTGTTATTATATAGGTCTTACATTTGATTTGATTTCTGCCCTTTAGATTAACACTCAAAGCTGCTGTGCCTTAATGTTAGCAATATGGCTGTTTACTTGAGAAGATTTGCATAATAACTCTCATAGCTCTGTCAGAATTAAACTAAAGAAATAAGCTATAGTCAATCCAGACAGATAATCAGTTACAAAAAAGTGAGAGGAGCAATAGTACAATTTTCCCACCTTCGACAAACAGAGAGGTGTCATTCACCCTTTGCATGGCTGTGAGTTTCTCTATTTGCCACAATTTTTGGTAGTCTATAAAAGGTTACTCAAATTGGCTGTTTTTTGGGGTCCTGAAAGGTCTTTATAATGGCATATTGGCTTCCACCATGATCCACTGCTGTGATTCTCTGCAAACGACCTGCTGTTATTTAAACATCTTGGGTTGAAATAACTCGTAGGCCAAACCGACTTGCAAAAACAATACAAGGATTAAAGGTGTTGTCTAGTTAATGTGTTGTTTAGCAATCAGCTCATAAAATTGCTCTTGTTTGAAATCATGTCTTAAACAATATGTATTCTTCTTAAAAAATGATATACCACCTGTTCTATTAAATGTTATGCAAAGTAGAACCTTTTTTAGTGAGTTGTTATCTTTGAATGTTAAAGTAGTAAATGAGGATGGATTTTTTTAAGCTCTGCAAGTACAGATTGTTCCCATAACTGGCAGTTGTTGGTTTGTTTGTTTTTTGACTAATTGTATAAATATTAGCATGTATGATTACAAGTGTAATGTTTTTTTTGTTTTACTGTTAAATTGATTTTGTATACAGATAAAAAAATCCTTAATTCACATTAAGTCACATTATCGTATCTCTCTAGAGGCCCCTTTAAAAGCATTTAGAATAAATATATGATCCCTCAGTTATCACTGCACCTTAAATAACCTTCAAAAAGCAGTATTTATTGTCATTATAATTTTTTTCACATCTTAAATTAATGGGCTTTATAAAATGCAATGTCTTCAAAAAAAGTAATCCATTTTCATAGCCAGCCTTGCTACAAGTCCTCTATCGATGTTTCCCTTTTGACACACATAAATCTACTACTCTTACACTTCCGGGTTAGATGAGCTGCATTAGTCAGTGGCCAGCTATTGAGCTGTTTTGAGCTTGCAGAAAAAGAAAATGGGATTACAAAATATGCAAGTTGAGGCTTTGGGAATAAGACTTAAAGGTCTTTACACATATATGCAGCTCCTCTGCATTGCATGTTCTGTAGGGAAACACCAAAATGAAACCGAAAAAGAGAAAAGCAAGGCTGAAAAACACCAAAATAAATTTTGACAATTATTGGTATCATTGCATTTATGGCTACGACTGTGTACTAACCTCAAATCAAGGCATTACAATTGCAAAAATTATAATAAAAATTATATAATATTTAATATAATATAAATTATAATATAATCTTATATAATAAAGTTTCAAAGAATAAATAAATTACAAATTATACAAATATTTCTAAATGTGTAAAAATTTAATAAAATTCAAACTTAAATGTTTAACTTTACGGCACTAATGGTTATGTTCAGGTTATGGTTATGGCCTTCTCCCGCTCCGTCTCTCTGCAGGTTCTCCGCATCCAGTGCGTTTTGGATAATTTCTTTTGCGCGCTGCTGTGTTTCCGCATACAAGTAATGATCTTTATAATGTGGATCAAGTTCAGTCGCGGTGAAATGATCTCAGTGAAATGAGTGCTGACAGACTCTAAGAGTGTAGTTTTCATTGCTTTCACTCCGTGTTCTGTCTCAACCTCTTTGCTTAAGAGACGCTTTAGTGCTGCGATTAAAGGAATAACGTCCGCTACAGACGCATCAGAGGAGCTGCTCTCTGTTTTTAGCTGCTCAAAGGGGGCAAAAAGAGAGAATGTTCCCTATTAAGAAGTGTTCACTTAATGTCACGGGGAGCTTGCTGCGCTATATGCAGTCAAGACTCGCTTCTGGTCAAAGAGGCTTTGCAACATGTAATAAATGCTGTTCCACCGCATACTCACGTCTTGCTGGAACCGTAGCTTCCGACAAGCACGTGCGTCATCACTATTTCGGTTGTGTTGTTTCGGTGGAAAAACTCTTTCGGCCGAAAACCGAAAATTTTCAGTGACCGAATATTCAGTGCATCCCTAATTTTCTGTTTTTTTTCTAATTTGCTGAGAATATGAAGAGTAGATAAGAGGCAATGCTTCTCTCCTTTATGCTAGATGCTAAGTGCAAGTGGATGATGAAATTAATTAATTTTTGATTCTTGCTATAAAGAAAACAGAACTTTAAGTTCACCGGTTTAGAAAGTTCTCTCCTCACACTGTGTGAACAGGCCTAGAGCTCCTCTGATATAGAGCGTGACACTGCAGAAGACTTTATCTTCTCAGAGGTTGAAAGATCACGCTTCTGCGTTGCATTAAAAAAGAACCCCCCCCCCCCATTCTTTGTAAAAGATGTTTCTTTATCACTTAATGAAACATGAAAACCAGCCAAACAAAAAAGATGATCAAAACAAAAATGTAGATAAAATTAATGATCTACTCCATATAGGCCCTGCTTGCAGAAGATTCACATATGTGTAAAGACCTTAAAACATGTAAGAAATGTCAAATGTAGTTTACATGATATGGCACTTTTAACGTATTTGCGACTACTTAAAAATATTTAAAATGGTACGTGTTCCTGTAGTAAAAACTGTTTTAAAGGACATGCTGTAGATATGAAGTGGTTGGTATTGACCAATTGTATTCTCTCTCTCCAACATGACTGTAAGCATTGAAAATGGCATGATTAAGTGTCTTTATATTTGCATTATTTTGTTGTATTGACATTTGTATAGAATTGCCTACGTGCATCTTTGATAATCTGGTGCTGTCCATGCTGGGCCTCTAGATAAATATGTTTTTGGTATATTTATTTATATTTATTGAAAACAACTGTACAGATTTGCTCAAGAATTCAAATACACAAATAAAGTTTGTTCACACTTTCTTCTGAAATTTGGCTATTTTGAAAGAGACATTGAACTGTCCTACTGTACCGTTGTACTGTACCTACTCCATAATGATCGTTGCAACTGATTTTAATTATTGTTCTATCCCTGAAACCGCTGCTCTACTGAAGGTGTGTCAGATCTGTTCTGGAAAGCCACAGCCAAGTTTCAGCCAATATAAATACTTCCATAGTTCATAGCACAGCACAGTGGGGGTCGGGAGGTCAAGTGACTAGTTTAGGGCTAAAAGATAACTTCCAAAAACCAAAATAATTTTTCAACAATAAAATTATGAAAAATAAAATCAAGACTTGTTAACCAGGATTAACAAATAATTTATAAAAAATTTTTTTACCTGTTCCATTTTTCTTGCTATTCAGCCAGGTTGACCAAGTTTTTTCATCCTTTCAACACATAAACACAGATGTTTTAGGTTTGAGATTATAACATGTGAACAGGGTTAACTTTGATTTCAACCGATCAGGTAGAGCTGAATAAAATTCTGATGTCTCCTTTGCACAGCTAGTCTCTGAAATCTGACTAAGAAAACCGACAGTGAAGTGAAAGTGACCAGCTGGCCAGATATGGAGTTACCCATGCCAGTGGACAGTGTTTCAAGATGACAGGATTGACTCCCTGGTTGGTTTCGATTCACAAGACCCGCATGATCAAACTGTTAATCAGTCAGTTGCAGACGTGGACCCAAATCCTGTGAGTTCAGACTTCTTTATTTGAGTCTTGAATTACAACAGTCACCTTCTTCTGGGTGAAATAGCGCAGGAACAGAACACTCAGCTCTCAGACAACATAACCAAAGATTCACCAGTTACATGAAAGGAAAAGAGAGAGAACAAATAAGCTTTTTGCTATTAATTGCCTCAGAAATGGATATAATGGTGTGTTAAGCAATAACAATGCTGCTTTGAAACCTCTTTTCAATCAAGATAATGATAATGGCAATTAAATGTTTTATTTAAAGTTGAAAACTCTCATTTAAAGATAATTCAACCTGCTATTTCCATTTAACTGAATTTGTAACTTCCATCTCTCTAAGTTATTTTAAATTACTTTCGTTTTCCCTGTTGATTTATTGATCACATGTAACGACTGCTGTGACTATGGAGCACATGCAAATCATAGGAATTGTATTAACTTAAACAACCTTAACCAATTTAGAAATGTGATAAAAAATAATTGTAATTAATTATAAAAAAATACAATATATTATCAACAAAACAATTGTTTACTTCCTGTTGTTGTCATTTAAGAAGAGAGGCTATTTAAAGCTTAGCTCCAGCTGATCGGCCCAGTTTACATTGTGACCCAGATCACAGAGGCTGGTCTGACCTGAACTCAACACTTCTGTTTGCTTGAGAAGGAGGATCTGGATTCAGTGCTTTATTACTTTAAATGTACTTTCAGAGGCTAAGGCAGACCTGTAGACTTGATTTCAAATCGAACAGCTTCTGATGTTGTTAGTAATTTAGTTATCTAAAGTCAGGTGATGTGTGTTTGTTGTTTCTCCAGGCTTCAGTTGATCATTTGTTTAGTGGCTGCACCACAGCTTTTGAGTTTGATTTTGAATTTCAGGCAAATCCTCTCAAACCTGATATTCAGCATTTGAAGACCAAACGTAGTACATTGTTCTGAACTTGTCTCTTGGATTTACTGTGGGACATCATGTATTATTCAAAATTAGACAGTTTTGAGGAGGAATAATCGGGATATACATTATAGCCAACAGACCTTTATATACCTATGCAGCAGTGTCAATACCTTAGTTTTCAATCAACACCGCTGTTGTTTTTTCATGCAGTGCATCCAACCACTATCATTGGTTGAAATGGCTGTCGCTCAGTTACCAGTGCAATTTAACTGTCTACCCAGCAATGCTGTACCTAGAATTTTCAAGAAACTTCACCTTGGCCATTTTCCCAAATACTTGCTTATACTGAATTCCTGCTCCATATACGTGTGGATGCACAGTGTGAAAAATGAACATGTGTTACTTGTGGACAGGGTTAAAGAGTCTTTTTAATTAAAATGCAAGGTTAATAGCGGCTGTTAGCAGAATTTAATAAGATCATGCATTTAACTTGGGTTATACCTTTATTCCCACTGGATTAGCATTATCTAGTGCCGTTGGGTGATTTGGATTGTCCATTAAAGACCCTATTTGTTTATTTTGTTTATTTCAGTTTGATGTAACATTAAATGTGATTTGAAATTTAGCTTGTGCTGCTCAATAGAACCTTCTGTCTTGCCTAAATGTGTGTTGCTCTCGTCATTTATTGTAAAGAATATCAGAATAAATCAGAAAGAATTTTTTAAATTGTAATTTTTGCTCATAAACAGAGAAACAGTTTGATTGGTAAAGATACATAAAAAAGCTTACTGGAATTACATGCAAGTCAGCAAACACCAAGCTTATCACTAACATTTCGATTTGCATGGGATTCTGATCATCCCAAACCCTTAGAGTTGAATTGCAGTAAATAATTTGGTGGAGAAATTTTTAAGCTGAAAACTAATTAAGCATGTTGGAAAACAATAAGAGACGGACAAGAGTTTAAATCTGATTCTCAGGCAAAAGCTTTTGGTCCACTGTAGTACCAGAGTGGTTGTAGCTGCGGAGGGTTAATGGCTTCTGTGTTCTCATGTGAGCTCCCTCGTACTCCAGTGTGTTGGAGGGAGACCGGCTCTAAATGGTCCCTCATATTTTGTAATCAGAACAGTCTCTGTCCTGTTTCTGCTGGCCCTTTAGTGCACTACTGAAGAAACGCTGCAGGCCAACTGATCTGAAACAGGTTGAGTCCAGTTCTGTAGACTGTTGTGCAACAGAGCCTTTCCTTTAATGATTCATTTATGGGTGGTGTCTTGTGTTCTTTTGAGTTTTTGCTTTCTCTGTAATGTTGTTTTTTCCATATCTTTTTGTTCTCAATAATCAAGCACTGGTTGTTTACCAGATTGGGAGTTTAGCATATTGACAGGAGAGAGCATATTGTTGATTTATATCATATGGGGGCTATTTGTCTCCCCTATGTCTGGTAAAGTTTCTGCACCAAATTAGTGGAACCAGAAGAACTATTTGGGCATGTTCTCAGGATTGACCAAAGACTCGTGTAGAGTGACAGCAGGAGAGAGGGAGGAGTTCAATCTGTTCACTTCGGGTTAGCCATACCAAAGGCTAAGTGTTGAGCTAATGCGATCAGGTGATAAAATCTGTTGAATGAAACTCAGCCAAATGTGAACTAATGAGTAGAGCTGCTTGATTATGTGAAATTAAAGTCAAGATTTAAAAAGTATTTATGATTACATTTCTTGTAGTTTGTGCAGATACATCACAAAAATGCCATATATTCCCCATATTTCTCCTTTTCCCCACCCTTCACACTGTATTAATAATTCAGCAAACCCACAAAAACACAAAGCACAATTACACAAGATTAGTGACATGAATACTACAAGTTAACAAGAGCAAATGATATGTAAATGATAGGAATATGATATTAAACAGCATATGAGAAAGGAGGGAAGCTAGTGTTGTGTTGAAAATAATCATAATGAATTAAAAACCAATTACTAAAATGATTTTGGAAAATTCCTGGATTTCCATTTATTTTTATGCAGTTTCCCAAAAACATTCAAATAAATTAACTGATATCTAAAGTGGTTTAATGTCCACTTTATTAATTTCTCTACATAAACAACACACAAAAGGACAGAAGATGATGGCTTTTGAAAGGAAATTTAATTGTAAAACATTATAAATAATAAATATTTTTAAATAAAACATTTGAACACTTAGATAAAATATCTCATATGTATAAATGTGGGGAGTTAAGTATGCTAATGTTAGCAGGTAGCTCTGCTTGTCACTTTCTTGCATCAGTATTACATTCATCCTTTCTGCGGAACACAAACTTGTAATAAACTGAAAAAGAGTTTATCTCCACCAGAAGCATTCGTTAACCTTTAACTGAACAGCGCTCATTCTAGATGCATTGATCTGCTGCTGTTTAGCTCTGAATTAATGTGCATGCTCAGGCTTTGAGTACATAACAAATTTAAAATGAGTTACACAGACCATGTACAGAGGATCGTCTGGTTGTTTAGTCATATATAGAGTTGGTTAGATATTGAATTCTTTACTTTAGGCTGCAAACACATTTTTATGAAGCTATTGTTGAGGCAAAGTCCTTAAACATATTAAAACCCTTATTACACATAGAAATAATACATTTGATTTAAAATACAAACGAGTCATTGTGTTTTTTTATTTTTATTTTTTGCTACAGTATATGGCCTGTTTAAAAACACTGCTTCTTTTTCTTCTTGGAGATGGTCATTCTACCAAGGTTTTAGCACTATTAAATCTTCCTTTACCCAATTGCTTACATCTGTTGGTGAATTAATCAATGGAATCTCGGAAACAAAGTTGGTAGTAAAATGATCATTAAGCATCTGCCACACTGACATTTAAAATTTCAGCATTATTATTAATCCTCAGTTTTTTACTGCTTATTTACTATTTGTATGCAATGTGCCCCATATCGACAACGATTTCAATGGGGTTGTCCTGGTAAATATAGGCCAGTATTTGTCTCTATTTGGGGTTCTTGAGCCAAGACTCAGGGCTCTCGAACACCAAGATAAATCCATATCATCCGAGTCATGGTGCACACAAGCACAAACTCCTAATTTTGCAACCTGTTTCACTGTCTTTAATCATTTCAAGAAGAAGAGCAACAACCACAATGATGGGCTAGCATCACTGTCTAGTTGCCCAGCCACCTCCTTTGTAACTAGCAGTCACCTCTGCTGCCATTACCACTAGACTGACTACATATCTAACCTAGTGCGCCATTCGTTGATTCAATGGAGTAAATCTTATTGGAGGAATTCAAGTTCAATGGCTCAGTTCCAGACCCTCTGTTTGAAACGATATGTATTGGGAGGGGTTGATGTTTAACCAGGCCAGCAGCTAATAATGTTCTCCCTAAATGTAGATATTTTAGCTGTGACCATATATTTATTAAGATGAAAGAAATTTCAACCTGCGTTCATAGAGCTTCTTCACAAGATTGATTTGCTTAAAATATTTGCTTTATGCTCAGGCTATTGGAGTTGTAACTCCAGCTGCTGATTGTCTGGAGCTGGTAGCAGAGTTAGCTGACATGAATATGATTATTAAATACATTAAAAAAATAGTTTTAGATGTCTCGGATAATATTTCAATTTCACACGACATGACACTAAAACAGATGATTAAACAAATTTGTAGAGCAGGGGTCTTCAAACCTGGTCCTGGAGGGCCAGCGCCCTGCACATTTTTGGTTCAATCATCATGAAACACACTTGTGGCACTAATTAGGGTCCTCTGATTGGCTGAAGCTAGAGTAGTATGCATACTACAGCAGGGTTGGATCTAAAATGTATAAAAAAGCGGGGCTGCAGCCGTCCAGGACCAGGTTTGGGAACCCTGCTGTAGAGTCTCTGATAACTGAAACTGGCAAACTTTTCCACGCATTCACCCATGTTCTCTCTTTACCCTTTGTTTTTAAACACAACACACTGATGTGGTGTTGTCAGTCACTGTTTAAAACACTAGTAAAACACATTCTCCAAAAATGGTCTGAGCGAGTAAAGGTATTGACTATTTTTCTGGTTTTCAACTAAACCTCTACAGTCAGGTAGCTGTTCGCATTCAAAGCATTAAGTCATTCTTGTTCAGCCTCAGAAGAACATGAGCGAAAGCAGTAATAGACAGAGAGCATCTTTTCTGCTCTTTATATATATAAACAATCTAATAACTTTGAAAACTAGAGGTCACTGAAACAGCTGCAGTCACAACACCCGATGTGTACACAGAACCTAAACCGCAGTGTGGTGTACGTGCTTGTCTGAGTCGGTCAGCACATATTTCATTGAGATCTATTCGGTTCATGATTGCACCGATCCACTTTATAAACGTTACTAGTGGGATGTGGACATGAAGCAGTGCGCACAGGGAATGTTTCAGTCCGCTGTGATGAATGCAGAGAACACTTGAAGAGACAGAGAGAGCAGCACACAGCGCAGCAACACAATAGAGACGCTTTTTGGGGAGGAAGAGGGGTGGGGAAAATGCTGTAGACTTTCTTGATGACTGGAGTAAAAACACTTCTAGACCATGTCTGCTTTTTGTTCATCTATACAGTGTTGAATTTTTATCATACACGTGTTAATGATGTAACAGATGGGTGCTTCTCATTTTCATACACTGTCAACATAAACTGTAGAAAATATTTTTGTGGAAAAAAACTGTAAAAGTAATGGCAACTCGTTACTGGGATTTTGCAAGCTAACAGGGAAAAAAATCTGTTGATAGTTTTTTTTTACTTATTTGTTAATCTATGGGAAAGCTTTGTGTTTTAATGTTTTTTCTACACTTAATAAAAGACCCTATACCGTCGTGTTAACTTCTCTTGCTTGACATTCACGCTGCCATTGGGAAGTTTATATTCATCTATTAGTTCGCAAACACATGATTGTATTTAATAACAACACAAACATATCGATTTATCACCAACCATCCACCTGTCGGCTTCCTTCCCTTTCGGGGTCGCCTCAGCGGAATGAACTGCCAACTCTTCTGGCACATGTTTTACGTGGCGGATGCCTCTCCAGCCGCAACCCATCGCTGGGAAACATTCACACACATTCGTTCACATTCATACTCTATGGACAATTGTTTTTTCTCAACTCACTTGTTTTTTGACTTGTGGGGAAACCGAAGCACCCGGAGTAAACCACACGATCTTGGGGAGAACATACAAACTCCACACAGAAATGGCAAACGACCCAGACAAGGATCGAACCAGCGACCTTCGTGATGTGAGACCGTGCTACCCACTGCGCCAACGTGACGCCTCATATTGACATTATTTAAGGGCCAATTGCCCACCTGTAAAAGATTTCTTTTATTATAATTTTTTATATAGAGGTATCTTGTTTGAATTTTAAAATAATTCAAGCTGTATTTTGTTAGTAGTAAGTGAGGCAAAGATAAAATGGGCTACAATGTAATCACAAACCAGTTCAGAGTCTCTGTATCGCTGTGTTTGAGTACATTACTAATGGGCTTCTTAAGAGTGTTACATGCATGAGACGTGAAACATTACCAGCAGTTACTCTGCGTGTTACTCCTCCAATTCTAATCTGCTTGTAAAACTGAGTGTTAGTACTTTATCAGCCATTAACCTCATTATCATCTCCTTTTTTTCTGTTTGCTGTGTTTTGTAAGCAAGTGATTGCTTAACTTCTGTGGCGTTTATGTAAGACTGTGAATAGTGAGATATTCTGGGGTGTAAATAAAGTCATCCATTTTCTCACCAGTCTTTACCAATAGCTATTTCACTTTCAACTTCCTCATTTATCTGAGGCTCAATCGGTTCCTGTTCAAAACCGGTGTCTTTGAGTTGAGCATGCCAATAGAGATGACCTACATGTTGTTGGTTTGAGGTATCTGTTGTGTTATTAAACACATTATTAAATATGTTGTGTGCTTGTGTAGTCCTGTTCCTTTCAAAAATATGCTTTATCACAGAGAACAGCATCACAATTCCTTGCCCTGTCCTCATTAACCATGAAGCTGTGTGCAAAAGCTGCTGCATCAGTAAAAAGATACTATAACTCCTCCAAAGTTTGCCAGTAACTTTGAAAAAAAACAACTGGTTTTTGTAACCCAAAGTAGAGTTTAAATTCACAGGCATGTGCATTACTGTTTAAAATAAGAATTGTATTGTATTATTTTCTATTTAATCTCGAGGATGAATATAATTTTTACATTTAGCTTCATGTGAAAATGGCAAAAAGACAACTGATTGGCTGAAGGTTTACATTTAATATGTCTTAAACAAACTAATAAAAAAAATTATTCCACACCCCTCAGAGTGTTCATGAAATGTGTTCTTTAATTATAAGCAAAAACGTTTGGCTTTATTAATGTAATCAACCAGCACTGAATATACATCAAAATGTAAGCGTGCTCATTTAGTCGTAAGACATTATAAATATTAAATATTGATAAATAACAAATGCAACCCATAGATCCATCTAGATCAGGGTTTCCCAATTCTGGTCTTTTAATAAATGATAATGCTCCAAATAGATTAGATTTACATAACTCTGGGAAACACCATGGTTCGTTTTCATAATGATAAATTAGAGATAGTTGTGGGCATTTATTCGGCTTTTAATTTCATTCTTTACAAATGTATTTTGATAAAAAAAATTGTATTGTACGTTTTCAAAAATAGATTTTGAACCTTACAATGCCAGATAACTTTGTTTTTAGAGAAGTCTGACTTTGACTTAATCTAATAGCACTATTAAAAAATAATTTCCACCAATAGAAAATAGGATTGTACTGTATGAAAAAGTAAAATATATTCAAACATATGAGACTATGTCGTACATTTTCAGGCATTACATCATTTTATATTGTGCCTTTATATTGTAAATAATTTCATGACCAAATGTCAACCTCCTACTCTTCCTGTCTGTGCAATCGGAAGTGACTGAACTGTATTAAGTCGACAGGTGGGGGCAGAAGTGAGCAGATTCTCATTCACTCCCATGTTAAAATTGTCCATGTATACACCTCTGGTGCTGCAATTTGGTTCAGATTGCTAGTTTTGATTTTCAAGATCAATCTGAGGGGGATGAATTATTTTAAAATTAGTTTGTTCAAGAAATAATAAAGTTTAAACCTTCAGTTAATCAAACATCTGTGCTATCTGTAGCGCCTCTCTGAATCCATTTTTGGTTACCTGGAAGTTATGCACTTCCATGATGACTATGGCCAGTTTGAGCCTCTTTTATCGTTCATTGTCCTTGGTACGATCGCGGTCATGATGTATTTTCATGTAAGACTGCATGTGCATTGTGCATGAGTGACAGTGACAATGCACCTCTGAAGCTGTGCTGTTAGAGTGCTGTGTTTAAAGCTAAAGAAATTATTGATTTAGCTGGCCATGTCACTTTAACACAATTTTTAAATTTCTGAAAAATATCTGTTTCTCATGTTTGATGGGTAAACATGGTTTGTGGATGAAATTAAGTCTTGTGGGTGAAATATACAGAGCGACACAGAATACCAAAGCTAGAGTGTTTAAAGTTCATTCAGTGTAACAGAGCTGATCAGAAACTATAGCATGCAGAGATTTACTTGACTGTATCATGTTTTCTACTCAAGGGGAAAATTTTCCCCAAGACATCATTCTTTTGTTACTGTCTTGTAAATCACATTTGATTGGTTGATTTAGCATTGATTAGCAGATGCAAGTATATAATGGTTATAATGGTTCTTTTGTTCACAAAATTCAGACAATATTTTAATTTATATTTCCTGTCTCAAACTAAATCTACTATCTTGAGATTCTAGCAATATTAGCTATTTTCAAGTATACATGGGCTTTAATTACTTCAGTAAATCATCATTATATTTTTTTCATTCAGCAATATTAGTTTTTTGTTTTAGGGTAAATAATGGCATAAAATATTCATAAACTGAAACAACAATGATTAAAAACAAGAATTAAGTGTTTGCCAGGTAATTAAAGAATTTTTAGAATTTTAGAATGTTTAATTCGAGTGACAATTGTTGTCACTCCTCTCACAAACTCTGGTCTCATGACTGAGCCCCTCACATGCTCAATGGGACTGCGTTAGCTGATGAGTGAGAGGTCGGAGATGATGCCAGCGGTGCAGAGAAGACGGGACAGAAGGAGATACTGTAGCAAGAGAGTGTGTGTTTTGGCTGGAAGAGGTCAACTAACATTTGGAGCTCTAGGAACAAAGAGGAGGGGTTCAGATGGAGAACATTGTGTTCTGTTCATTCCTGCACTGCAAGAACTGCTTGTGCTGTTTTTCATCTAAGAGAGATGCTGGATCACAGCTGCGCAGTTATAGATTAAGAGAGAGCCAGGAATTTGATCACTGTTGTTGATTTTGTACTGAAAGAAAGTTTCTCATGCTTTAGTGAACTATTACCAACACTTGGTTTCAACCTTTCTCATTTAAAAGAGTTTCTGTAGATAGAAAGATAGGTTTTTGTTCTGTGTTTGTATTGAATTGTTGTACAGAAGAAACACAAATGCCTCATCCATTAGTAAAATATCTGAAATACACCCACTAGTATCTTTAAAGAGTGTCCTTGAGAAAACATACTATTTACTGGTCTGCATTTTGGTCTGGTGAAAGTGACTTTTTTTTGTGAAAAAAAAAGTAACACTATCACATAAACCACATTACAACTGAAATTGTATTACAACTCATATGAAAACTCTTCTCTTCAGGGAACACTTCCTATGAAAATTCCCTTTTTTGCTATTTTCTTCCTGCTATGGTTAATTGATCAGTTGATACAACTTCTATTATGAGTGAGCTGAGACTTTGACTCTGTAACAAATTGCATATTGTCTCTCCCCTTCTGTAAGTCGCTTTGGGAGAAAGCTTCTGCTAAATGCATAAATGTAAAATGTAAAGGTATATTGCAAGAGGAGTGAGAATTTCAAGGTAAAATTTTTCTTCCTGTCTTCATAGATATAATATGAATTACGTATTACATGGTCGTTTCAATCTGAATAATGAAATAAAAATCAAGAGTTGATTTTTACAATAGCATTTTCACTACGGGGATGGGGAATAATAGTTTTCTTTGTCTAATTAAATATCAAAGCTACAGACAAGGGATGTTAGCTTGCATTATATTTCTTGGCTCGATAAAGAAAAAAATATTCATCTCGCATTTTGATGTTTATTTCGTTTTGAAGGAAGAATTTATATAATTTATGCAAGTGAGTAAACTTCTGCATAACATTTCACACATTTATGAAAAGGTCAAACACTTGGGTTAACAAGTTAATTTGGAAAACCATTTACAGGGTTGCCAAATCAATGTACATGCCACCCACCTCAATAAAAACTGGCAAAAATGTGAACTTTTCAAAGTTTTTTACTTATTTTTTAAACTGGAGCATTAGTAGTTTTGGTGCTTAAAATAAGTGAATAAACAAGTTTCACTATAATATTGGGTTAACCAATGACAGTCATTGATTGATGATGTCGTGTCTTATTAGTTCTTTGAGTTAAATAATTTTGAAGCTGTCTGGGCAGTGACATGTACATTATTCACCATGTAAGCAATGTATATGTAATCACCATGTTTTTTTTCTATATTCTTATATTTTTAACATAAAAAAAGATAATGACAGTAAAACCCACTAAATATTTTAGAAAGCTCTCAAATTTGATAGACCTACCATATACGCAACATAACCAAAATAATTTGTCCCAAAAATGTCCCAGTATGACAACACTGACCATATACTGTGCAAGAACTTATGACGTTTTACACATTTTATATATATATATATATATATATATATATATATATATATATATATATATATATATATATATATATTTAGCAACACACACATGCACGCTTGCACACACACACACACACAGTCCTGTTCTATTTTGTGTGTTATTTTACTGCCATCTACTATGGTAGAAATAAAAAAGAACTATTGTTTTATTTGTTTGCTTAGTGATTAGTCCAAGATGCAGCCACTTACAGGTTTCTTCGATGCTCTTAGTTTAATCCAGTCAGCAAAACATAATATGACACCAATTAACCCCTCTGTTTGGGTGGCATGGTTTAACACACCACGTAACTCAAACACGCAAGTTTGGTCTTCCCCAGAGCGGTAGATATACAGAGTGGTGTCAGTGTTTGATCTCACCTCCAGACATTTGTTTGAGCTGATGCATGTAAAACTGACACCACTGTGTATATTATGCAGGTCTGCCCTGCCCACTTTCATGCTGCTTCCATGATGCACAGGCACTATTTACAACCACATCTCCAATCATTCCCCAATCATTCCTCAAACCAAATATGTTTCAGTGAAACTCTGAGTGTGTGCGCGCATGCGTGCATGTGTGAGAAAAACATGAAAGGATACAGCTCTTCGAGGTGAATAAATGTTTCTGAGCAGTATGTTCAATATGAAGCAGGCAGTGTATTCATGGTAAAAGAATAGTGTTTAGTTTGTGGTCTGGATAATATCAACTTGTGATCGGAAGGTTGCCACTTTGATCTCCGGATCCACCGAGTTGAAGTTGGTGTGAGCGATGAAATACTTGCTCTCCATCTTCAACAATCACAGCTGTGGATTGTTCACTGCTGTGTGTGTACGCTGAATGGATTACATACAGAGCACAAATTCCGGTTATGACTCACTCCAGATCTGGCCAACTGCTCACTTTCACTTGAAATTTCACAGAGTTACCTTGAACCTGCAGCATGCACTGATCCTGCTGGAAGAATACATTTTAAAAAATACAACTAATTAAAATTTGTTGAGTTAATTTTTTCTAAAGGCATAATTTTGTCCATAAATTGTTTCTTGTTGGTTCAATTTTTGTTGAAGCATTGTTGACTGAAATACTATTTTAAAATCGCGTTCATATTCTCAGTGGCTGTTGTTGATTAGATAAAAAAAACAAATTGGTATTTCAATCTCTTTCAGAGTGATGTGTTCAGCTAATTAAAAAATGTCGCTTGAATCACATTTGGGGAAGACAAAAACAGTTCTGTTGAACCTAACAATTGTACGTTGAGATTATAGGTATTCCATTGAAGCTCCATAGTTAAACGCATTCTGATGCAGCTTTCAGCATGCTCATCAAAGCATGTCAGAGTGACTTTGATTTTTAGTAGTATACCTTTGTGCTTTTCTTTTTCTACACTGTTTCTTCTGCTGAATGCAAGATGCAGAGAAAATTTTAGGCGTTAGCCTATACGCTTTGCATGACATTTTTCAATGCTCTATCTCAACTAATGCTCTGATCTTAACTAATCACTTATATTCTGGTGATAGACACTAAAATTAAATTAAATAAACAGAGGAGCTGTGGCAAATGGCCTGCTGTACACACTGTTGCCATCTTTTGGAGGTGTTGACTCAAATCTAATAACTAGGGCTCGAGTCAGACAATGCCCTGCAAATGATGGTCTGATTTCAACATGGAGACCATGGCCAGATCCAGTTGGAACCCTGCGACTCAGAAACAACTTAATGTATGACTAGGCAACCGTTGGTCCAACTTCAACATGGAGAGCACGGACAGTCCCTGCAGGGCCCGTGATTTCAACGTCAATTTCAACGGGGTTTTACACCGTGCAGTCTTGAGCTAACGTCAATGCAAAATGGGCTTATCTAGCTGATGTCTCTGATTTCTTTTAGAGGTGAATTTCACATCTCTACATGCCTTCTGTCATATTTATTGGATAGATTTTGAACATGGGTAGGTTTTACTTTTCAAACCAAACATTTATAAACATAAAAATCTAAACAACATAAGTCCAAAACACATTTTCGCTCCAAATCTTCTTAAACTACAGAACAAACAACCTAGTTTAGCAAGTTAATTTTATTTCATAACTTATGGAAAATGCATTAAAGAACGCTCAAGTATTTGAGAAAAAACCTTAAGATCTTCCAATTTTATTTTTTAGGTGTTTATTTCACACTGCACCTAAATGGAAGAGAAACGATTCTAATGGACTACTATTGTAGATAATTTGTATTTGTAAGGCGGTTAATATATGTTTAGCTGACTAGTTAAAACCCCCTTCAATGCTCCACAAATGTGTTCTGTACATTGTGGTGTACTTACAATTAACACTTCCAAAGTATTAATATGTATGAATATACATGTACATGTTTTCACCATACTTCAAGTAGACCTGACATTCGAAAACTTGAATTTTATATATATATAAAACAGCTTTATATATAAACAGCTTTATTTGTTTGGAATGACAAAAAAAGTTTCTTTGCCATGATAAGATAAACTGATCAGATACAATTCAAATAATCTGGAAAATATTAGGATTTACATTTGCTTTAATAAGTTTGGAAGTACATGCTGGGCTCTCTTTGTACCTGAGCTCCACGTCAGGCTGGGCCAAAATGTTAGACTGATTGGGACACTCATTGTCCGCCTGGTTCTGTCAGGATCTGGCTGTGCTCTCCACATTGACTTCAGACTCATTTTTGCTGGAAAGTTATGAAACTGAACTTAAAAAGTTTGGATTATCAGAAAACTCAAACATGCAACAATAAATGCATTTAAAACGAACTCCACACTCTGTTACCAATCTTTGTGATGATTCGATTTGTTTATTTTATTTTGTTATTAGACAATGGCTTCAAAATTATTCTTTAATTTATTTAACTTGTTAGTAACTTATAAATTCAGTCACACTTTCTCATGAAGTAGTGGTGAACATTTAGATCACCTTCAAGAAAAATAACTAACATCCTTTATGAATAAACTGCTAAAGAAGGTAGGCTAGCTCAATAATCCTGTTTTGTCTTTTCTAAATTCAGCATCATCATCCTCATCGTGTTTTATGGATTGTATATTTAGTGGAAAAGAATCTAAAAAATGCATTGGATTTATTTAGATTTTATATTATTGTTTTGTTTAATTTTTGAGTTAAGAATGTCTCATCATCCATCACAGATTGCAGTAACCTAATACTTTAGATTTTTTGACAGAAGTTTAATTAGTAAGGCAGTTGTGGTCTAGTGGATAAGGAGATCGACTTGGAATTGGAAGGTCGCTGGTTCGATCCTCATATCACTGAGTTAAACTACTGTGTGTGTACACTAGGATGGGGTACATGCAGAACACAAATTCTTGTTATGGGTCACTCCATATCTGGACAACTGCTCACTTTCACTTTTCACTTCAGTACATATTCACTAGAACCCATTCAGGAGTTTTAACAGAATTAGCTGATTTATTAACACGATTATTAAATGTGATTGAATATCGAGTAGTTATCAAAAACTTTTAATGACTTTTGAGTTAATGAAGAAATGCTAATTAGGTCTGATAATGGTCTCTTATTTTTGTATTAATTATGAAAAGATATTCCAAAGAGTAACCAAAATCACTGTTTCTCTCATAAACAAATATACACTTGGTGCTATTAAAATAAAAAAGTATGCATTTTTTGTGTATAATTGTTGGAATAATTATAGTTTTTAATGTTGCTAAAAGATTCCACAAAATTTTTGTTGTTGTTTTTTTTTTAAACAAGTGAAAATGGAAGGGCTTTTGACTTATTTGACATGTATTTAGAACATGCTGCCTACAGGTGCTTAAGATGTCTAAAATTCAACATTCCTGAAACAAGCCCTTAAAGAGTATTAAGTGGACAGTCAAAGGTCTTAAAAGAATTGTGGCTGCAAAAGACATCGGCTGCTCTCACACCCATGGCTTTATTTTCAGGTAAATTAGTGAAGGAGTCAGTGGGGCCGCTCTATACAAGAGACCCATGTCATATCATACTATCTATGTCTTTGCTGTTTTAGGGCAGGAGGAGCTCTTAATGTTGCACATGCTTCTAAACATGATTTATATGACAGGGTGCAGCGAGAAGGACTCTGCTCTTGGCTGTCTCGCTGGAGAGAAACAGTATTTTATGTCTCTTATCAGGAAAAAGGGCGTTTTTGTCTGAGAGACACGTCTTTTTATTTCATGTACATGTGAGGATAATACAATCCATGACAGGCCTGAAGTGAAACAATGTGAAAATTGCCAAAATAATAAAAATAGCTATTTTCACAACACTCATTGTCATCGCTTTATTCACATAAATGGTGTATGATATTGGGGCGTCATGGTGGTGCAGTGCGTAGCACGGTCGTCTCACAGCAAGAAGGTTGCTGGTTCGAGCCGGGTCATTTGGCATTTCTGTGTGGAGTTTGCATGTTTTTCCCATAATCGCGTGGGTTTACTCCGAGTGCTACGGTTTCCCCCACAAATTATACTATGCGGTATAAGTCAATTGGGTAAAAACGATTGTCCATAGAGTATGAATGTGTATGTGTGTGTGTGAATGTTTTCACACACCCAGCAATTGGAAGGGCATCCGCCACATAAAACATGTACGACAAGATAATGGATCGATGGGATGTACTATATTGACAATGTTCTTATTTTCCTATGTTATGTATTTATATAAATTTTTACATTTACATTTTTGTGATAGATCCTTTTAAAACCAATGACTACCTTTTTTTTCCTGAAAAATTTCTGACAATTTATCACCAGCTGGTCTTAGATTTTAATCTGAGCGGTCTTTAACAAGAGATGTCCTTTGGAGGTAATGTGAAGATCAAAGGGTAAGGTATAAAAGGGTAAGACCTGGAAGAGGTGGTTGCGTGGGTGAGCAGCATCCAGGGTGATTTTGAGAGCCCTTTTTCCTCATTATGGAGGTGTGCAGTTCTTGAAGGGAGGGTAAAAGAGCTCCAATGATCTTTTCAGCAGTCCAAACTGTCCTGGAGTCTCCGGATGTCTGATTTGGAGGCTGAGCTAAATCAAACAGTGATGGAGTTGCACAGCACAGATTTGATGACTGCTGAGTAGAAGTGGGTCAGCAGCATCTGTGGGAGGTTTAACGTCTTCAGCTGGCTCAGGAAGTACAGACTTTACTGGGCCTTCTTTGCAATGGAGTCAATGTGGATACTCTACTTAAGGTTCTGTGAGATGGTGGTTCCCAGGAACCTGAATGACTCCACATGTGCCACAGTGCTGCTCATGATGGTGAGATGGGGGAGGGCTTATCTCCTATCATCTCCATCTTTGAGTGTGCTAAGCTTCAGGTTGTTCTTGCCACACCAGAGAGCCAGCCGTTCCACTTCCTGTCTATATGGAGACTTCTCAACATGCTGGATGACAGTGGTGTTGTCTGAACTTCAGGAGCTTCACTGAGGAGTCTTGGGAGGTGCAGTCATTTGTGTAGAGGGAGAAGAGTAGCGGGAAGAGAACACACCCCTGGGGGGGCTCCAGTGCTGATGATGGGGGTGTCGGAAGTAAATTTACCCAGCCTCACTAGCTGTTGTCTACCAGTCAGGAAGCTGGTGATCCACTCACAGATAGAATCAGGAAAGAGGATTACTCGGATAGAGGTACAGCGTTTCAGATGCACATCAAGGCTCCAACTGTTGATGCTTTAAACTGGTTTTCACTTTCAATAATGGTTACAAAACTGTGACCGTTTAGCCCACTGCAGTTCTACTATTATCATAGCTCACTGGGAGGCCAAGAGTTGCCTTTATACGAGTGATGCATGGGCCTTTTGAGCTTCTTTGTAAAACCCATTGCTGCAAACTGCTCGCACTATAATGTGTAAAAGGTGTGTAAAAGTTACCTCTCTCATTATCTTATCATAGAGAAATGCATGTGTTATCCATAATTTTCAAAAATTTGCCATTCCATGTCCATCCCATACCAATCCATGAGTAGTTTTTCGGCAGGTAAGCTGCTGCATCTGTTTTACCAAACACAGTGTACAAAAGTTTGTGATCAACTTGTCAATACAATTACAAATTACTATAAACTTCAGGGTTTATTTTGTGGAGAGTAACAGGTAGAGCTTTACAGCTTTACAACATAGTACTGTACATTGAAATTTAGTTATGAACCAAAACAGTTTTGCGTTATTACAATTCTTTTTCTTGATAGATATCATTCAAGTATAAATTTAACTCTTATCTCCTTTATTCTAAAAAGAACAATATAAATATCTTGTTATTAAGTGTTAAAAAGAACTAAAAATAATTAGTAGGAATTTTCTTACATTCTTCAATTATTCTAGATTTTCTGACTGAGCTCTGCTGTCCAAAAAGCACTGCACTCATGAACTTCTGTTATTCTTTTATTCTACGAATTGTAATGTCTTATGCATTGCTTTTTTAATCTCTTATCTGTTTTATTGTCTGTTTTGCCTCTAGCCTGTTTTATTTTTCTGTAAAGCACTTTGAATTGTCAAAGTGTATGGAAATCTGATAAACAAATAAAATGACCTTATATGCTTTAACTGAAGTTCATGTAAATGCCTTTTGGGAGACTTAAAATGGCTTATTTTAGCCCGAGGGAATCTAACATACACACAAACACACAAACACACACACACACACATATATATATATATATATATATATATATATATATATATATATATATATATATATATATATATATATATATATATATATATATATATATATATATGAATGATGTATATTGATGTATATTAATACATTAACATTTATTTCTCTCTCTCTTTCTCTGGCTAACAGACTGCCTGCTGGGTTGAGATCAGGGGTGTCCTATACATCCCCAAGGTTCCTCAGATGAACCCCATCAACTCCATGAAACCTGCCCTGCCTCCTACACCACACAGGTGAATGGAGACCTCCATAAGTTTATGTTCTGCATATGCTGACACCTTGAAGTCATGTAATAGGGGTTTCATAAATACTTTTTTTCATTCATCATAGCTTAAATGTTAATGCCTAAAGATGGAGTGTCACGTTGACATTTTGTGCATGTTTTAGTATTGTTCATTTTAGTCATATTCAGATTGGTTCATGCATGTTTGTGTAGCCTTATTTTCCTTTTCTGGGAGCTCAAAACGACTCAATGATGCAGTTACACCCATTGCCCTAAGCACCTCCCACTTGCCAATAAGATGAACCGCTAATACAGCTCATCTCAATGAAAGACATATGCATTGACTGACCTGGGAGTCTACAGTTGATGCATGTTTTATATGGAACAATATTAAAATATGCAAGAAATGTCTGCAAAGTCGAGTTCATGATACTCCACTTTTAAACAAAACACTGATTGGTTGCATTTATCAAGATTTCTGAAAGAAGCGAGTTTATTTTCTATCTGCCAAGAAGCTAAGTTCAGCCATACACGTGAGAAAAATATCTATAGTGCTCTTGGAATGAGTGATTATAAAGAACAACAAAACATAGAATTTGTAAATGTTTGAGACAGACGCTTTAAAAAGACATTTTAGGGTTGCTCAAGGCAGTTAGTGGAGTCAAAAATAGATATGTTGATATGTTGACCTGTTTGCTGAAAGTTTTTTTGACAAGTTTTAGTTTCAACGCCTGGCTTACTCTTCAGCATTTTTAGCCTGAGACTTTCTATTATACATGTACTTTTCTGATCAATGTTTTAAGAAAAGCTGAAACTGATGGGTTCTTCTGTGGATTCAGGGTCTTCACACACACAAACCAATTGAAATGTTTGCACTCGTGTAGCATTCTGAACTCGTCCTCAAAATGATTGTTCAACAGCAGAAAAACCAAGGGGACTTTTTTCTTTCGCCCAGATGTGTGACCTCACCAATTGTTTTGGCTCGCATTTGTGCTCGAAATGTTTGGCCAAAAAATCTAATTTAGGCTTAAGAGAATGCTGGTGACTGGCTCCTTAGTCCATCAACAAAGAAGTGACAATCAACAGGTTTTTAAAGAACAATTTGTGTCTTTGATTAAGTCTCAAAACACACAATTACTAAACAAGAAATGCATGCAGCCATTTTATGTATTAACACCAAACTTCATGATAATTATGTTTTTTGTGTCTTTTTTGCGAACCAACCTCTTCCAAACAGAGAATGTTAAGAGCATTGAGGGAAAGTAGAGATGAAGGATTAGAAACTAGCATGAACAAAAGTGACCAGGATTTTCTAAAAGTTGCAAAAAACAACCCAACGTTTACAATTTATGCTTGTGTGCTACAGAAATAGAATTGTATTTTACACACTTATAAAGCTGTGATTAATCACAATGAAATTTTGTGAAAGAACTATGCGATTAGTCATTTTTTCCAATTGAGCGACAGTACTAATACTTAGTCAACGTCTGATAGTTAGGCTATTTTTATAGGTTTTGAGTACCTTTTATATAACAATTGTCCTGAAACCGTCTCTAACTCAAACAAAGAGGGGAACTGTTTGAGCAAACCATCTCTGTAGCTGTTGAATCGAACATCACACTTTAACATTCATTCTCGATAGATTCAGTTTTAATGAGAGAGGTGTCAGTGCCAAGCTAAATATGGAAACATGGCGAGCCATTATTGAGAGAGATCTGGTTTGATCCAGTCTCTCTCACACAGCATGGTTACTCTGTCTCTAAGTGACTGTGGCGTCGCCATGGAAACGTGCCGAGTGCCTCCAGAGCATGTGGCTGTATTGCATCAGAAGAGAGAGGTAGATGCTCCCTTACAGACTGTATCTTTGTCTCTCTCTCTCTCTCTCTCTCTCTCTCTCTCTCTCGCTCACACACACAACACACTCACATTTTTCACACTGTGCACTAAGATTGGGCCAGAACAAAGAATATGCATTGAAGAGAGTGAAGCTATCCTGTTGGTTTGCTGTCATTTCTCCTCTCAGGTCTTTTTTCTAGTTTTTACTCCATTTGATCCAGTAATCCAGGCACGGAGCCATGTAGAGCTGAACAGTAAATCAGTTTAATTTAATGCTAATTTCCTGAACCGTTTAGATTTCAATACTCATGTACTGATTATATTAAATATTGGTTCAATTTAAACATATATTGTATATTGGTTAGAAATAATTTCCAGATATTTGAGAGCACCTGATTATTACAGAAAATAAGCTTGTATATATGCCACACTTGTCTTCCACAATTTCCACAATATATTACACAAACAAATTCTTAATATTGTTGACTCTAGGAGAAAATATCTCTCAATTATCTTTTCCAATGTTTTTACAAAAGCTTAAAAAGACTTTAGAGACATTACTGAAGTTGTATTTACAGTCGTTTGAGTGGTTTTCTGCAATCCTATATTAATTTTTGGGGAGCTCAAAAATACTTGAGGAAAATTACCTCGCCGCCCCCTTAACAAGCACATTCATTGCAGATGCTTCCCATTTCTTTGTATAAACAAACTGTCTAAGTGTCTGAATTAAAATATAAATAACGAATGACCCAGAAGTCATTTTGAAGAATGGCTGGCACATGGTGTGGCCCACTCAAGGGGCAACCTCCTGCGATCTCTCTCGATGAGTGGGAGGAAGTGACTGAACTGCAGTTTTCAGAGCAGCCCCTTGAGGCTGACTCCAGAAGTGAGATGTTCTCATTCTTTCCAAGGTTAAAATTCACCAAATTTGGAGCTGAAAAAAACTGTTTCCACCCCTGGCTTGATTAGGTTTGTTGATTCAGATCGCTAGTATTGATCTTCATGAATAAACAGTGGTTAGAACAGAGCAACACAAACAACAAACAGGTGATTAGCTTCGACTGAAGGATGTGGGAGAAATGATAGGGATAGGTAAGCTAGGCACATTGAAACACATTGTTTTTTCAGTATTTTGTTTGTTTATAGAAGTTGTTTAAACATAAAACAATAGCATGCCAAATCATGCTGATTAGTGATATTAATCTATATTACCTAAATATGCATTATATAGCTATTTCATTAGTTGGCAAAAGAGTTGAAAAAGCAATCTTAAGCAGAGCAAGAGTTGTGCATCTCGATATTAATTAAATAGCTTTGATCAGGTACACGTGCAGAGGTGTCCCTTGTCAACAGGCAAACCAAGTAAATGTAGGGATCTAAAGGGGACCCGGAAGGCTGACCAACTTTTAAATGGTACTTTATCAGTGACTGGTGACATGGCTGTGGAGATGGAAACGCTCAGCCTTCTGAATCTCCCTCTTCTAGAGGCCCACCCTCTTTTGCAGGAACACCTGAGACACCCATTATACACTGTTACGAAACATTGAACACGTTAAGGAAGATTGGTAGTCCGGTACAGTAGTTATCCTTTTGGTAGGGAGAAGAGAAAAAAGAAACGAAAGACAGTGAAAGAAAGTGTAAAGACAGTCTACTTTAAATTGTCCTGCTAACTGTTTCTGATGTAAATTTGAAAGTTAATTTACCTTAGGTGAGAGTTTTAGCTTAGAGTGTTGCGCTTTCAAACTTCAATTCACTCTGATCAATTCCAACATTGCAACTTAGCACAGGACCTAGAGCCTGTACCATGAAGCCTGATTAACTGGTTAGGTTACGTAAGGTAAGTTTAGGTAACTGGTTAGCTAAGTTTAGTATTAGTTTGCACCAGTCCTGGATTTTGGGTTCTATGAAAGGATTTAGGATTTAATCAGTCTTTGTCACTCTGGTTACTTACGCCACACAGCTGCTCCGGAGCAGGTTATGTTCTGGATTAGAGATTAGATATATATATATATATAAACTCATGGTTATTTGGTCACTACATCAGTCTTTTACGTGTACACTCTTGTGAACTAATCACAGCTTCAGGATCGCAATGATTAGGTTTTCAAAAGTCAAAACTGATTCGGTAATACTGAGTTTGTTCAGCCATATTTATGATACAGGCCCCAGTCTCATTTGTATATAAACCACGATGTAAACATGGTGAAAGTTCCTAAGAGATATTCATTCAAAAAGGCTTTAATCAAAATCACATACTATGTGCTTGTGTAGAATAAAAAAATCAACAATTAAATCTTGAAATGTCATGTTTAATAGTGGTCAATGTAGGGTTAGTGTATTTGTGTATTTGAAGTAAATATGATAATCATGTGGAAGTACTTGTGAGTTTTAGGATATTGAAAAATGTATCTTGAACATATTTTAATCCTCTGTATTGTAACTTCACCATTGCATAGAGAATGGAAACATGCAGAGATATACATAGGAGTCTTTTTTGTATAGCATTAGCATTGTTTCAGGTATGTACAATATGTACAGTATGCTTTACTGTATGAAGAGAGATGCATCCTGGTTGGAGGGCCCTCTGGGAAATTTAGCTTATGGCCCCAAGAGTGTGTAGAATTGTGTCTGGACACAGGAACTGTCGTTATTTCTGGCTGGCAATTTCGAAAAATCTCATCCACAAAAGTGCTGTTTCATTCCTTTGAAAATAATACATCCGCTCAGAGGGCGGGACATATCCCTGGACAAATCTCAGGCAACCAGACATCCTGACTAATGGGTTAAAAATGTCAGAAAATGTCACTTTGTCCAGAGTTTTACGAAATGTGTAGCTAAACTTACACCCTGCTGAGTTTGTGTGTGGATGAATTGTAAAAACCTGTTTAAAAATCTCTGTTCTTTAAAAAAAGGGCCTCAGTGTTGGCCAAATGCTTGAATATAAATGTAAAGTTTGGTTCATGCTTGGGTTTACACTTTAGCCAGCCTCCAGGGGTGAGATTTCAAACCTCCTTCAGCATCTGTCAGCAAAGCGTGAGTCACACCAGCCTCTACAAATATTTGCTGAGCTTTTAATTCGAGAGTCAGCGATGATATGAATTCTTACAGTAATTTATCAACAAAGGTTATTGAGTCATCAAAAGCTTGAATTAAGTTTACATATTTCAAACACTGTGTTCTTTCTAAATCTCATTTGGCAGTGACTCCTCGTACCCCTATGAGCCTGTCCCCTGGCAGCAGCAAGGCTCCAGTCAGCCCGCCGGATCCCTCTCTGTGGTGACCACAGTCTGGGGCGTGAGCACTCCTTCAGCCAGCCAGGTGAGAGAGAAAGAGAGAGAGAGAAACTTGCACTCACAAGGCTATAATGTGATCTGTCCCGATCTTTTCTTCCATCTTGTTCTTTTTGTCTTTAATGCGAGGATGTCTTGCTTTTGCTAGAATAGAACTAGAGCTTTAAACAATTCAACTCACAATTTAACAACAGTTTACCAAGCTGTCTGATTATAATTATATTGAATAGTGAAGCCCCTGAGTGAACGCTTGTATGTATTGGGTCAGTGCGCAAATTAATGGTAATAATATTAAAAACTTTATTTTATAAAGCGCCTTTAAAGTGATGCTTCAAATTAGCGCTTGACAGAAGCTGTACAGTTTATAAAATATAAAATAGTAACTGTAAAAGCAATAAAATAATAAAACTAAATAAAAAACATCAACAATCCAAGGCCAGTTAAAAAAAATCAGAGATTTAAAAATGGCGTAACGTTGTGCATCCTTGAGTTCACCCGGAAGAGAGTTCCATAGTGTCAGAGTAAGAAAAAGCTATGTTTTCCATAGGACCATTATTCTTAACACTGGAATTTGTCCACAGTAATTTTGTATTGAAAAAAATGTATTATTCTGTAAAATTTATTTAGGTAAAATCTCAGTTTTTCAAAAAACAGCAGAAACTCAAAACAATATCCATTATTCTAGAACAGGTACTGAAGCATGTAGAAAGGCTTCTGAAACGAGTTATTTGAACATATCCATAAATATCCACCACTCACTTCTGGGGTGAACGCTGACATGACTTGTTGCTGCTAGTCTGGAAGGTTGTGGGTCCCGTAGACTTCTTCTCTGCACTACTGTATTCTCTGCGTACTGGATGTTCAGATCTTGCTGTGGACATTTCCTGCCTGGTGTGCCTGCTGTCAGCTGAAACTTGCAAGAATCTAAAGCTGCAAGTTGCAGTAAACTTCACTGCAGGACTGTGTGTTCTGACCCCTACAGCAATAATGAGTTTAAGGGTTCAACTTGAGTACTTGAATAAGAACGTTTCATGTTTAATCGCAGAATTAATTTAACACCATTTAGATCAACATTATGCATTTTGCTGACACTTTTGTTCAAAAATATTTATACTAAGGGAGAGATGGTATACAAGATGTTACAAAGCCATAGTCTAACTTCGGTAGCTTGCCCTACAAGTTGTATCAGTTGATCAATCAACCATAGAAGAAAGGAAATAGAACAGTAGAGTATTATTAAGTATTGTGTTCCTTGAAGAAAGAGTTTTTAGTTGCTTTTTGAAGGCTGTTAGAGTTCTGCTCGCCTGACTGGATCAGGGAGTTTGTTCCAGCAGCCAGAAACAGTGAGAGAAGGTTCTGCTTAGAGATTTTCTTGCCTTTCTTGGAAGGAACCACAAGGCGCTGTTTCTTCTTTGAGCGCAGGCTTCTGGAGGGTGTACAGGGCTGTACAAGCTCATGAAGGTAGACAGGGGCTAATCTGGAGATGGTTTTGTAAACCAGCATCAGTGATTTGAACTGAACATGAGCTGCAATGGGGATCAAAAGTGATGAAGAGGGGTGTAACATGGGCTCACTTCAGTTCCTTGAAGGTAAGACGAGCTGCAGAGTTCTGGATCTTTGCTGGAAGACCGTCTTGGCAAGCCCTTGTGTTAAGTGTTAAGTGGGAGTTGAGACACCTGCCCGGGCATCTACAAAAGAACTCTCTACAAAGGAACTGACTTCCTGGAACTTTTTAAGCTTTGTTTAGATTGTTCGATTTTCCCAGTATTTGACTTTAGACTGTTTTTTAGACCACAAACTTGCTTGACCCTAGGTAAAAATTGCTGTTTTTACATTACATTATTGGTTTTGGTAGTTAGTAAGTAGAGGGATTGACATCTCACTTTTTTGAGGCAATAAGGTTAGATTTCATTTTTGATTTATGTAATTTGCGATGTAAAAAGGCATTTCATCCCCTGATCATTGCCCTTCTTTCATTTTTACAGTGTAAATTGTTTTAATACATTTTTTTGATCACTTTGAGTTTGAATGTTGAGTCTTGTTCCCATCTCCATTTGCGTTTTTCCCTTATAGGACGTAACATCCCTTAAAATATATACCTCAGTTGTTTTAATATAAATAAAACATTTACAGGAGTAAAATTCCATAAACCCATGTACAACATTTTAAATAAATTGTGATTAGTTGCAAATATTTTTTGAGGAGCATGCAATTATTTAGCACAATTTTTAAATTGATCAACAGCACCAATTTATATTAGTGGTAGGCATAGATTATTTTTAAAATCTAGATTAATCTCATTGTAAACTGGAAATTAATAAAGGTTAAAATGGCTCATTTGGCAATCAGAATATGTGCGCTTCCCAAAAGAATGACTGAAAGGTCCCTGAGGTAACATTAGCTTTCAGTGTTGACAGATGTCCAGTGGTCCCCAGTCAGCGCTACACGCCTCGCCTCTACCATCTTCTTGTCTCTTGCGGTGTGCTGGTCATGTATTCTCCTCAGTAAGGAGATTAGTTAGCTTGGCTGATAAGAGCTGTACTGACGGGCTTACCTCAGTTGCATTTAGACACAGTAGTTTGACAACGTTCCTTCCCCAGCACTACATCAGGCACTTGAGACTGAAAGAACTACAGTAAACTAATTCCGCACTGCACAAGGTTTAAAACATTCTTTTTTTGTAGAGTTTTGCATTGGGAAACTTTTTAAAAAACGTTTTCCCTGAATCGAACGCTACGGCTTCATAACTGCATCCATGTTGGCGCATCACACTTTATTCAGTAACTTCACAGTTGGGGTAAACACAGGTTCAGAGACTCTGTATACGACCACGCCAAAAATCAAGCTGCATAGTATAAATCCAGCTCACAACCCAACTTTGAGAATAGATTAACAGCGATATTTTTTTAATTGGAAAAAAAAACTACATTAACTTTTTTGTATTTGCTGTACAAGCAATTATACACATCTATCCGATTTATTAAAAGCTGTCTATTTGACAATGGGTATAATTGTTAGGTTCATTCCTAGATGAAACCTCTCTAGAAGAAAGAACAGTCACAGGGAAGTTACTTTAAAGAGGATCTACAACTAAATCTTTCTCACTGAATTGAATCCTATTGTTTGACCAAAACAATGTCAATCTGCATCAAATGTCCTCCAACAGGGATCCATTTGACCTGAATCACAACAATTATGATTTCTACTCTTTCTTTCACTGAAGGTTTTTGGTGCACCCATGGGTCCAGGCGGGAACTCCGGTGGAGGGCATATGATGCCTGGAAGCGGTCCTGGCATGAACGCTCCCCAGTTCATGACCCAACAGGGGTACCCTGAATCCAGCAAGGGCTTCCTGCAGCAGGGAATGTATGGTAGACCTAGTGGAGGATACCCCGCCACCCCCGCCTACACCAGCAGGTGAGCATGACACACTTCCAAATCTCTCCTTCATCTTCTGATCAAAGCTGAAAAGAGCATTTTGAGAGTCTGCTCTTAGTCCATTTTAGCACTGAGAGGACACTGCACACTCAACCTGCTACCTCTCCTAACTCTATAGTAGAGCTGCACATTTAATCGTTAAAAGATTGCAATCTCGATTATACCAAGAAACACAAGAAATGTATTTAATCAGCTAAATGTAATAACATAAAACAGTATGAAATTGAACAGAAAACCAAGCCGCTCAATCTTAAAGTAGTTGCAGCCAAACAAAGCAAACATCATTTCAAGCAGCTTTTTTCAATGCAACACCATACCAAGACACCAATAAATAACAGATCCAATCATGTTTCACCTGGTTAAAGACATGGCTCCCCTTAACAATGTTGCAGAAGACGGTTTAAAAAAACGAATTAAAATGCTCAATAAGTGCTATTGCCTGCCCTCTCATAATTATTTTAAACACAGCACTCTGTTTACAGCAAATGTTGTGAAACAGGTGATACAGAATTCTGAGATGTACACAATTTAGCAGCTGCTTCAGATGTATGGATTAGCAGAGCAATGAAACCATACATGATAGGCTAGGTCAGGGGTGGGCAAACGTTTTGGCTCGGGAGACACATTGACTCAAAATTTTACAGACGGGCCGAGTCAGCACAAGATACAATACATATAAAAAACTGCATTTGTTAACAGTACATGTCATACATAAACAGAAAGAAAGCATTAAACAATGAGATACAATGAGAACAGTGTTGTTGATCACCCATCTTAGCCAGTGCATCAAAGTCTGGTTGTAATTCTGAAAATTATTATCAAAACAGATCTGAGCTTTATCACTCATCTGGGATCTGTGGGGTCCTGCGTTGGTTTTCATCAGACTTAAAGCCTGTTAACACACATATGTAGAGCCAAACAACACCAGCACACTCTGTGCCAAACTCAGAATGTTTAGAAATTCACTTAATGAAGCATAAAACTAATCCAGTTTCAGGGAGTTGAACTTATCCTTTAACACCTTGTCACATTGAAGTTCAATTAGTTCCAACTACAACTCCTGTGGCGTCGTTTCCGGGTCTTGTGAGAAGGGACATGACACCAGCTGAAGTGCCCTGTCAATTATTCCAAAATCACAAAACCGACAGAATCCAGTTATTTCCTATATTTTTTCACATGTTGTGTGGCCACTTTTAACATTACCATAAACATAACCATAACATAACTATTTTCCCTTGTAGCTTCACATTCAGATAATTCATGTGTGTCCATATGTCCACACTAAAAGCTAAATCACAAAGCCAATCTTTGTCGTTAACTCAGGAAAATTGTTAGTATTCTCAAATAGCTCCAAAAAGGAAGTAATTTCTTTTTTGAGCTCCCACACCCGTTGACATACTTTTCCAAAACGTAACCAGAGCACGTTAGAATGGTAAAGAAAGTCTGTGTGATCAGTTTCACAATGAGCTTCACTACGTGGTCAAGCTGCAACACGGATTTCTCAGTGATTGCTGGTGAATTATGCGGTGTAGGAAAATTACTTCTTGCTCATGCTGGTCCTCTTTCACCCTGTCCTGAATTCTCTTGAGCATCCCGAGGATTTTTCTCTCAGATTTGGTGATATGTGGTAACGTTTGCGAGCGTACTCCAAGGTAACTTGTGCCTCTGTGTGACGGCTGACACACTTTTAAACACACCCTCTCCCCGTGTCTTTCCTTTCAGGGATTCCATATTCAAAAACTCCTCCATTAACTCAAAATTCTCATTAATACCTCTGATAAAAATTAAAAGCTGAGCGGTGTTCTTTATATCATTGCTTTTGTCCAGTGCCAAAGAATATAATCTCCAAGAAAATAAATGACTCCACTTTTTTGTTTAACTTGCTATTAAGTGTTCGTCAATTACTTCAATGCGGCGAGTCACTGACCTGCCTGATGAGCTCTTTTTTGTCACATTTCACAAGACTTACTGGGTTTTGCGAGTTTGACAGCCAGTAAATAACTAGTCTTCGTGCTCTTCTTGGATGGAAGTTGCTGGAATAAAAGGTGTTTTGCTGAGCATGCGAGCGAGCTACCAGTCTGTCAATGGTAGCCGTAAGTTCTTGTGAGGAAAGGTTGCTGGGGTAATTATCTGCTTTATGGAAAAATAGCGGCTGATTGTATTCTTTTAAAGCCGCAAAGGTTTCTTGGCAAATAAGACACAGCCTCGGACCGGACTTCAGTAAAATAGAATTTAGGCGTTAAGGCTTTCTAAAACACCCTTCACTCACTGTTGACCTTTCTTTTCTTTACATTGCCGCTATGGGTTCTGATATGATCAGTAACGTTAGAAGATGCGCCACCTGGTGTTGAAATACCTGTTATTTCAAGTCAAAATGAAATGAATGTGATCATTCACATCAAACCTGATTTGAAAACCCCAAACAGGTCATAGTGTTTATAGCTAAGAATCTTTCTTTCAATTTACTCTGACATAATATCGTTGTATGTTTATTTTTACCATGTTTAATGGTGATTTTTTTTTCTTTACAGACATACATTATTTTTTATGACATTTCTTAAAATTTTAAAGCAAAAAGTATTATGTCTTATTTTAGAGATATTGTATTGCTGTTTGATAACCTAATGTACAGGGTTCTAATATATATTTATAATATTTAAATATAAGGCGTCACAGTGGCGCAGTGGGTAGCATGGTCGTCTCACAGAAAGAAGGTCGCTGGTTTGAGCCTTGGCTGGGTTGGTTGGCATTTCTGTGTGGATTTTGCATGTTCTCCTCGTGATCGCGTGGGTTTTCTCCGGGTGCTCCGGTTTCCCCACAAGTCCAAAGACTTGCGGTATAAGTGAATTGAGTAAGAACGATTGCCCATAGTGTTAAAGTGTGAATGAGTGTGTGTGAATGTTTCCCAGCGATGGGTTGCGGCTGGAAGGGCATCCGCTGCATAAAACATATGCCAGAGAGTTGGCGGTTCATTCCGCTGTGGCGACCCCGAAAGGAAAGCCAACATGAAGATGAAAGAATGAATGAATGAATGAATAAAATAAATATAATTTTTTCCAGAATCGTGAAAGAATCGGGATCTTTATTCTAAGCAAAAAAAAAAAAATCAGGACTCTCTTTTTATACAGAATTGCACAGCTCTACTCTATAGCATCTCTTTTTAATGCTTCCCCACCTCTGTGTTTTCTTTGAGAAGCTACCCTAACAGTGGTGCAGGGTCTCTGGGGATGCCGACTCATGGGGTTCGTCCGGGTGCAGATTTCACTCAAGCTGCTGCTGCTGCTGCTGTTGCTGCTGCCGCAGCCACTGCTACAGCCACAGCCACAGCTACCATCACAGCGCTGCAGGAGAAGCAGAGCCAGGAGATCAACTACGGCCCGGTAAGAGCTATAAACTGCTGATTTCTTAAAGACCTGTCAATAACAGCAAAAACAAAAATGATTTGTGCAGTGATGTACAGCTTACTGAAATGCCCCTCATCATAAAGTCAATATATTTTTGTTACAAACTGCTCTGCTTTTTTTTCTCTTTTAGTGTAAAAGAATGAGTGGTGTTTTTTCTTCTCTGTTATTCTCCAGATGGGAGGCGGCTCATCATATAACCCCCAGTTCATGTCTCATCCGGGTCCGCGGGGGGCTCCAGGGATGTCTCCTGGGAATATGGCTGGCTCCAGGACACCCTCCCTGGGACCTATGTATGGAGCACAGGGCCAGAGGGTACCACCCCAGCATCCAGGGTATCCAGGGGGGCAGCCTGGGCCTGTACGTAACCAGCAAGGCCTCAAACGCCCTTACAGCTCTGAGGTGAGACATTCTCACACTTGAGTAAATGACTGCCCGAATAAATCAAGAAGTTGATATTTTGGTTTTGTTAATACAGACAAAAATAGATCAATTAAAGTTGCCGTATCATGTAAAATCATAGTTCTCTCATCAAAAACATGCCACAAGTCGTATTCAGATTGATTTATGCATGTTTGTGTAATCCTAATTTCTCTTTCTGGTTGCTCAAAATGAATCGATGGCTAAAGCCACGCTCATTGGCTGAAGCTCCACCCACAAACCAATTAGATGAACCTCATCTGAATGTAGAATGTAAGACTTGAATGGTCAACAGTGTGTACTTTGCTCCGTATCCCGATAACTTTGATAACTTTTGCTCTATTTTCTGCAGAAACACACTGACAGGCGCATATACGCGCCTATGAGACCCAGTTTTTACCATTTCTCTTGGTGCTCATGTAATTTTAAAATAAAGGTGGTGCATGAGTTTTGTGCGTGAGAAATTGGATGTGGCGCGGCCTCAGACACAAAATATCTATTAAAAAAACTGCTTCGTAACTTGTTGCCTATGTTACACAGGTTAAAAAGACCTCGTTTGTTTATTTGATGAGATTAAATCTGTAGTCCTGTATTGAGACAGGACAGATTCTCCTTGAATCTGCAACTTTTGCCAGTTCTAATGTATTTCTTCTGAAAGTTCAATAGTGTCACTGTAGAATTATATCCAATAATATTGTTCTGAACAAAGTAAAAATCAGGTAACATATTGTTTAAAATGCAGGACTGGCCACTATTTAGACTATTTTTTAAGAATTTCACATAAATCTCATAGCTCTCCAAATACAGTTGACTTGCCTTACTTGCCTGTGGATTTCAGTTGCTAACGGATAGGCTTCATCTAAGAATGCTGCTTAAAATTTGACATTCTCTCCCTCCTCTTCTTCTCAGAGTTTCCCATCTCAGCAGTTTCCTTCGGGGATGGGGGGTGGTGGAGGGGGTGGTCCGTATCCAAATCAGCCCATGCAATACCACGTCCCTGGGCCGCAGCGGTCGGCGTCGTCCCCTTCGTACCCCTCTCACGCTCACCGGATGAACGTTACCCAACCCGGCATGACACAGTACCAATCGGGACCCAACAACCCTGCCCAGTACTATAAGGTACGGTGCTACAAGCTTGGGTTCTTTTTGCCTGCTTATCTTTTTCTGATTGATTGTTTTTGGGTCTGTTCTGTATGGTTTTGGTCTGTTCAGTTCTATTATGTTTTGATTTCTTCTTTGTCTGTTTTGGTTTTATTTGTTTCTGTTCTGTTCTATTCTGATATGTTTGTTTTGTTTCTGTTCACTTTTGTTCTGTGTGGTTCTATTCCATCCATTTTCATTCTTTTATTTTTCTGTTCGCTTCTGTTCTGTGTGTTTTTGTTCAGTTTTTATCATGGTCAGTTTGTTTTGCTTTAGTATTAGTTCGGTTTTGTTTCTGTCCAATCGACCTTAGTTTTCATGTAATGAATGAGACCAATCAATCTCCACATACACTTAAAAGAGCCAAGGGGAGTTCACCCTCATGGAAATGAGATATTTATACTCTACAATAAAGGGGCAACCAATGTCTCTCATGCTTTCTGTTTCTCTTTGAAGCAATTATTCCTCTACTGCGACAAGTGAGAGTGAAATGTTTTGTAAAAAAAACAAAAGAGCAATTTTCTCAGCCGACGATCAGCTTTTTTAAGACAATGCCAAGGCCAGTCATGCAATGTTGAATGTGTAACCGTCTCCCAATAACATTTTGATATCGTCAAGTTTTCATCATAACAGAGACATATTCAAACAACACTGACCTCAATACTCTGGAAGACCGGGGTGCGCCTCACTCGCATCTCTTATATTGGATATTCCTCACTCATGTCTCTTACACCAGAGGGGCCTACTCATACCGCTTACACATGAATGTGTCTCACTTGTGCATTTTAGACTGGACTGGACCTACTAAAGTCAGAGTGCAATTTTTCTACCAGTATTTCAACATATGCAACTTAATCCTGAGATAGCAGTGTTCACTCCTAAACAGCTAAATGCACAGAACATCCCAGAATGGATGCAAGAATATCTCAACTCACTTTGACTGCCACTGAAATTGCCGTTCATCAGAGCTGTTGGCATTTTTTTCCTCATGTGACAACTCTAGGAAGCATCTAATTCAATGGTGTGGCCATTAATATCCTTTTAAAAGTACAAATATTACCATTGTTTGCCACAATTCCCACGTTAGCCACACGGCTACAGCGTATTATTTGCTGGCAGTATTAAAGGCAGAACCCACAATGCCCACTGAACTTTCTCTGCACAGTTTCAAGATTGTCGTTTCCCATTGACTTTGTAACGGCCATTGTTTTTTTTTAAGTTTTGCTTGCCTGGCTTTACTTTGGAAGCACAGAACTGTTCTTTTCTTTTTCTGTGTTGATGAGATCTACTTGGTTCTGTTTTGTTTAGTTCTATTAGCTTTAGTTCTGTGGTGGTCAGAAACTGATGCTGAACTTTGTGCACAGGAGCAGTTCAATGGCCAGGGGAGTGCGCTGTCAGCTGTTGCGAGTGGAGCTGCATACAACACCTTCAACCAGCCCAACCTTAACGGGGTGTGTCACCATTCAGTGCCTCTTTCTCTCCATTTGTTTTCTTCTTGCTTTCTGTCTGAGTTAATCTTATTGTGCTTCAATTATGGTTTTTGTAAAAAAAAAATAAAAAAAATTACCTCAACAAAAATGCTTCTGTTAAAAAATAGCTGTTTTTGGATGCTGTGCCAAATGTTTTGTGTTTACAACCCATTGACTGTATATAACATGGAGAGTGTTTGTGACGTCACCCATAGGTTTCTGGCAAAGTCAAATGAAGCTCAAAATGGCCGGAGCCAGTACTTGAAAATGCGTCCACAGTGACAGACGTGACCGTAGTGAAGGCGTCTGATTGGCTGAAGTTGAAAATTCTATGTAGTTGTAAAGTTTATATTTTCATATAAGGTCTCCTTTAAGATGAAGCCCACCAAACAAAGACAAATAAACAGCCAGTAAATACTAAATAATACTTTTTGTCAAAATATAAATTAAGCCGTTCATATTGAGTGGCTGAGAGCAGCTGTTTAACCAAGTTTAATGATCTGAGTTCCAACTCCATTAAATGTTTTGTTTGGTTTCTTTCCAAGAGAATGGTTGCATATGATATCACATTAACAACGGTCTTTCTGGCTTGTTTGAAGAAGGCAGGGTTTTCACAGGTTCCTAAAGTCTTAGAAAGCCTAAAATTCAAAAGCCCAAGTTTTAAAAAGCCTTACATTCCATCCATCCTCTTATTGGCTTTCTTCCTTTTGGGGTCGCCACAGCTGAATGAACTGCCAACTCTTCTGGTGTATGTTTTATGTGGTGGATACCCTTCTAGCCGCAACAAAAAAATCTTAAATTCACTATTCTTAAACAGTTTTTCACCTGTCTTGTTTTTTTGATGTCCATGCTCATCTTGTTTTGTTGCCAAACGTTTTGCTTCAACATAGCTCAAGAGAGAACATGGAAGTATACAGTTGAAATAATCAAATTGTATCAGATTATGAGATTTAGACAAGAAGAAAATTAAAAAGGGAAGGTCTTTAAAGGTTGCCTATTGGTAGAGAGTCAAGCTGAGGCAGTCGTAGAGCCAACCACTGAGCCACGTCTTCTGACCTGGTTTGAGATATGCAATGACGTGAAAAAAATATGAAACATTGTTTGATGGAAGTGAACTCAACAAACATTAGCTCATCAGACTACCCCTGTTCTGAATATGAGACAATCAGGATGAATTTCACTCAGAAAATAGAAAGTGGAGGGCCTTTTAATCACTCTGATGTCTGAAGAATACAGTGGTGAACAAAGCAATATTATGGCAATCTCAGATATGTTTAGAGCAAACCACTTCCACTCATTTATTTCTGTGTGTCTCTCCTCAGCCTGGTCGAGTGATGCCAGGGTACCCCAGCTCTCCTCTACCGGGGAATCCTACACCTCCCATGACCCCTGGCTCCTCCTACATGAGCCCAGGACAGGAAAGCAAACCCACCTTCATCCAGAACCCTACAGGTGGTTACAAAAAAACTGCTGGTCTCGTTAAAACTCTGGGGTTTTTGCTACACCCCTCAGCAGTTTCGGTAAAGCTGTGACAGAGTCTGTCTGTTTGAGCAGGAAACCCTAGCGATGACCTGCGTCTGACCTTCCCTGTCCGGGATGGTGTGGTGCTCGAACCCTTCCGACTGGAGCACAACTTGGCCGTCAGCAACCACGTCTTCCAGCTACGAGATTCTGTCTATAAGACCCTAATGATGAGGTGCTGCCCCGTCAGAACCCATCAGACTAATGAACTTACTCTTAATATACACTATTAAACCTTACATCTTTATTGTTTTCCAGGCCGGACCTGGAGCTGCAGTTTAAGTGCTACCACCATGAAGACCGTCAAATGAACACTAACTGGCCTGCCTCTGTCCAGGTCAGCGTCAATGCCACGCCACTCACCATCGAACGTGGTGACAACAAAACCTCCCACAAGCCCCTGTACCTGAAACACGTGTGCCAGCCTGGGAGGAACACCATCCAGATCACAGTCACCGCTTGCTGCTGCGTAAGCACACACTCGCTCTCACTCCTTCAGCATCATCTAGAACAAGCTTATTTTTTCTGCAGTCCACCATAGAAGTTTTAGTTTTCATAGGTAATACCATTTGCACAGACTCTTTGGTTCAGGTGCTGCACCGATTTTTTTTACCCCGTGAGATTTGCCTCCCCTTACTTTAAATTGAGTCCAATAGTACATGTTTAACATCATCATCGCATTAGGTCTCATTTAATTTTTAATAAATAAAATGTACAAACATTTTTTTTTGAGTTTTATAACAAGACTTTATGAATGCTGTTGTAATGAAAGTAAATGGAATTTAAGAAATAAAAGGTAACTTGGACAAGTATTTAAAACGCATATTTATCAATGAAGTACAGTTCGATTAAAAGAAATAAGATGTGAAAAAATAGTAAAAGTGATCAAACAAAACAACGTTTATGTCTATGCATACACGGTAGGCAAATCTCAGGTGTAGCAAAATCTGATAGAGTTTTAGAATATGTTAATTAATAGAGAAATGTTTGAGTCTTAAATGTTTGTCCATCGTTTCCTTCAATAAGTTGGAAAAGTTTGTGGAAAAGAGAGCTCTAATATATGCTACAATTTTTCACTTAAACTATGATGACAAGTAACTTATATTATATTTAAACTTATATAATATTAGCTTAGAGGCTAGCAGCTCCTGAACTCTGGTCTAGAACAGCAAATCATCTGCGTCTCTGTTTAATACTGAAGCGTAAGTAAATATTTTCGTTTTAATAAAAGGTCAGGGCTGATTTAGAAACCTATATTTGATCACTCTCAGACTAACATGAATTTCTGGGTTACCTAGCAGAATGTACAAACAGTAAAGCAGTCCAAATAGCAAAAATCTATTTTATTAAAGAGCTATTTTATTGCAGAATGTTGATTCATTGCCATTTTAATTTCTTTATTGAGAGATGAAAATGATTGTACCTATTATTATTGTCATTAGGAGAGACCAGATGTTTCATTATTTGTGATTTGACAAGTTAAAAAAAATTAATTACAGATATCTTAAGGCCTTCACATGAATAGAGGGATCTTCCATCTGTAATTTTGCATGCAAATGGCCACTCGAGCCAAAATAATTGGCTCTAACGCAAGTACACAGATCTGCGATGGGCGCAAACAAAAAAAGTTTGGGCCTGACATGTCACCTTTGCTTTTCATGACACGCCCCTGCGCCAAAAAAAGAAACCTTTATCATCAATGAAGTAGTATTACTGATTGTTGATTAGGTTCAAATAATTGAAATTCAAATTCATCTCTCTTATATTAAAAATAATTCAAAACATCTCTCTTATAGTAAAAAAAATCTATTTTAAAGCCGCGTTCAGATAAACAATTGCAAGACACACGGTCCTGCACAAACACTAACTGAACTCGACTCCCTGCTATACTTGTATCTCTATCCTGATGGAGCCCTTAAATTTGTAAAATTCAGATTTTTTCCAGTTACCTACATCTAACCAGAAGAACCTACTAGCCACTAGAACCTAAGAGCCACTAATTTGTGCTCAGGTTTTGAACCCGGCAGCTTATAATTTTGAACCCGGCAGCTAATTTATGAATTTTTCCTGGCAAACGTATATCTTGGGGCGCTCTAAAAACTAAAGAAAAGATAAGAGGCAATGCTCTGAACAAATTAAGTTTGAGTTCTAAACAGTTATTAAGCATTATCAGCTCACCATCATAATGGAAAACACAAAGAAAGTCACATAAAGCAGTTTTTCAGTTAAAGCATGTCTTTATCAGCTAATAGAACAATTATTTTGTCAGCTAAGGAACAAAAGAAACTATATTTTATGGTAGCAGGATGCTGCTCACGACTAATTCAGAGCTTTCTACACAGCAACTTGAAATAATTATAGCTTTTGAGAGGTGTTGTGGCGGATGAAACTCATTGTTGAATTGATTGTAGAATCATACATTTTACATTTATCAGCAACAAATTAGCTGTATCCCTGCCGCTATGCAACTGTACATACCGCTAGTAGATCAAAATGTTCTTTTTTTACAATGTTAAAATATTAAAATATTTTTCATTTCAAAAAGTGGTTACTTGGCTTCAATTAAAGCTTTAAAAAATATAGTAACAAAAAGTTAGTTCTGAAATATTTTTTTTGTTTTCAATGGATTTAAAAGATTTGACACTTTCTGAAACACTTTTAAATGCTCTGTTCATGACCTATATAGCATTTTTAATCACTTTTTTCTCATTTACGGTTGGCTTCTAAACAAGATAAGAAGCCTTTGAAAGTGTTTATGGCGCTTGGAAGGTAACGACTGTGCCTGTTGTCTCTTCAGTCTCATCTGTTCGTGCTGCAGTTAGTTCATCGGCCTTCCGTCCGCTCCGTTCTTCAGGGACTGATGAAGAAGAGGCTGCTGCCAGCAGAGCACTGCATCACGAAGAGTGAGAGAGCAACACATGCTTCTAAACCATTCCTTCTGTGGTGGATAAAAGTATATATCAGTTGTAGGAATGTTATTATGCTGCCCTTCTCTGAACCCTGCACAGGATGAATTTATGAGATTTATGCAGTTAGGTTCTATAACCTCACTGTCGATAGGACTGAATCACTTTACTTTCAATTAGAAGCTCATCGCCTTCGAGAGATTTTAACGTCCAGTGTTTCAACTCAAAGAAAAGACGTTCTCATGAGGACACTTTTACACTGCCTGCTAAATGCAACTAAGTGCTGACTTTTTGACTATATGTGACACAAATAGGACCATTTCTTTCATTTCTGCGATGGGGAAAAAATCTGATTTGGGCCAATGTGATCTATGTTCCACTTAAAAAGGTTTGTTTACTTTTTCAATCTATTCTTCAGTGTGTTAAGCGATTGCAAACATAAATGGCCCTAAGTTTACTACATTTGAAAGATTTAAAACTCTCACAAGTTACTTATAAATTTCGAATCAGAGTCTGATGCTGCTGCAGATTATTCATTAGACCTTGGCGTAATGGCCTTTAATAATATAACAATATTTTTGAAAAGTTTGGCGATAACTAAATGAAATATATTTTGGATGGCAAAATGTTCCATTAAAATTATTACAAATCACAAAAACATATAATTGTATGTTTTATTGTTTCACTTTTTATGATTAAAATTGTATACCTTATCAATAATTGTCAGTATTATCATGGATGACACAATAGTGCCCACTCCTCAAATTCATTGCCAATGCATCTTTATCTCTCTCTTTCTCTTGTTCACTTCTGCCTCTCAGTAAAGAGAAACTTCAGCAGCGGGACAATCCCTGGGACGCCGGGGCTCAATGGTGAGGATGGAGTGGAGCAGACAGCTATTAAAGTCTCGCTGAAGTGTCCCATCACATTCAGGCGCATCCAGCTGCCAGCACGTGGACACGACTGCAGACACATACAGGTCAGAAGCTAGCATGTGCTGACAGATGATCAAGAGAAAGAGGCGTGTGCACGCTCATGCTCGTGTGTGTGTGTGCTTGGATAGGCTGGGAACAATGACAGATTTATATTAAAAGTTATTAGGGATTATTTAACTCGTATAAATAAATGTCTTTATTTGATTGTTCTGAAGAACTGAAATTAGTTATTTTAATTGATCACAACAAGAAATATTTATGTTGGCTTAAGAAAGCTGTTGGCTTTAGAACACACTGTTCTATCTTTTAAACATATTATTGTTCTTGTCAAAATTTTTAAGTCCTTCTCCTCCTAAATGCTTTAAGCTTTTTTCAGACTGGTTTGACTCGGGTTGCTACGTCTCTTCATACTGGTACCACTAAAGGATACTGGGTAATTGCTAGGAATGCTGGGGCAATTTTAAATTGAATTAACATGGGGTCAAAACTTGTCAAGCTGTTGCTCAAACTGAGAATCTCTTAGAGACTTCAAACTGCCAACACTTTTCAGCCACTTGTTGAGTAAGGTGCAAGTGTTTGAGCCCTGGGCTCTAGAGAGAGTCAAAGGTTACCATTAACCTAACATTGCCACTGAAAATGAACACAAAGACCAACACAAACTGAAAATATCAAATGGATTTATAAAATAAATAACAACAAACAAAAAAAGCCTTTTCAAGTGTTTAATCTTTAAAAAGTTCATTCTCAAAAATATACTAAATAACAAAAAAATAATACATTTTGCATGTGTGTGTATTAAACTTGTTTGTCTATGGGTGTCATGCAGTGCTTTGACCTGGAGTCCTACCTGCAGCTCAACTGTGAGAGAGGAACCTGGCGCTGCCCCGTCTGCAAGTGAGAACCTCTCTTTTACTCACCTTGATTGTATCTATCGACTCTGCGCCTTATGTAGTTTAATACATTTTCACGCTTGAATCCAGATCATACTAGATCAGATGTAGCGTCTCATGTCTCTGTGTGTGGTTCTCTGTGCAGTAAGACAGCTCTTCTGGAGGGGCTGGAAGTGGACCAGTACATGCTGGGAATTCTCATCTACATTCAGAAGTATTGCTCTCACTCTCCCTGCCTCTAGTAAATGATTTTTTTATCTTTTATTTTTGTTCTTAACCCTCTTGTGTCTCACACAGCTCAGAGTACGAGGAGATCACCATAGACCCCGTGTGCAGCTGGAAGCCGGTGCCAGTCAAGCCTGACATTCACATTAAGGAGGATCCGGATGGTCCAACTCTGAAGCGCTGTCGAACCCTGAGCCCCAGTCACATGATCCTGCCCAGCGTCATGGAGATGATTGCATCACTTGGGCCCAATGCCACTCCGCAGTTCTCTCTGCCGCCAGGGGGCAGCGGCGGAGCTCCAGACTACCCCAGCCAAGGTCAGCCTTGATAGGTTCGCTGTAATATTTTGTATCAAGAAATAAGCAAGAGTGAAATACAGGAAGAACAGGGGTTGATTCTAGGATACAAGCCCTAAAAGAAGTAAAACATATATACATTGTTAAAATAGTGAGAACATTCATGGCTGAAGATAAGGCAACCTGCTAATTATAGAATATTAGACACATGTATATTGACTGTTCCATTGATTTGTTACACAAGGGCATGATCTCAGTTGGGTGCAATTTAAGGAGGACAAAAGAGTGAGTCTTCAGGTTAAGGTATTAGTCTTTCACAATTGCTAAGACAAGTTTTTTTTTCAATACTTTTTACAAGTTTGCCTTACTCTTAACGCGCCAAATCAGTTAAAATACACACTTTAAACACAAACTGTTAATTTGATTCACAAAACCCCCATTGCAAAGAAAACTCCAAAACTCACTCCAAAATACAGTTTTCAAAACAATAACACGTCTTTTGTCCGACAGCAACATTTAATCAACACATTGAGAAAAAAAATAGGCTTTAAAATGACTTTGTTTTGATGTTAGTGGAGATTGAGTGTAAAAGACCATTTGAACGTTGTGTTAACTGAATACATTTTGTATTAAAGCAACAAAAAATGTGTTAATTGTATTGCCTACCTAGACAGATGTCTTGCTAATCGTGTTAAGAGTTTAGGAATGTTGTTAAATGTATTGCTTTAGCAATTGTGAAAAACTATATTTTTAGATTAATTTTAGTGTAATAAGTGCAGGTTTTAAGATTCCTAGCGGTGTGAATTTTGTGGTTACATTTTTTTAAATCTAACCATTTTTCTATCTATTAATTATATTTTTATATGGTCCTTGAGGTTCCAGAGATAATGCTCAGTGAATTTTTAGGTTAACTTCTAACAGGTTTGTGGGATGGAAGGCCCTGGAGCTTCTTGAGAGAAAAAATCGGAATTTTCCAGAGATATGTTTACACTTTTCACATTTTAGGGAAAATTGTTTAGACTAAATGTAAACATTTAGAGCATAACAAATAAAATGAAACATTTAGCTGGATTAATACAATTCATTACAAGGTATTAATATTATTGTTTAGTTTATTAATAGCAAATATTTATATTGTGTGTTTGTTTATGTAATAAGAAGTTAAAGAAGTAAACTATATTGCTGTAAAGCAAAATTATATTTAAAGGTGTCATATGATGATGATGTGAATTTTCTGGCATTCCTGGAATCTTGAAGTGTTGTTCCCTCATCATAAACCTCTATTCAGATTAGTTCACACTTGTTTCAGCAATTCTTTATTCCTTTTTTTTTCAGTTAAAAATGACTCGTTTTCCTTATCCTTGCCTTTTTTCCTTATCCCCGCCCAAGCCCCACCCACTGACCAATCAGGTTAACTTCTAGTACAACCCCGTCTTTATGGTGAACGGGAAACGCAGTTTGACCCGGAAGTGTGAGAGCAGCAGACCCCAGCTGGGTAAACAATGCCAGAGAAGTGTGTTTTCGGATGTCAGGAGCCTAACCTTTTGTTTGGATTACCATAGAATGAGTTTTCATCAGAAATGGCTCAATTTTGTGTCTGCCTTCAGAGAAAACTTGAAAAGATCTCTTTTGTCTGTGAGCAGCACTTCACATTCACTTGATTTAACAACAAAGTTTGATAAAGGGTTTATGACGAGGCTGGCTCTTACACCGAACAGTTTTCCAACTCTCCCATGTTCATTTATTTGGAGGTCCAGGCAGTTTATATATATTCATATTTAATATATGTTTATATATGTATTTAATATATATGTATATATATTATTATTAAAGGCACCAGACTCTGATTCGAAATTTTATAAATAATGTATGAGAGTTTTAAATCTTTCAATGTAGTAATATTAGGGCCATTTATGTTTGCAATCTCTTAAGACACTGAACAATAGATTGAAAAAGTAAACAAACCTTTTTAAGTAGAACATAGGTTGGCCCAAATCTGATTTATTTCCACATATGAATCCCATCCTCAAATATCTTATCGCAGAAATGAATTTTTGTACCCTCAAATCCTAAACATGCACACACTACAGGATTCAACAATCGTGTGGAAGGCACACTATAGGATGTTTCTAATGTTATTGTGCAAGGCTTCGTGTGTTAATTAGTAAAGATCGCGACCAGATCTTCTATTCGCATTTTACTGCATTTGTCACAAGTACACCTATACGAAAATAAATAATTCATAATACAGTACGTCTACATTAGAAGTCGTGTAAGCACATCTGATTTACCTGTAAACACGCTGCTGAGTAGCCTTTCTTTCCTGCGGTTTCTGGTTCATTCTGTGGACGCAAACTCCATGTCAGACTCTGGTTTACAGTTATAAGGCGCTTTTACATTCTACATAGTTGTTGCCTGTCGATTATAATGTTTTAAAAAAATAACACGTGTTTAACAAGCCCCTCGTTGTTTGTTTTTGCTCAGTTCGGGCTAACGCGAGAGCACTACAATAGTGGCATATCGAAAGCACGTCTGTGAGAGGGACCGGTGTAAACAGCACAACAGGGCCAAAAATACAAGGTGATTCAAAGACGTTTTTTTACAAAAAATATTGCAAGTTACTAACAGTGCAAGTCTAGTTCAGAGGACTCCAATATTGATTCTAAGTGCTACAACAAGGACACGATATGGGACCTTTAACAGATCAAACAACAAAATGGCCACTGAATAACGGCCCTGTTTGAATTCTAAAGGAGCAGATATTGATTAGATGCAGCAGAGTTTGTTATTTAGTTGAGTGAATTCTGCGTGACAGGCTGTGCTTGCTCTTTTTTTTATGAGTCAGCTGTCTCTTAAGCTTACATCTGAACAGGGATCGAATGAACATTGTGTCAGGTCCTCTTGACACTTTGATAAGAATACCAAATATATAATTAGATTATTTAGTATAATTGTCCCTTTCCACCGCACAGAACAGTTCAGCTTATTACAGCACAGCTCGCTTTGCTTTCCATTTAATGTGGTGCCTGTTTGTGGATGTGTTTATGGACGTGTCCTGAAGAAAACACGTCTACCTCAGCTCTGTGATGTCGTTGAGAACATGACATAAACAGGGAAAGAAAATGTTTGTAGTTAGACACTGTATTTTTCTTCATTTTTAGCTTTCAGATACTTAAATATGGTGATTTGGTTGTAAGTTACATAAAACATAAAGTTTGTCAATCTGCAAAATTATGAATAAATAATTTTATGGACAAACTATTTTATTCCTTATAACCTCTCGCGCCTGGTGTATTGGTCCGCTGGCGAAGGCTTAATGATGCAGCAGCTCAGATTCTATCGGTCCAATCAGCGCCCCTCTGGATAGATGTGCTGTCACACTGAAGCCTGAGAATGAGTGCATATATGTCTTCCCCAGTGAGCCTACTAGGGAGGCAGAACTAGGGAGAGGTCATACTAGTGGCCCCTTTGGCCACCAAGACCTAGTTCCCAGAATTCTGCCTGACTTGCTGAATCACTGACTTTGACGGTTTAACAGATTGCATATTGTCTCTCCCCTAATGTAAGTCGCTTTGGACAAAAGCGTCTGCCAAATGCATAAATGTAAATGTAAATGTAAATCAAGGATGTGGGAAGAGGCACCCCAGATGATGCCAACTTTGGTAGTTCAGACTCTGAACTTGTGCTGTGTGCGGGGTAAGTTTATTGACTGCTGGCACTTTCGTAGAGTAAACCTCAAGTTGCTGCCCCATGGGGCTTGTGTTGACCTTCCTTCAGGAAGAATTGGATCAAGGACTATCCGCATTGAATCTTAAGGTCTGTGTGTTGGCAATTACGATGTATCACCTTCTGGTTGATGGGAACTTGTTAAGCCGGGATGAAATTCCGAGAAGAGCCTGACGACTGCATCCATCTAGTCGTCTCTAGTACCCTCTTGGGAAATCTTAGTAGTCCCTCTGGAATCCCGGCACCTCCCTTTGAGCTGCTACACTCAGTTAAGCTAAAGCCTGGCGACACATGAATTCCAGGCCGGAGTTATGCCCCAGGTGGTGAACTTCAACACTCTGTCCCGTGAGCACAGGTGGCTCTAACCCAAGGTTATACTAATTTCTCAGTAAGAGCATTGAAACTCTACATTAGAGAACAAGACAGAACCAGTGTAGTTCTGAGCAGCTCTTTGTCTGCTATTGATATTAGCAGACCTGGAAGGCTGTCTCCAAGCAGAGGTTGGCCCACTGGTTACATAATAAGCCCACTGCATTCCCAGTTTGGCTACCCCTTATAAAGTCCTAAATCTATCTCCCTAAAAGTTTTGTATATGTTTTTATATGTTCTGATATAGGTCTTAAATTTGATTCTTAATGGTCTAAAAAGGTGAAATGTGCAAAGTTCCCATTGGTATTTGTGTTGATTTGAGCATTTAAATATGCTTATCAGAAGCAGAGACTTCTCTCAAAGTGTTTGTACGATCTCTATTCTGACGCTGTCTCACGTTCTTGTTTCAGGAGGATCAGGGTACCCAGCAGGGTTTGCAGATTTCCCTAATGCTCCAGGAACGCCGATGCTGGGAGAATTTCCCTCGGCCACTGCACTCTCGTATCAGCCTGAGCTCTCTGGCGGCGGAGCCACGGCAGAGAAACAGCAGGTGAGGGAGAGTTTGGATTCTGCAGTGACCTGCAGCTTCCATGGAAACAACCGCAATCAATCAAACAACTATTTTCTGTTGTTTCCATCTGTCCTTTCCTGTGAGAGCCCTTTAATCTGACACTGCAGCGATTCTCTGTCTCTGACACCTGCTACCTTCAAAACCTGTGCCTCTTGCTCTCTCTTGCTACCAGATGACTCTCTCCAGCCGTATGGATCCTTCCCACAATGCCTTGCAGCAGCATCAGGCTCTCCATGGTGTCTCCAGAAACCCTTCCCAGAATCCTCGTCTGCAATCGGACAGCTTCGGTCTGGTGGGTGCAGGTGGACCTTCGGATGTGAACGAACCGGCGCTCGACGTAAGTCTGACACGTTGGCATTAATAGCCGCTCAGCTGATTGAATTCCATTATCAAGTGTCCAGTGAGATTAGGTAGAATGCTTGTTTTGGAGGAGTTCCCTCTGATCAGATTCTTGTGCATGTGTTCCAGCTTTTGCCGGAGTTGACGAACCCAGATGAGCTGCTCTCGTACCTGGGGCCTCCAGACCTGCCCAACAACAGCAACGACGACCTGCTTGCACTGTTCGAGAGCAATTGAGTGCACATATCCCCACACACCCCAAGTGGCTATTCAGAGGAACTGCACACTCTTCAGAGTTCCACCAACAATGTGTTTAAGTCTGGGATTGAAAGGGACCCAGCAATTGACTTTTTGACTCCAGCACAGCATGCTAATTCCCAAATGTTTGATTACTTGTTCAATAATAGAATGAATGGAGACCAGGTTATATTGTCAGTGATCAATTCAGAAACACCAAGAATTTTTTCTCTCTTGAGAAATATTAAAACAATAGTTGGAAGAAAAAGAAAGATATTATTTGGTTGCAGATTTCGACACGACTCATTGAGAGAACACGTCGAGAATGTAGTCCTTATGGCTGGATTATCCCTTTAAAGTCCAAACTGGTTTAGATCACAAGCACTCCTGATAATTCTCTTGATACTCAGATCAGGGACTGGTTACTTCTGCTCGATTTGTCAGTGGTTGGTTTGCACTGAGGGAAGTTTGAAGTTGTATCGTCAGATCTTCGGTCTCCCAAAGGCACAGACTTTTTTCATCAATAACCTGCTGATGGAGGAAACGTCCAGAAACAGAGGGATCCCTTCCAAACCAGTCTTCCTTCACTTCCAACACCAAATCTCAGCTGGAATAACATCCCGCTCTGTGCATTAGAAGGATTCTTCAGGCACCTGCTCTTTTAATCTCTTGGCTTGTCTTTGCTTCAGCTCTGAGAGACACAATCTCAGTTGTGTTCTGAGCTTGAACCAAAGACTCATCTTGAATGAAACCTTTAAAATATGCAGTTCTTTGGCTCATGTTTGGCAGAAACTTAAAAGGTGTGGATTCTGATAGCACAAGCTTAGTAGCGTCCTTTATACAAATCTCAAACACACACATGCACACATGGCAAAGCGTTTACTCGAACTTGCCAATGAGTATGAAGATCTCACACAGACATGGACTGCAATTTCACTTGATAGCGTCGGAAGTGATGTGATATATGTACAGATATGATATTCTAATTATCGTGGCAGATGTGAATGCTCAATATCCCCATGATGTGGAAAAAATGAAACACTATTAGAGCTCACTTGATGTTTCTTCCTGTGCTTCTCATGGTAGAAATCATCCGGGTTGGAATTCTGTCCTGTCTCGTTCTGTTATTTATCATAATGCTCTCTTTTGGGCTCCCTTAGTGCACTGCAGTTTATATGCTACCAGCACATGAGTCAAGATGTGTTTTATTATGTTGTCTGGAGTCATCCGTGTTTCATACAGTTACACCTTTGATTATATGATGATTGTTATTATGATTATAAAGATAGTTGATGGGCCTGTATGCATTGCTCGTTCTTGACTAGCAAAGATGATACATTTGTTAGAAAGAGACAAAAAGAAAAGAAAAATTTCATGATCAAGAAAACCAACATGAAAAATGTTGATTTTCAAACTGTTGAGAAAAATGATGTCTGACTGTCCTGTGTGGTGCATCAACTTCTACAGATTGAATTAAACATGTACAATTGCAATTGTTCTGTTGCTTTCTAAGAGAAGTTTGTCCTTAACTGTCTATAAAAGTAATACTTCAACGACAACTTGCTGCCTTACTCTGGTACAAATCATTGGGTCTCATGTCTTGCCTCTAGAAACCGGTCAGCTTTAGTACGTGTTCACACATACCCTATTTAAGAAAATATTCATCCACACGAGCATGGGCAAGAAAAAAACATTTTAGATCTTGCCCGCTTTTACCATCAACTATTTTGCTCTCAAACCTTCCTCATTTATCTGAGGCTCAATTTAAGTTCTTGTCCAAAACTGGTGCTGCTTGTCTAAAGGCTAAAATGAGAATCAGCAATGAATAGCTGCACTTTTTTTTAGCAGTTTGGGGCGTCTGTTCTACGATTAAATACATTAATAAAGCAACGTGCAAGTTTGCTTGTAGTCTTGTAAATTTCAGAGGAAATGCATTAGTATGGTGACAATGCAATCCTTTGCTCTGGTTACTATTAGCCTTGGGACTTTGTGAACAAACGCTGCCGCAACAATGACAAAACTCAATCTATTACTTCAAAAATGTGGTTTCCCCATCTACACGACAATGCTGAAAACAGTGTTATCAAAAATATTCAGTTACACTGAAATGCAGCTCCGTATAGCACAGCATAATTGAGATATAAAAGAGAGAGTCAGGTTTCGCCACCAGGTAGCTTGGTTGCCCGGGCACAAATGCACCACGACCCATGGCCTCAAACCCATTGGCTGCTACATCATGAAATGCAGTGAGGGAGGTAGTCTCACTACACAGAAAGGGGTGCCTTCCATTCTTTGCCAACTCCCGATGCACTTCCTAGAAGAGCGGGATCGGGTCCCTTCCCCAGCCTGGATCTAACCCCCCTTCGTCCCCTTAATAACCCCTTCATCTGTGAGTCTGCCCCAGACACGCAAGGAAGGCAGTGTTTCCGGTTATTATAAAGGCAACAATCCTCCTTGCACCTGGAAGACTTGCACAGGCGAGAATTTTAAAAGACACTTGTTGCCAGAAAACTCCTGAAAATGCTCTTTTTTTAATTAGAAATGTATTCCTGGTTATGACCGAAGACACCGAGCAGCCGGGGAACCACACTGATCTGCATTCAAAGTCTTCTCTCAGCTCTCACAGACAGCAGTTTCTCAGCACGGCTCCAAAACAAAACAGGAAGTGCTGGTTGCATCCGGTTCCCCTTTTCTATCAGATATATGCACATCTTTAAAGCTTCCCATAAGTACTTTTAGTGTGAAATCCAAGTGACCAACTGGGGGAAGTAATTTGTCACCTATCAAATTGGCACTCAAACTGCACATTTAGAATTATTTAAAGCTGAACAGCTGTTAAAGTTAATGGCTTCAAAAATAAAATCAACAATTAATTTCAAGTAAGTGTGTTTTTAGGAATATTAATGAAAAATACAAATATTGAGCTCCACATGAACACAAAAAGTAGGTTTTTATGATTAAAGTGACTGAGAATTATAAAAGTGTGTGCCATGTGAGTGCAGTCGCTGCTGGAAATAGCGATTAAACATGTATTTACAGTTTTGGGGACAAATAATGGATAATCAAAGTTTGAGACCCAATGTGGGGTTAGAGGTGAACACAGAACAGTGGGTTTAGTTGTTTTCAGTCGTTTTGTTTAAAAGCTACCCAAAATCTGTGCTGCTGTAAACGGTATGTACATTTTGAGAAATCTTTAACTTTGTGAATCATAAACGTCCAACATCAAGCTTTAATGTCACTGATTAACTAAACAAAGGAGATCAAAGACAGTTGGGGCATTGGACACTGCTCAGTTCTTTTCGTTTAATTTTATTTAATTTTCTTTCTGGGTGCTTTATAAAGAACTATCTGGAAAGTGCTCACATCATACCTCAATTCACTCAAACATGTCAGTGTGGATAATGTACACTTTTGAGAATAATTGTGGTTTACTTGATCACTAAACCCGCTGTGAAAACCTCCAGCTATGCTCTGAGCGGTTTGATAAACAGAGTGGCGTCAGCTCCACAGGGTGCAAAAGAAAACACGGCTGCGATTTTTCTCGCCTACTTCCGGGTAACGAGGCGTGAGTAGTTGCCAACTACAGTTCTACTGAGCGCATTCCTTTCTGTGATCTCAAATAAAAGCTCTTTAAATTATTTAGCATTTGGATTTATCACCACCACGCTCAGCAGATACTGTTAGAGCTGCATGAGCTCGCCAAGTTTTGTAAATACAGTTTAATGAATAGATATGTAGAAGAAAATTAATGTACTGAAGAATTCCGTGATGTACTATAGACATTGTTAATTTACTTTTAAATATTGAAGAAAACCATTTGAGTCCAACTAATAATGTGGGTGTGTTAAGGTTTTTAATTTTCGTTTGTAAATGAGTATTTAGGATACACAAAGTATATTTTAAATGTACAAAACACACAATATTGTTAAATAGGAAATTAAATAAAGAAAACATCTTGTTGATGTTAAAAGAACCAGTGACATTAGCACAATTGAAAACTGTATAAAACTGTATGAAGAGCGAGGGCGCCGAGGGCTCGTTTGGAACTATTCAGACTCTCCATCAATCATGTGACCACCTAGCAACGAGATCAAACACTGACATCACTCTGTACATCACCGCTCTGTGGCACACAAACGTGGACGAAACGTTCCCCAACGCTACTTTTAATTGGCCCTCGTGCACGTCCCTCAACCGTCCCATCGTTTCGTATGCTCCAATAGAATGACACGGTGGCGCGTCTGCGTCTATAACTTGCGTTTTTTGTCTACGCACACCCTGCATCCCGGTGTCTGCGGCGTTCTAGCACTCATACGGTTACCGGCTACTGAAACAAAGTCAGCTTCGCAATCATGGCCAACCCCAGAGTTTTCTTTGACATCACCATCGATGGCACAAGCGCGGGAAGAATTGTGATGGAGGTATGCTTTTCCAGCATCGAATTGCAGAGCAAATTTTCACTGTAGGCTAAGGGCGCGAGTGGAATTTTCCAGGCGTGCGCGCGCTCGCGTGTGTGGGTTTCTGACTGAACAAAAAAAGTCAAATGCAGCTTTTTGTCACGCGTCTGATTAAACCGGGCAGCAACATCCCGCGGGCTGAAGGGAGTCCTCGAGGGCGTCCACGAGCTCGTGTCGCTGGCCGCGGCGCTAACAGTTACAAATCTCCGCTTCAGGGGCGTCAGTCCCAGTCACACTCAAAATGCAGGTTATGATGACGTCATGATGGCAGCAGGCTAGTTGTTGTTCTTTGTTTGCATAAAATTGGAAAAGGGGAAAGAAATTACTTTCATTTGGGTAAATACTTGCTGTTTTAAAGATACGGTAGGGCAAACCGCTGGTTTCCTTTCACTAGTGAAATATACTGTGCGTTTTTTTTTTGTTGAGAAATTACGAGTTTACTCATTTATTTCTAAAAGCGGTGTTAAAAATTATTTTGTAAATGTGTATTTAGTAAAGTCAAACCGACTTCCGCTCTGGTGGAGAAATGCAGAAAACGCGAGATGAAAAGATCAAACGGTTTATTATCTGCAGGGGCGCGCCGCGCGCTGGGCTGACGGGCGCGCGCATCCCGCACCGCATGCCGGCGCCATTTTCACAATCAGTCTCGCATCAGCTGCAGAGATGGTGTTTGATAATGGAGGGGAGAAACGAGATTTTTTTCTTTTGCAGGGGCTTGATCAGACAGCTTGTTGTGCACAATAACGTTAATAATCTAATTTGAGACTCACTGCCCCTCTAGCGGTGTTCTCCAGCTGCGAAGCTGAAGTGGTGCAGTGTAGCCACTCGTGTTTTGTTGGATGATTGAATTCCTAAATGTGCAGTCTGTCTCTGGGACCTGTTTAAAGGGGAACGTAAATGAGCTTAAAGGGTTCTGATGTGTCAGTTGACAGCTTAGGGATTGTTCGCTGACAGTAGCATTAATTGTATACCTCCTGCCGATGCTAATATTAACCATTTGCATAATATGATCCATATCCATTTTCAGGGTTGCATTTAAGACCCTAGTTTTTAAGCACCAAAAAGTTGCACCAATGCAGGTGTTCCACCCAGTAATGAATTATTTTAGTACACCAAATCCTTCTTGCTTTACTTGGAATGCTGAGAATTGTTACGTTTAAGTAGCATTATATAAGCTGAGTAATATAAAATAATCACAGACAAGGATGACACTGCAGAGATTATTTTATCAAATAAAAACACACGATGCAATTTGTTTGACACACAAACAATGACATCACTTGAATCATACACGTATGACGTGGACCGTCTTCAATGATTCCTAAGGGAGAGAAGGAGTGGGTGAAATAAGGGACATTTAGTTGAACTTGTGATATTCTACGCGTTCATTTTAAATGCCACAATTAATTAATTTTTATTTATTTAATAAATTTAGTTATTGTGCCCAGAGTGCACACATATAGAAATAAGGACATCTATATTAATAGTCAATAATGTTCATAATACAATTATTGCGTATTGTTCAAAGACTCTGGAAATATTTTGATGTTGTAGGAAGAAAAACTCTTGTCAAAAAAGTCCAATTGATCGAGAGAAACGTAGATGCAAGATATCTAAATAGAAACATTAATGAAGTGACTTTTCCTGACCCTATGTAACATATGCCATAAATTAGGCTTTAGCATAGTACTTATATTTTTTGTTTAACGTGTTTACTTTATTTTTCTTGTTTACTTCTCATATTGTAAGGTTTAAACGGGCTGTGAGCACATGATCGTAAAGTGACAGTACATTTAAAAAATATTTAAATTGAATTAAAATGGAAAGCAATGAGTAATTAACATGCTTTCAGAATGTGCATGCATACAAATTTTTAAATAAAATAATGTGAATTCTATTAGTTGTGCAAATGTGCATTGATGAATGATGGACATATGAATTTGTTGTTAATGTTTGGTTGTTTTTTCTGTGTTTAATAGTTGTTTGCAGATGTTGTGCCCAAGACCGCTGGTGAGTTTTGGCTTCATGTTGATTGAATTAAATTAATTTTTTTTCTCTGTCTAATATGAAGGTTTATTATGGTATTAATGTTACAGCGTGATTATTGAGGGGACAGTGCTGCTGAAAAGAGGGAAGACATAATGCTAATTGAGTTTCTCTTTGCCTGGAGGTGTGTTCTGCCAGGAAATCACACTGCTGTACTTGGGGAGGCGTACTCCAGGGGGCGCTTTGCCCTCAGTAAGCAGGTCAAAATAAATAAGAAGCGGAAGATAGAAAAAATAACAAATTGTATTAAATCAGACCTGCGATCAGGTTCAAACCATATAAGATTACTGAAATCAGATTGGATAGTTTGTGAGATGCTGATTGAAATGACCACGTTGCTGTCAGGGCTTTGAAAAGAAAAGAAAGAAAGAGAGATGCTGGATTGGTCAAACAAACCAAAGATAGTTTTTTTTGCTCTGAGAAGTTGAATTGAACTGATCATATTGTAGTAAGAAAGTGCCAAGAATCTGTTCATTTAAAAACATAATTTGGGGAAAATTAATAAAAGTACATGCAAATACTTTGATAAAAAATGGAACAAAAGTAAGTCATAGAAAATCATTTATTATATGAGACATATATTCATCACTTATTTGTATAGTTGACTTTTGAGGACTTAAAATGGATGCTTTTCCAACTATTTTGATGACTAGCACTAAGCTGACAAATGTATAAAATAGAACTTAAAATATTAATAAACCTCTACACTAGATGGCAAAGGATTTATATGCGTGAACATCTTTTTTTTTTTACATCTTATTATGTTGAGACCACCTAAAGCAGCCTCTAGGGTAATTTCACAAGCGAGGTTCAATTAAACTGAAAAGGGAGTACTTTTGTGTGTATTATTATTCATGACTAGAAATATTTAATTAGTAAGAAGTAATAATAAATGATATTATTTCTTTCACAGAGAACTTCCGTGCCCTCTGCACCGGTGAGAAGGGTTTTGGGTACAAGGCCTCCGGCTTTCACAGAGTCATCCCCAAGTTCATGTGCCAGGTCAGTGGCTTCAGCGTCACGCGCACAACAGACCTTTGCTTTGAAACGCTTGAAACATGTTCTCTTACGCTACATCCTCCGTATTGTTAATGTTCCATCTATCTGGAGAACTTCAAAAAGAGTATTTAATAAATATCACAAGGGCTGAAACACTTAAGACAGTTAAATGATTACTAAAAATTATTGATATAATTTATTGAAAATTAATAAATGGATAAAAGCATGCCCTTCTGGTTCACCCATCACAAGGATGTTACTGCTGCCGGTAGTCATTTCCGTTTGCGGTCCTAGGATGGCGTACAAGGTTGTTCCAGCTTATGCAGGGCAATGAAAGTTGAGCTGAACTCATCTTTGACCTGTGATACTACAAAACCCGACTACAAAACACCGGATTGGAGAGTGATATCTATTGTGCTTTTAATTATGGCTATTTTAAGAATGTATTATACTGTTATATGTAATTGTACTCTAGGGCTGTGCAATTAATTTAACTTTAACGATTTCCATTTCATGCCTTAACGATAAAAACATCAATAGAGAATAAATTATTATTGTGCTTATTAACAGTTTGGCTTGCTCATGCGCGGTAATGCAATTCAGTGACCGGCTAGCACTAGCTGCCAGCGTTAGCATCTTCTGAACCGTGAGCGAGCCATAGCTCTTCAGCAGAATCGAAAATAAATAATAAAGCACAATATGTAAGTTGGCGAGAGAAATTAATCAGAGATTAATGGATAATAATTTGAATTTGATTAAGTGGTATAATCAGAAAATAAAGATGTTCGTTATTTTAATGGGCCATCAGCTTTCTCCTGCAAGGAAAAGGGTATTGGCTCACCAATGACTTGATTGATTGTTCTGTTCTTCAAAACATTAATCTGAATGGAATACATAGACGAAATGTTTAACGCATGTTGAAGGATAACAGCCTAAGCTTTTAGCTCACTCAAGTAATTATGATGAAAATGTTTGATTGTTAGTATTAACTAATTTTTGACATTGTGCCAGATTTGATGGCACGGGTGAGCAAACCTGCAAAATGTAAATTAAACAGGTGGTTTTAGAATCTTTGAAGGGGTGTACTTTCTTCAAGATTGGTTCATGAAAACAAGATCAATGTTGCTATGGCTCTTCAGTTTGTAACAAATAAAGTTCCACTCAACTGTAAGTCTGTTTGCTATCCGGTATAAACTTGTAATGCTTCTTGTTCAAGTCATTAATTTGGTATTATACCGGAATACTTTCCCATACTTGAAAAGCAAAGCAAAACTCATCACTCCTCAAAATGTAGAGCTTAAGGTATAATGATCTGTGGTTGTCTGCTGCAGGGTGGGGACTTCACCAATCATAATGGAACCGGTGGAAAATCAATCTACGGAAACAAGTTTGAGGATGAGAACTTCACCTTGAAGCACGGGGGCAAAGGAACGCTGAGCATGGCAAACGCTGGACCCAACACCAACGGCTCGCAGTTCTTCATTTGCACTGCAGACACAGCCTGGTAGTGCCCTGAACATTCTTTATTATTTTACTTTATACCCTTCATTGTAGATGGAAGCAAAGACACATTATGTGAAGCATACACGGTGTCACATTTAATAGCTTGTGTTGGGTCTAAAGGTGTAGCGTTTGTGACTTTTTAATCCGTGTTCTTTTATTGGCCAACGGCAGGCGGGAAGGGACGTGTGCTAATACTGAGGTGCATGAGCTCAAGCCTTTGGTGAATAGGAGAACTATAGTTAAAAACTGTAGCTAATAGGTTTAGATCCATGCACAAACAAGTTTTCCCTTGATGCACAATTGGTCACTTAAGACATGTTCATCAAAAAGGGTAAAACACAAACATTTGCACAAGTTTAAGTTTTATAACATAAAATGTTTTATAACTGTCTAGTCATGAGCTAGCCCGAGCTGCTGACATGGCTTAAACAACAAATAAACAAAACCAATAGGCCAAGAGTGATAAAATATTTGTGTGTGAGCTAGCACAATGTCTGTAAGATCATTACTCAAGAGGGAGAAGCAATTCTTACATTCCATGAAAGCTCCATCTAGAGTATAGGTGAGTAAGAAGGGTTACAGAAACACACCTTATAATCTCACTTATTGAGCAGCTTTAAACATTCTAAACCAGTTGGAACTAAAACCAGCAGGGGTTGTGGGCCTCCTGGAATGGCTTTGCCCGCCCCTGCTATAGAGGAGAAAAGCAAGACTCATTGACCAAATAGAATAAAGTAATTAAAGTTTTGTCCTGACAGGACCATTATCAGTCGGACCAAATTTGCAGGCTTCTGATTTCTGCACATTATTTTTTAAATGTTGTGTGGAATTTTGCACAAGTGTTATTTTAACCAATGGAAGCTACTTGCATAACCAATTGTTTTTTATTTCAAATGTCTGCTATGGGGCAACCTCGGAGTGGACCAATCATACTCATGTGATTACAATATCTGCATACTCTGGGAATAAAATGGAAGCAGATGTACTCGTAATTTTCTATATGCTCTGGAGCTGACATTCACCCCTCGGCAAAACGGAAACTTAGTCATGGCCTCTACGTTGTGGCAAGGGGACCCATGTCTCCATTCCATATTTGGGGAACAATGAGTTAAAATAGTAACTATAGACATCCTCTAGCAAGTTGGCCACCCTCTGTATGGAGACGGCCTTCTCTCTTGTCTGCTGTCTTCCAAAACAAAGACCTGATAAGAACTCCTAATGTTCCATGTTCTCGCAACATAAATCCTGATTGAGCAGTTAGAACTAAGGGTTTAATCTGCCTCCCGGGGTAGAGCTTGGAGGTTTAGGAGTTTTCAAGGGCATGGTAGGAACCTTGGGCACAGCCAGGCCTGGGCTTCAGCACCCCATGGGATTAACTAGGTTCCACGGTTCAGACACTGTCTTGCTCTTGATTCCTCTACTACGGCTTGTTGTGCCAGCGAGGGGTCTGTTCGTTGGTGGTCACTCTCGCCAAATAGACTCCATCAACTGCCCGTTGAACTTGAGCTTACCTCCCATCAGGAAGTGTTTGACCTAGGATTCTCAGTCTACCCTAATGACTTGCTGTGAATCTGTCCATCGCAGCTGATAAAAGGCAAAATTCTGGCCCACAACGAGGGAACGGTCAAGTTACTCAGAGGAGCCAGCCTGGTTGGACCTTCTAAACCCTTATCCTCTTTGGACCTTTCAGTAAGTCCTTAGTAGACTGCGAGGTCTCCTGCTTGAACCCCTTGATTCAGTTGGGGTGAGGTGTCTGCCCTTAAAGACAGGACTCCTGGACGCGCTCACTCTGATCAAGAGAGTTTCTGGACGCGCAGTAATAAGTTTGAGAGATTTCATAACATGACCTAATTATTCCTGGAAATGTGTGTGATCATATGATCTTGTGTGAACAAGAGAATCTGATTCTAACTGTCATTTTATCCAATAATAATTATTAATGGCTAGTTAAATGGACTTAAACTTGAAAAATATGCCAATTGTTCACAAAAGCTGCTTCAATTGGACATTTTTTCTTGTCTTTATTTTACTTTTTTTTTTTTTAAGTGAAGGCATGGAAAGTATACTTTAGGTTAAACTAGCAGGTTTACTTAAATACACAATTTTTGTAGCACATATAATGTTTCAGAGCTTTTTGTTCTGTTTTTTTCTTGGAGGCTTCTTTTTGCGCATGCCTCTAGTCAGAGCGGTTACTGTCAGCAGGAGGCAGACAGGCTATTGCAGCTCGTCTAGCTTGCAGGAAATGACTGCTAATGTGTGTTTGTGTTTTGCAGGCTGGACGGGAAGCATGTTGTGTTTGGGAAGGTGGTGGATGGCATGGGAGTGGTGGACGTTATTGAAGCTAAAGGAAGCTCGAGTGGAAAATGCTCTGCCAAGGTCATGATCGCTGACTGCGGACAACTCTAATTCCACCTCAAGTTACCCCCGGCCCCAATGCTGTTGTAAATCACTCCTCAGAGAGAAGCCCTTCTGTGTCTCAAGATCTGGCTTATCAAGCACTTCCCTGACATTGCTAATCACTTGATTAAAATCAAATCCATATTCTATTCTGAATGCCTTGGTGTTTTACTTCTGTCTGATCAAAGTTCTGTGTTCCTAGCAGGGCCTGTCTGGGGTCCAAGTACCTAGTGAGGCCTTTATTGATTCAAGACTGTTGAAAGCCAAGTCATTTATACCTCCTGATTAGACATGTCAACGGCCCTCATCAATACTGAAAGCTGTAAAATAAACTGAGACTACTTTTGAAAATATGTACTCAAACAAAAGATTAACTATAATACAGTAGCAAAACATTCTAATACAAGCAAAAGATTAACTATTCTATACAGACAATTGGCTGTTTATTTGAAAGTCAACCTGAAGAATCACCTTCAGATCTGCAGAAAGTGCACACTGAGCCAATATTCCTGAATTAAAATGTGTTCATTTAACTTTATGTGGAATAATACAATTTATTCTGAATGAATCATGTTACACATAACGAGGAAAACATTGAAATGATGAAATATTATAAACAGTAATTTCTGAACGGAGAACTCCGCGTCCGTTAAATGTTATTTTTTGCGAAAACATAATGCCATTGATGCCCATGTAATTAAACACGAAAATAAAATTTTCAGCATCTAAAAAGCTTCATTATTTTGTTTTAACATTACTTGTTACGTACTTTTCACTAGTTCTGCTTCAGTCGCGTTAAGTAAGAGCTGACGTAAAATAAATCCCGATTTACGTACGTTACTGGTGTAACTAGTGTCGTAAAAAACGTATATACAGTCAATGGTGATTATTATAAGCAGAACGAAATCATTCATTCACGAAACGAATCCAAACTACAGTTCAGAAGGTGGCGGTAAAGCTCCTGAAATCTAGATTAAACACCGACAATAAAAAAAACAACAGAAGAAGGAAAAATACAGTATCGACGTCTAGAGGAATGCTTAGTTTTAAAACACACCGGGTAAGAGGTTTCATTATTGTATTTATATATTTTTTAAATAAATATTTAGTCCCGTGATTTTACGATTAGCCAGTCAGCTAATGCTAACCTGTATGTTTACTTCTGGCTCTCGCTTTCCGGTTTATTAACTGGAGATAAAATGCTAATAATCAAATAATACCTCTTTGTAATCTCTGGAACGTAGACAATAAGCATGAATATTTTTTTGTTGAAATGGGCTTATTTCCGCGTTTGTAGACATGTTTTGGTCCAACAGAGTGCCTGGAAAGAACCAACCCCAAAACACTAGTTTTACTGCAAAACGACCAAAAGGTGCACTATTAAACACTATATTGAAACCAATTTAGGTCAAAAGCCACTGAATATTTGTTGGTTCTGCTATATAACTCATTTTGAAATACTTGTGAAAAATAATTATTTCTACTGACGGTTAATGTCAATATGCAAGAGCTATATGTTAAACTGGCTGAGTTTGATCCTCATGATCCAGCTTTGGTTGTCCATATTATGTTATACGTTAGAAGCAACAAATGAGAACACGCTGCAGCCACTACTTTTGTGTGAATTTTAATTTGCCACTCGGAACCCCAAAAATTTGCATTCAAGATGGTTTTATTAAAAAGAAACAAGTTGTGGCTGGTCTTTTTGGTCTAGAAAAAGCCTATTACACGTCTTGAAGACATGGCATATTATAAACCATATATCACATGGGTTTCAGAGCATCTGTATCAAACATCATTTAGAAAAAATTAAAGTTAAATACAATAACCTACTGGACAATTATGAATCCTTGCATAAATATGAATTTGTCTCACCTAAAGAACAATGTGACCAATCCCTTCTTATACAGACAAGAATAGGGATCTAAGAAGTTGATTCTCTTTCCATATCCCTTTTTGTACAGAAGAAGGAGTAGCTGCAACTTAAAGCTTGAGTCCTCTATTTTTACAGTGAATTCCTGGAACACATTAAAAAAACTAAAGAAAAATCTATAATTTTCTCAGACTCAAAATCCTGTCTCATGAGGACCCCCTGGCCATCTTAGTTCTACCTGGAAATGAATAAGCGGATCAGGCTGCAAGGCATGCTTTCAACCAAGAAATAATGGATTGTCCCTTTTCTCCAGCTAAATGAAGACATATATCTTTTAGCACAAGGAATGGGAAAAATGCAAAACCAACAAACAGAGCAGTGTTCAGTTATTGCCTATTAACATTATTTTAAATAGCACTGATTTTACCCCCTAGTAATTAACAGGAGTGAGGTGTATGGAAATTGACTAAATGAACTAAGAACTTAATTTTTTCACTTATGTACTGAAAAACAAAAAACAAAACAAAAATAAAATAAGGTAATAATAATACATTTAATATGGTAATTTTAGCAAATGAACATGCTAAACAACATAATCCATATCTAACATTCACATTTATACAATGAACGATGAACATAATTAGTATTTAGAGGCACAACCTCTGTAGATTAAAGTATGTGAATCTTTAATTTTCTTTTCATTCTTCTTGTCAGAGTGAGCCTTCGGGTGAAGGATGATGGAGCTTTTTCCAGGTTGTTCTTGAGTCATCCTTGTTAGAAGAAAATCAAGCAGAATGAGTTTAGGGAAGCCCAGTGGTATCAAAGCTCCCGCGAAGATTGGGAAACCAGTCAAAACCTCACCCACCTCAGGTCAGTGTGCGGCGATGAACATCTCAGTGAGACAAGCAGTCGCTCTGTATAGTGTAAGAGTTGAAGTGATTTGGGTGTCAGAGTTAGGAATTCATCCATCCATTCGTTAACAGCAAGAGGACTGCTTTTGTTTATGTCCTGTGCTTGGCTACAATTTGTCCAAATTGCAGGACCACAATAGTGATGATGTGCGCTCAACTGGCTCGGAGCCAGAGAGCCAGCTCTCTAGATCAGTGTACAAAGAGCCGTCTCAAAGGAACCGTTTCGTTTGTGCGCGACACTTCACTAAAATTCAATGCCCAACTCTGAAAATGGATTAACACAATAATTTTTAAAAATAATGTTGTGCTTTAACGCCGTGGTTATTAAAAAGTGCAATCCACTGATTTACATGTTTGTTACGACAACTTTGAATTACTAAAACATGAGAAGTAACATGGCCCAACATGGTATTTACCATAGTGTTTAACATATTTGTTTAATCAACACTTTTGAAATGATAACCGCATTTAACATTAGTTAAAAATAATCCCAGATCAATTATTTCCTAAACTTGTTCAGCTCTAACCAAAGGTCAAGCACAGAAGTCTAAACTGATTTATAGGATCTTTTAAAAAGCAACAAATATGGGAAAAAATGCCATAGAGGTGTGGACAAGCCGATAAATTAGAATCTAATAAGATAGAATGTTTTAAGCAGTAATATGGAAAGAAACCCCTCAAGATATTGAGTCTAGATTCCGAACACACAGTTGTAGATTGAATTTGTTTCTGACATCGAGTGTTAGAGATTATAGCAGCCGGATACGCTGTGCCAGACTGCTCCATGCTCTACATCGCTGTTTGCAGCTATTTTTTTTTTTTTATTCTTACTCTCTCTGTAAATTTGTGGTCGCACTTTTTAGCGCCTGAATGTGCACAAAAAGTCACTACGTTTCACACATGCTTAAAGTCTAGTGAAGATGTAGATCTGAAATGGGAATTCAAAATATGAGCATTTAGTTGCACACATGTATGGTACCAAGAGGGAAAATTTGTAATAAAAACACTATTCCAAACTTATTTTTTTGTTTTGTTTCTTTAACACACATTTCTGGCAGTGTATGGCATGCAGAAGTAAAATGTATCACGCATATTTAGGAGAACAAGACCTACAAAAAGTCTTGGGTAACATTTCGAAACTGGACAGGAAGCTGGTTATTTTACATTTTCAATAAAAAATATAGGCTTCGAACTTTAACGCGCTCTCCTCTGAGATTTTACCTGTTTGCTACTAAGTTCAGCCAGTATAATCTTATGGTATGTACAATGTTCAGTTGCAAAGCTTTTTTGACTATGATAAAAGGTCTGGAATTGGCGGTCGATCATTCATTCATTCATCTTCATGTCAGCTTTCTTCCCTTTCGGGGTCGCCACAGCGGAATGAACCACCAACTCTCTGGCATATGTTTTACGTGGCGGATGCCCTTCCAGCCACAACCCATCGCTGGGAAACATTCACACACACATTCACTCTTTAACACTATGGGCAATCGTTCTTACTCAATTCACTTATTCTGCATGTCTTTGGACTTGTGGGGAAACCGGAGCACACGGTGAAAACCCACGCGATCACGGGGAGAACATGCAAACTCCACACAGAAATGGCACCTGCCCCAGCCGAGGCTCGAACCAGCGACCTTCTTGCTGTGAGACGACCGTGCTACCCACTGCGCCACGGTGATGCTGGCGGTCGATCAATGTTATTTATTTATTTTTTTAACCGAAAGTTGTTATACATTGTTAGATTCCCATAAGAGTCTGAACACGCTGGTATTAGAATGCACAGAATTGGTCAGAGCGACTCATTCTTTTTCTTCTAACTTTGTAAAAAGGTTCTAGGATCAAAGATCTTCTGAGATAATGAGCAGTCATGGTGCATAATGCTATGAATTGAGGGTTGGAGCACAGAAGGTGCCTTTAACTGTAATTTATAAGTGTATTATGAATATGACTTTGAATGAAAGTCAGGCTTAGATGGTTCATTGCAGAGCCTTATTCTCTCTTGATAACAATCTTCAACAAGCCTAAGTCTTGGAGGCTCTGGCTAAAAAATGCTGGCATGGGTAACACCACATTACCATACTGCCCATAACAAAGAACCCTTCAAACAAATCTTTAATCAAGTTTTGTATTTTGATCGAGTTCATGTAAATCAAGTTAATTGATGAATTTCATACTGGTGGTTCCTGCTGCGGAATGCACCCTAGAGCTGCTGTTTGTGTTTAGGGGTGTAAGTGTGAGACCTTTTACTTTTAATGTATAAGAATTAACTTATGTTTTAGCTGGGGCCAAGCCTGTGACCACCACGGTGTGCAGTTCTTCAAATTCTTCATCAAATTTCTCTGTGGGGGATCGTGTCTGGGTGAACGGGAACAAATCCGGGCAGGTGCAGTTCATTGGAGGAACACAGTTTGCCCTGGGCCAGTGGGCAGGAATCGTTTTAGATGAACCCATCGGTAAAAATGATGGCTCTGTGTCTGGAGTCAGATATTTCCAGTGTGATGACCTCCGAGGCATTTTCACCAGACCCTCTAAACTCTCCAGAGCTCCCATCTTAGAGCCAGATGCTAATGGCTCAAATCTTGCACCTACTCGGGCTGCCACGGGTCCAGAGAATGAGGTTCAGAGTGTGAAGGCCTCCAGTAAGGGCTCATGTTTAACCCGAGCGGCCAGCGAACCCACTTCAAACCTGTCTGAGAAGGATTCTGCAAAGAAACCTCAAAGAGAGCTGAAGATGGGGGATCGAGTACTGGTGAGAAATGAGGGCATAGTCATCGCTTCACCTTGTTCTTCTGATGTAAAGGGGTTGTGGTTGTGTTTCTTAGGTGGGTGGATCCAAGGCTGGCGTGGTGAGGTTTTTGGGGGAAACAGATTTTGCAAAAGGGGAATGGTGCGGCGTGGAGCTGGACGAACCACTGGGAAAGAACGATGGAGCTGTTGCGGGTGCTCGGTAAGAAAAGCTGCTATTGTGCTCAACCTGTCTTAATCTGATTTCAGTTATTCCAGTCTAAAGCAGGAACAGTGGAAGTCTTCAGTACAAGGTTGTTTCATACATAGACACTGACTCAAAGCCTTTAAAAATAGAAGAAATAAGAGAGTAATTGAGAAATTGTTCTTAAATATTTAGGATCTTTTCACATTTATGTACTTAAAAAGGAGTTTATTCATTATTTGATTTATAAACCCACATACACTACTAAACTTACTGAACTAAGATTTGATTGATTCTTAAAGTCCATTTTCTTCAGCTCAACTTTACTTTTGTTTTTTCAACTTTACTTTTTTGTTGTTAATTATATAAATATCATTATCTAAGTCCTATAGAATAAACAGTTGTGGTAAACTTACACAAAATTTATGTTTAGACTTAAATCAACACTTATAGATGTAGATTGATGTAAACCATGGGGCTTGGCCACTATATAAGTTTTTCCATAGGATAGTAATGCTGTCAATCAACAAGCTAAACCAATCAGAAGTAGAAGGTGGATACTTCCTCATTAAGACTGGTTGGCCTTCCTGAAAACTAAGATGAAAGTGCAGTGATTTCCGTTTCGGAGCAGCAATAGTGTGAGGCCTTTATTTAAAAAATGCATTTAGCAAAGTGCTGTTCATGCAGTTATCGAGGTCTCGATCATACTATTAAGATTTTTTTCCCTAATAACTATTGTTCTCAATTCATCACTTAGCCCTAATAATATGTCCTTCTTAAATTGTCGATCAAATTACAGACTGACAAATCTACCAGCAGCTAATTCAAGGACCATGATATTTCTGTTCTTAATTCTCTTGACTCTCTTTACCTTAACCCTAAAGAAAATCTCAACTAGATAATGAGTGCTGTACTTTTCATGTGACCAACATTTGAAATTGTTTGTATTGGTCTTAAGTAATTTTGTACATTTTTAATACAGATTTTAGTTTTTTCTTAGTTTTCAATAATAATCATCAAAATGAAAACACATTTATTTAGTGAGGAACCACTTTGATGTACTCTTATGGAGCTGCAGGCAATCAACAACAGTTCCCTGCTCTTTCAGCACCAAGCAGCAGTCCTGAATCAGGAGCGCCATTTGATGTAATGACTTCATTATTCTTTCCCTAAATCTAACTAATGTTTCGTTACTCTAAACCAAATGACCATTTGCCACAGTAGTGAGTAAAAATATTTTTTTATATCACAATTTATTTCCGGTAAAAGACTGTTAGTAGAATGTGTAAAATATCATAGACTTATGTTAGAATAGTAGCATACCATAAACTTGTGATTACAGGTGTTATATGTGCCAGTATTTCCTTAGGTTTAAAGTAAGACCATCATTTTAGGCCTTTATAAATATAATATTAATATAAAATATTTGCATGGGTATGTAACAGTACATTTTAGATTACACACCTTTCACCAAGAGGAATGTTTGTTTCCACAAATCTGTGAATTGTTGTTTTGTTAAGGGAATTTCCTCTGTTTCTCATATTCTAGAGATTCATAACAAATTATTTAAGTTATTTATAGCCTATATTTATTTTTTTTTTCCATCTTGTCTTGTCTAATGTTAGCTAATGTAACACAGCTAAGGTTTATGTATGCATAACCATCTTCTTCTTGAGAAGTAAGATACAGTTTGAATACTAAGCATAGCGAGCATATAAAGAAAACTAGCAGCAGCAGCTGCTAGAGGGCTATACTGTACGACTCACTCAGTTGATCAATCGTAATACTAAGTATTTTAAACAGATTTCTGTTGTTAGTCTGAATCAAACTCTATAGAAATGAATGTATATGCCAGGGGTTGGCAATATTGGCCATATTGGACCAAAAAAAAACAATAAGTCTGGAGCCGCAAAAAATTAAAAGCCTTGTATAAGCCTTATAATGAAGGCAACACATGCTGTATGTATCTATATTAGTCTACTATAAACATGACTAAGCTGGCTACAAATACATAATGGGCCTTCATGATTAAATGTTTATTCCCCTGTAGAGAATAATGCAGCACTTGACTACTCTGTTGTACGATTACAATATTAATGAATTATGTTTCATTGCTTTGATGAAATGAAAGAAATGCAATAAAGAAATCAGATTTTTGATGTCATTTTTATTTTGAGGATTCCAAAAAACATCAAAATGGAACGTGCATAACCGTGCCCCTTATCTGTGCAATAAAATGCAGCCTGCATTTATGAAAATAAAACAGCAGCCTTTGAAAAGATAAAGTATATAAAATCAAATTATTATTTTATACAGTTTTTGAAAAAGCTCCAGGGAGCTACTAGGGTGGCGCTATAAAGAGCCGCGGGTTGCTGACATTAGTTTTGATCTTAAACTAATTTCCTAAACACGACCGGGACAGAAAATGGGTGTTGAGATTTGACTCGGTCCATCAATAGAAGTTTTGTTTTAATAATGTTATATTAAAATAATTATTAGTGCTGGTTCATGACGACAACAACAAAAAATGTAACTGTCATATTTACAGCAACTGAAAAAAAATGTTTGCCCCTCTCTCAGGTACTTCATGTGCCTCCCGAAGTATGGTCTGTTTGCTCCAGTGCACAAGATCTCTCGTATTGGCTTCCCATGCACCACACCGGCCCAGAGCCAGAGCGGCTGGCGCGGGTCAAACCTGAGGCGTACCCCAAGCACCTCCAGCATCAGCTCTGTCAGCTCCATCAGCTCCTCCATTGGAGGGAGGCCCAGCCGTGCTGGATTGGTACCACATCATGGACAAAAAATATTGTATTGGATTTATTACTGAAAATAACCCATAGCTCCTATCCAACAGCTGACTGAGACTTCAGTGCATTACTCTCGAAAGGTCTCTGGGCCTACAGCGCTGCAGGAGGCTCTGAAGGAGAAGCAGCAGCACATCGAGCAGCTACTGGCAGAGAGAGACCTGGAGAGGGCTGAAGTGGCCCGGGCCTCCAGCCAGGCCAGAGATGTCCAGGAAGAGCTGGAAACTCTGCGACAGAACCAGAAACAGGTGAGAGGAGCACCTTCAGAAGATCAGTTCTGACTAAGAGTTAGAACTGCAAGGTGCGAAAACAAGGACTGAAATCTTTTTAGAGAAAGGTATGCAGCTGATCTGATGTGTTTGTACTGTTGTAGTGTGCTCTGGAGATGGAGAGTAAGCTGGATCAACTCCGAAAGCTGGTGGAAACTGCAGACCGAGACAAAGTGGAGCTGATGAACTCACTGGAGGAGGAGAAGAGGTGATTCCATGGATGTCTGACCAAACACAAGAGAGTTTATCGACTCATAATTGAAGAAAATCACAAGTGTATTTTATAACACAAACAGCAGCAATAGAGCTGGACAAATAATATATTATCAGCATGAATCTAACTGATAAGGATCCAGAATTCAATATAAAATAGAACAAGGAATCCCATTAAACATACTTAAGCATACCGTCATTGTTTCTTTATCTTATCTGGGAAGAAGCTGCTGTTTTAAAGAAAATATTTTGAAGGCACTTGGGGATTGACTTTGAAGAGCATTTTATTTGTGTTTAGTTCTGGGAACCACAAGCAGTTTAGCATTTGGAGAGAGTTGTTTTCTGTTTGTTTCAATGTCTTCAAAACGGTTGAGTCCTAAACGATGTAATGTAGATAACATGCCTCAAGTCATATTCACACGCAATCCTATTTTCTTTTTCTTGGAGACGAAAATCATCAGAAACCGTCATCAGAAAACAAATCGTTTTTGGGTTTTGGTAAAAAAAAATTGCAACTAATTATTCTACAACTGAATTGGGATCAAATGTTCATTAATACCATCATAGACATTAAATTGTTTGTTCTTAGTCTTGCCGTTCCATTGATTGACCATCAAGTAATCTCAAGCTCAACACAGAGAAGCAGAGAATCAGGACTCATACATTACAAGAACGATCATAGAAGGATTCTTCCATACATTTATAGACATAGGCAATGATACAGACAAGAGTTTGCATTTCACTTGTGAACCATTTTGCATTGATAACATACAATTGTGCATATTTTGTATCTGACAGGAAGGTGGAGGATTTGCAGTTTCGTTTGGAAGAAGCGTGCATCACCAGAGGGGACCTGGAGGTATAACAAACATTGTCTCTCTTCATCAGAAAGTGGGAGAGAGAGCAAAATGTCCACCCATAAAATCACTGGGAAAGATGAGATGAATTGCAAATAAACTTTACTTTTACCCTGCTCACTTATTATTATTCTTATGGTAGCACTGTCAATTGATTAAAAAAGAAGAAATTAATCACATAGTTCTCCAAATATTAATTGGGATTTATTTCAAGTAATCACAATTATTTAAAATGGTGTTCCTGTATTTTTCACAGTTTGATATTTAGGCATGGAATGCAAATGGAGGAAGGAAAAAACTATGCTTAGTTCTCATACAAACTATAAATGATTTATTAATTAAAAGAGTTTCAAACAGAGGATAATTTCAATATAGAAAATATTTTTTTCTGGCTAAAAGTTGATTGTTCTGTGAGAACATTGTCTTTATATTCAGTTTTACATCTGAAGATAATGTTGCTCTTTTTCAGAGGATTGAGTGGAGAGAGAAAACATACGTTCATATTGCTGAAGCCTAAAGTAAAAAAAGAAAAACATTTACGAGACGCATGACTTCTAACATGGTCTGATTCCATCGCTAGTTATTGAGATTTTTCTGTTTAGAGTTCAGTGTTGTATGATTTTTTTGTGATGTTTTTGACACTTATAGCCACACTCTGCCCCCTGTATTGACTCTCCATGGCAACTGAATAATGGCGACTGAGACTTAGGGGATTTAACTGAAGTTATGTTTAAGTAAGATAGTAAAACAGTACAGATGGGTATTTCCTGTGCTTTTTCAATCCCTCACTGCATGATGTTGTTCTGTGTCTGTGTTTTTTTTTAATGAATAAGAGAACTTGCAGGCTCATCTACTGCTCTGCAAAGTTTTTGAAGATGTGCATGTCAATATACAGTCAATATATGTTTTATATACAGCCGAGTACCAACCTCTCTCAGGGATAAGCGATGAGTAGTCTTGTGCAGTCTCTATATTTGACTCTGACATTTATGTGCCACAGGAAGTGTAATCAATACCTTTGCATTAAACTCATAAAGCATCTTTCTCAAAAAGATAATTGCATGTGCTAATCACAATAATTTTCCCAAATCTATCTTACAGATGCTTCTGGAGCAAAACTTTGGCATACCTCCATCCCACAAGCTTTGTCGTAGATTCACAAAGCATGGCTCAAGTTGAGCAGGGCAATTGTAGGAGCAGTGCTATGTCATTTCTAAGGCATGGATGCTCTTAAACTTTCAATCATTGGAGCTAAATTTCACACTGACAGCAACCAATAGATGAACTTAGTAGTTTGAAGTGTCTTTTATCTAAGATGATGTAACTAATGTCCGCTCGGCCTTTAGATCGCTGTAGATATGCAAAAGCAATAAAAGGTGTGAATTTGGAAAAAAACTGCAGAGAGCATGCACCCTCAGTTACATCTGCTGCTCTACTGCATCCTCACCTCATAACAGCTTAAACATCACACTATTTTGTGTACTATAAATGTATTGATTTACTGCTTTTCCTCCTCTTCTATCATTAAAACAAACGCCTCAGAGTCAGAACAAGTGCGAGCTGCTGACGATCCAGGAGCTGGAGCAGAACCTGAATCTGGAGAAGAGTCGAGCAGAGAGACTGCAGCGAGAGTTGGAAGACACCAGGGTCAGATTTACTTCAGTTTATTAGCATTACTTTAGTTTATTTTTGTGTGTGCGTGTGCGTGTGCGGGGGTGTGTGTGCAGAAAAAAGATGCTAAAAATGAAAAGACTGCAACCTATTTTATTGGGGGTGATGAATAACTTGGAGGTTTCTTCATCCCATAAGAAAAAGTTCACTTGTAGTAATGAATTTTCTCAACAAGCAGTCATAGGGATATCTCTAAGCCGTTAAGTTTGTGTAGCTTCTTTCCTCTTCCAAAAAAATGCAGGCAAGGCAGAGAATGATACAAGCGGATACTTGCTAGGTTACAGAGAGTTTATCAAAAAATGTGATTTTATCTATGAAGAGACTTCAAGGTCTCAAGAAAAATTAGATTATGCATAGAAGCTAAGAAAATTTGCTCTAGATTGGCAAAATAGAAGCTCTAGCATAGATTTCTCGTAGCTTCAGAATGAATATAGCTGCAAAACGTTCCAAAGCTATTCCTTCCAGGATGGAACAACTCTTATCCATAATGGAGAGCCGTGTTGGGGGAGGAATTTTTTTCCCAACATGACTGATTGAGCAGGTGGGAGGGGTGTAGTATGAATTTTACGTCAGCGTGTGTTACGGTTGTAATTCAGCTGAATGAGCTCAAGTATCGGACAATAAGAGTAAAAAAAAAAAGCTTTTTATTAAAAAACAAGCTCAACTGAAACACAGCTGCTTTCTTGTCCAGAACTTGGGGAACAAAGGAAGGTGACTATCTTGAGACTCTTGGGAAGAGAACACAAAATCCAAATTAGGCCACTGGAAACTACTGAGTGCAGGACAAACTCAAAAAGTATATGATTAAAGAGGGAATCAATAAAAAAAATATTGTTTCCAAGATCCAAACATTTCTTAAAGTCCACAATCCAAAAACACTTATCCAGAAGGTCAGGCAATTCCAGGTCATAAAAGGGCAGCAAATCCAACACAATGTATTTTGATCAGCAGGCTGAATTGTAGTGTTCTCTTCGAGAAAATCTGGCAAGAGGAAGTTATCAGGATCCTGCTTAAAAAGGCTGAGCCACAGGGGAAGGAGATCCAGGTGTGTAAGACAAAAGAGCAGGAGATGTGCATTGTTTGTTTTAAAAAAAAAGACATGTCTCCTCAATGCAGGAAACATTTTCAGATTTTAAACTCTTAACTGGCTGTTCCTCTAACTTCAAGCTATGTTTTATACCATATGAGAGGGCCTTTTCAAAAATCTATAATAATCTTTAAAAACTTCCTATATAATTGTAAAATGTTTTTGTTCAACGATGCTTCGAGCTGCCATCCTGTTATATTCTTGTGATCCATCTTTTACGTAGGTTATGTATTCTTTGTGTTTTATTCTGTCACCCTTGTCTTGTAAGCTTTACAGTAAACTGCCTTTGAGTGTGTAGAAAATGCTCACCTTGCTACAGAACCTTCAAAGACAAATATCTGAATAAACTATTATCTGATACGGACAAAACAATGTAATTTCCACATACAACCAGGAAACTGCACTGCTAAGAGACATGACTTTGACAAAAGTAAAGGATGTAATTAAATTTAGATTTACAAGTTAGACTTCACTGCAGGTCTCTCTGCTTAAACTCTTTAGATCTAAAAGTTTGCATGTGTTGAGCATAACGTGTGTTCTGGGCTCAGTTGGCAACGGTGTCTGCACACTCTCGGATTATGGACCTGGAAAAGCAGCTCTCAGATCTTCATGTTCATCTCCAGACTCTGCAAAGTCAGCGCCCGGGTTCTGCTTCTCCTCCTCTACACGAGGAGAACAAGGTCTAACACACATCACAATCATTTACTATTTACCTCCAGTGCTAGATGCTATGCCATGGTTTTGACAAGCACAACTATTGGAGGAAAGAAAGTCATGATGGACAAGGCTTACACTTGATAGTTTTACATTAGGTTTTTTTTTTTTTCACCTGTCCTGTCCTACTTCAAAGCAGCCCCATGAGAAGGGAGGTGCTTCGTATGAGTTGGTCAGTTTTGCTCTTTCCAGAGAACTGAAGATATTATATATTGATTATTCCTCTGGATAGAAGCTTTTAATTTATTTCATTCGCATTCATCACAATAATTACATTAATCAATCATATAAACATACATCAGGACAGGACAGTGTTAATAAAAAAGAGGCGAAAGAGGAGAGAAGTAATTGAGGGGGAAACAGAGGTAGAGAAGTTTTGGAGGGGGAAAGAGAAGGTGAGAGGTAATTGTGGGGGAAGGAGTCAAGATTGAGTTGAAAATGAGAATAAGTAAAATAAGTAATACTAGATAACTACCTTAGTACATCCAAGTAGTTCGCATCTTTCAACAGGTATGCATACAAATATAAATATACATACATGCATACATGCAGATAAACATGCAGAAAAATAATAATAATAATAAATAGAATTAGTAATCATATATGTACATATATATATATATATATATATATATATATATATATATATATATATACATAAACATATACACACATATATACGTATACACACAAATACACACACACACACATATATATATATATATATATATATACACATACATACATACACCCATACATACGTACATACACACACACATACATTTACATACATACACATATATATATATACACATAGACATAAGTAATTGAGTGTTACAGGACAGGTGACCTAAACCTCAAGCATCTAGCAGCGACCAGACATCCCAGGTGTCGTGACTAACCTTCTATGTCCCAAATGAAATGTGGGATCTGCCTCAGGCCAAGTCCCATATATGGTCAGGAACTACCCAGATATCCAGCCCACCCCCCACAGAACGACAAGTTTTGGGGCCTGGGACATTAGTTGATCACTATCTTCATATCCTCTCAGGGTTAACTCAGGAGGGCTTTCACTGGGGTTATTTAAGTAAAACATCCTAATTCAAATGCGCTATAGAAATAAACTGAACTGAATTATGGCAGATCAAGGAGCTGAGCTGTGAACTGGAAAGCCGACAGAAGGATCTGGATCTCCTCCGGCGGGAGCTCAACTCTCAGGAGGAGCTGAAATCAGAGTTAAAGCTTCAGCTTCAGCACACGGTGCCTCTCTGTGTTTAAAATTGTTATTTGCAAAAGTTTGTTGTTTTTTTAGTTTATAATAAGCATGTTTTTACTTTCAGGAACAAAGGCTTGAAGCAGCAGCCAAAGAAGGAAAAAAAGCAACATTTGCAATGGAAGGTATATATCAGATCACAAAGAAAATCACAAAGAATCAACTGTAGAAGCATGTCATAACTGCCTTGTTACCTTATCAAAAGAATACTTTTTGTCCTGGAAATCAGATTACTATGAACATGCATACTACAAAAATAACATAGACTCAAACGAATACAGTGAGGAATACGAGTAGTACGGCAGAGTCAAGAATTCTCGAGACAATGAAACAGACAGAACGTGAAAGTTTAGTGAAGGTGCGAGGAAGGAGCTCTGGTCTACATTATATACATTTCGCTTTGTAATGGTCTCCTATCTCCGCAAGGGGACTGCCTTCGTGTATTCAGCACACTTTGTTCAGCACACACATTAGCCCATCTAGTTTGATTTAAGCTCTGTCATGTCTGTTTCTCCTCAGAGATGAAAAAAATGTTGAATCTTCTATCTCGAGAGAAAGAAAATCTGCAGAGGGATGAAGCGATGGAGAAACAAGTACAGGTACTGAAGCCAATGGTTTACAGCGTGTTCAGGAGTAAAAACCTATTCACAGAAATAGATACACAGAGATTATCAGAGAGGGTGCTGTTCTGCTGTTTCTGTAACTCTGCCCAAGATAGCACTCCTGCGCTGAGGGAGTAGTTAAACAGAGGTGAAATATACTCTATACTCCTGATAGAATGGGCAGAATGATCAGGTGAGGAGATTTAACATAAAAAAGTTGCCCATCCTTAAATTACAGCTCTTGTTGATTATCTATTGGTTTTTGAGATGTGTATGACAGTTTTTTAAGTTGTAAATGTAAATGTAAACAGCGATGTAAAGCTGGATCAAATCTATTTCTCCAGATGTGACATTTTGGCATGCAATAGTCCATTGATGATACGTCAATACCTTATAAACGTTAACCCATAAGAACCCATTCCATTAATGTCTTCTGGAAATGTCCTTATTTAGCTTTCTTCTTTTTTAATTAAATTTTTTTGCACTCAAACGTCCGTTATGCAAAGTAAGGTTGAACTGTTATGGTTTAATGTTTTCTTTAACTTTTCACTAAAACTTTGCATTGAGTTTTTGAAGAATTTTAGCTATTGGATTTTAAAAGACATTTTTTTTTGCTGTATCAATCATTTTTTAAAAATTTTTTTCCACAGAATGTTTAAAATAACACCTATGAATATAACTATAAATAGATGTTGACTAACTATGGCACTGTAGATTTCATTTTCCAACAAGACTTAGTGCCAAATATATCAGACTCGCCTGTCCTTAACACTAGAAATGAGATCTTATGAAGAGGAGGCTGTGATACGCCAGACCCAATGATGCAAAAGAACTGAAGGATCAGAGAAACCTGGGCGCTCAGAACTCCTCAACAGTGCCACAGACCGACTGACTCCAAATCACACCGCATCTCTGCAGTAATTCAGGCAAAAATTGCCCCAACTAAGTATTGAATGCAGTACATGCTCTTACACAAAGAAATTATTTCTTTGTATTTATCTTAGGTAATATTCAAATTTTCTGAGATGCAGATTTTGTGCATTTCATTTGTTGTCAAAATTTTAAGAAAATGTTGAGGTATACCAGTCTGTGTGTAATCAATGAATAGGATACTCAAGTCATTTTTTTTTTTATTTCTAAAATAAGTAATGTTTTTCATGGTATTTTAACTATATGACTAAATTCATTAATATCATCTAATACATTTTTTGTTGGTGTTGACCGTTTAGTTTCAAAAAATACCTTTTTAAATTGTAAAAAAGAAAAAGAAAAGAGGATTCCTCTAAATCCAGATGTCTATAAAATGAGTACGTTATGTTCATTTCCAGCCCCTACAATGTAATGCAGAATTAATGGAATGTGTCTGGCTATAAAAAAAAATGTCGCTAACTTTGGACTGTACTGAAATGAAAGGTTCAGGTGAAAGATGCAAAATGTTAGACCTAATTTCAGAAAACAGCCATGAAATTATGCAATAGCTATTTCAAAGCACGTACTCTGTGTTTTCATGTATAAAAAATATTGTGCACTTTATTACATAATGATCACAAGACGAGCTCGTGCAACTTGCACACTTGCTTGGCCTGACCCGATTCAGCTGCTCATGCTGTTGGTCGACGTCTCTGAAACACTGGGCAATCTGATGGCTGGATGTGGATGCTGTGGGGTGGAGCTTCTCTTGCTTATGTAATGAAGCATCCTGTGTGTGACTGTTCCTGTGCTCAGAGTTGTGTTAACAGACGTCAGAGAGCGAGAGACCGTAAACGAGTGAATATGGCCGCAGGCTGTGCATTATTGATGCAGCGCTCTGCTTTAAAGAGAACATGAGGCAGAGAACATCATGAGGATGACAACGTTCAAGTAGCAGGAGTAGTCATTTCACCTTCTCTATCAGGTACGGCAGCGCAGGCAGAATCATGCAAAAAGACAAGAAAGGGATTATTGGCATTTTAGAAAATAGGACAGTTTTGTGAGTTTTAGAAGGATGTGCATATTCGTTATATTCTGTAAAGGTTACATGGCTTTCTCTGAGTTGGTTAGAAAGATTGGATGCTTGTATAGCTCTTGAATGACTTGATTACAGAGTTGGCTCCAATGATTACCTTGGTTCAATTCAGGCTTTTTCTTAACACGTCTGAATTTTTATTCTATTTAAATTTTTGGTTTGTCATGCGAGCTTTAGCTATATGGTGCTGATGAGCTAAAACAGTGTGTTGTTCAAAGTTTTAGGTTGTGTTCTGTTAAAACATAAACATTGGTATTCATGGTATTTTATGGCCTGTTTATGTGTGTTTTGGTTACATTTGAGGAATTATTGTTTTTGAGCTGCATGTGTTGTGTTTGTTGATCCATAGCTGGAACCAAATTTAAACTGAGAGAGCGGTAATGAATCAATCTCAGTCGTCAGAGCGTGTTTTGGTTTCTCAGCCACAGTGATGCATACAGGCTTAAAAAAACTTTTTGGGCAATGGAGTAATCTAGTATATAGAATAGTTTTTGTCATAATCTTAATATAGGAGTCCAAAAGACTGAGTCCTTGAATTTACCACAGTGTTGTTTTGTTTTTCCCAAGCAGTTCTAAGTCATCTCTGCGGTTTTAGTGATGGTTATTAAATGTTATTAAATCCATTGTATCGGCTTGTGTTCTACAACAAAAGTAATATAATGTTTCATATGTTTTATGAGTGATGGAGCCAGCCACCAGCCTGGTGCCTGAGAACAGATCGGGGGCAGACAGATAAAAGCTTTTCTAAATATCCTTTTGCTAGTTTGATTGATGTCTGATGATCTCTACACACCTCTGCATCTCCTGTATGTATTTTATGAGAGTGCAAAACCATCGCATTGCTTTGAGTTTCATTTCAAAGATGAGGGAGACGAGATGAGGGAAATTCTTTGAAGTGGACAAAGCCTTTCATGGAAATCTTTTTTTCTTTTTTTTTTTATTCTACTTTATTATATGTACTATTCTTTATTAGAGTGATAATAATGTCTAAATTGAACAAAAACAGTATAATTTCTTTGACTTACCCTGTGGAGAAAAATTGTGAATTTCTCTGGAGCGGACCAACCAAACTGCACACAAAACTTGAAAGAGCCAATGGGTCATCACCTGTGATCATGAGAGGAAACAGGTACACTCATAGCTTCCTCGTAGTTTTTGGAGCTGGTCACTCCTTGCACTGTAATGAGGTATCTCACTGCTTCAAGCTGTGTGTGCTGCTGAAGAAGCTGCTGCTTGAAGAGCTGAAGTCGACAGCAATTTAGTGTGCTTCTCTGGGCGCCCAGTGTGTCGGAGCCCCAGCTGTCCAGTCATGCTGTCTTGTAGACACACAGAGACAGCGATTGGGGAATCAGAGTGTATGCACTGCATTGCTCTGTCTGGCAACTCACTCAGGTGCAAACTGGTTTGCTATCAAGCTGCCAACGGGAATGTCACTGTCTCGGAGGACTCTACATGAGTCAAGCAGTGAGTAGTGTTTGGTTTCACCCCTCTCTCCATATGCTTCCCCAGTTTGCCTGCTGTCCATCACTGCAAGCTCTCTCACAATCTGCTTTTTGCATCGATGGAGCTCTCCAATGAGCTTGAAGATGCCTTGTCCCTTGTTGCATCAGAGGGAGTCAGTTTCTCTACGGAATCCGGTGAGCCTTAGCTGTTCCATTCAGGTACGGTAGAGATCTCCTGGTTAAATGTGTGGTTCAGAGCACAGAGGGATGATATTCATCTGCTGCGCCCCTTTTTCCGGACGTGCACCAGGAGCTGGCTCGGACATGGAAGGCTTCTTTATCCATAAAGGCAGCCAGCTTCCCCTCCCTCACTCACCTTGATTATGTGGCAGCCAATATGTACAAAGCAATCGAGTCCCTAGTCGAGTATGTAACCAGCAACCTTGCCACCTGATTGCCCTGTCCACACTTACCCAGCTATTTTATAACCCTACTTTTTTTGTATATGTTCTGAAATGTACAGGACTACACAAACACAAAGCATGTTTAACAAACGTGTTTAATCACATATTAATAATAAGGGGTTCAATACATATAGCGCTTTTACAGATGATCACAGATGCTTTACAATGTTTAGTGGATTCACTCCACATTCACACTCTGGTGGTGATGAGCTACCTTGGTAGCTCTCAACTGCCACATTCAAGCCTACAGCTTCCTGACCACCACCAAACACACTCCATCAGTGACACACATCCTTACAGGGCAACGTGGGGGTAGTGGCTTACCCAGGGCCACAATGGAAGAATGTCCCTCGCGGGGATCAAAACCTTCCGGTTACAGGACTACCAACTCCACCACTGCCTCAAACAGACACCCCTAAAACTGCAGCAATATCAGATGCAAAAACCGCAGTTTTGAAGAGGAACCGAGCTAAAAGAAGCTTTCTGATTGGTCAGGGTTGAGAAGTCCGCTGCCCTCTACTGGATTGACCCACTCTTTACAGCATTTCAAGAGTGTTTTAACCATTTACATTTGGAGTTGTTTTCAACCCATACGTGTGTTGACGTAATTTTTTGTGACTGGAGTAAAAAAAAAAAAATACCCGTGTACGTGTGGATATGGCATGAGTATACCATCTCATCAACTCATGTCAGACCTGATGACAAGGACGTATGCTGTTCCGTTCCAGGTGTTTTGAGCCAAGGCAAGGAAAGAATGCAGAAGCGGAGTTGCTGCCAAGGTCTAATTGAAGACCTGTGAGTTTTGACCGACTATGTGCTTGATGCAATGCCAGAACAATCTGTGGTTGGGCCATGACAAAGTGCTGCCCATACATTGGAGGAACTTTCTCAACGCTCGTTTTCCCGGATGGCTTACAAGTCAAGTGGTGGATCTGGCAACTTTTGGTGCCCCGTAACTAAGGCAAGCATTCTGTAGCAGAAATAGCCAGATAGATCTTCCATCGCGAGGTTCCTCAAAGATTGGCCCACTGGCAATTTATTTGCTCTATCCAAAGTTCTGAATCCAGACGGTGGTAAGTACAGCCCTGAAATGGGATCAATGAATACCTCCTCCTTTGTTGTTTAAATTAGGGACAGGTAAGTATTCCCAAAGAATTGACCACCCGAACCCCACCAATGCACAAGGAACTCTTCATCACTGGCTGTAAGAAAGTGAGCTTAGGTAAAAACTAATGCATTTTGAGCTCTGAAGCTTTCAGTATTTTTTATTGTTGCCTCAGCTCTTGTATGTCAAAAACATCTTGCACTTTTGGTTCCTTATTTTACGCCTCTAAATGCATCAAACTTTAAGATATTCTGTGTGTTCCCAAGTGTATAAAGCTATTCTGAACCTTTTTTTTTCTGTGTTTTGAAGCTGGAGACACTGAAGCCCTGCTGCCCTGAGGACCAGGATAAGCTGACGTAAGTCTCTCTCAAACACAGAGCTCTCTGTCAGTACAAGCTGACGTGATGCTAACACAGAGACACAGATTCAGAGCTCAGAATCAGCTGCAAAGCAAAATCTTACATTCGGCATTATATCATGCATTATTTTGCTGTGGATACGTGTTGCGCTACATTTATAGAATCCTGCATTTGTCCTTCCAAAAACAGACCCACTGGCTTTCAGGTATAGCAGCACTTGTGTATCAGGTTTGGTTTAGTTTGAACTTCTCTGTGAAGGGTCCATTTGTGCGTTGATCAGAAGATAATGCATAAAGATTTGACTACTGATTTTTATATTTCATTAAATTTAGTTTTGCATTGATTGTTGAAGTTCTGGAAGGGTGGCTCTACAAAGTACACACTGCAGGGTTTGAAATGACTGAATTGCTTAATTCTTAAGTTCTTGATTAATTTATCAAGCTTTTAGGTTCTCATGGATTTTCTAATGTCAACTAGTTTATCACTTCAATTGACAGGTTAATTTTTAATGTAAAAATGCATTAAAATGGCACCGAAGCATTAAAAAGACGTTATTATGGTTTCCAAAAAAATATCTTTCCTTCATGCAAGTTTTTCACGTAGTCGTCTGTGCTTCTAGATTTAGTTTTGAAAATTGCTGAAATTGATCATACAGAGACATGAATGTTCGTTAGAAATTCCTAAATGCCCAGACCTGCTCAATCCTGATGCTTTAGTCACACTCTAGAACAGCCAACTTCAGAGTGTCTTGGATATTTGTACTCCATGTAAAACCTGAAAAGGAACGTTCCTCTGGTGAGCACCCTTTCTCACTGTTGCCCTTCAGCAGAAATCAGTTAGAGCGTAGATATGTACAGCCAAACCCCACTGCTCCTTCACCCTGTCTTTTTGCAGATAATTTGTGGTTCTTTTGGCCTCAGATGGTGAAACATGATTCATCCCTCCAGAGAACATGTCTCTAATGCTCTAGAACAAAAGTCCCACCCAAATGTCAATTGTATACATATGTGTGTATGCGTGTGTATGGGTGAAGGTTAAACAAGGAAAGAAGGTTAAATCTTGTTCTGAAAGAAGGTTGTCTTGTTCTGTGTTTCTTAGAGAAAGTTCTGGAAGAACTCCAATGCTTTCTGATGACAGCGAGCTGCAAGGGCTGCAGAATGAGGTAAAGAATTAGCAATTATGATCACAGTATTACGATGATGATAGAAACTAACCCTCTAAAAGCTAGAGACACTTTAAGGTCTTTAACACCCAGAAATGTCATCTCCTAACGCCTCAATGCCAATAGATTGCGGTCCATCGCTCTGGTTGTGTGTTCAGAGTGCTTGCCGGCTGCTTAGTGTGTGCAATTAGAATGTGAAAAATTGATTGTCAAACCATTTTAAGCTTTTACTTTACTTTTCACTCTCAGGTTTTAAATATTTTTATGTTTAACCCCTTTGGCAAACAAATTTTCAATACTGTATGTCTTTCCTGGTTTGAGCATCCTTAAACAGAGAAATTAGCTGCTTGTCCTAAAAAAAATTTCTTGTTTAGAGATCAAAGATGACTGACTGGTATACAGAGCGGTTGTGACTGTTACGTTGTTGTTAAATAAATTCCTCTCTTATCTCAGATTGCAGCTTTTCGAGGTGAGAAGTCCCAGAGTCCTCAGAAAGATGAAGAGAACTCAGGTACTGGAGTTGCATCTTTATAAAAGAGATGGATTATTCTGATCACTCACAGAAGTAAAGCACTGAATGGTTGATGTGAGACCTGAGTTTATCCTCACCAGCTGACTTTTTGATTTTGCTCTCATTGTGTCCTACTAAGGCTCCGAACTGGTGCAGCGACTTATAGAAGAAAAGGACTTTGCTGAAGGACAGGTGCACAACTAGCTTGAATTTTCCCAGAATTCAACTCATCTTAATACTCTGTGCTCTTGTGCTCAGGTAAACTTCTTGAACTCTGTGATCGTGGATCTTCAGAGAAAGAATGAGGAGCTGAAGCTAAAACTGAAGAAAATGGTTCTGAGCGAGTGGAACGATGAGGAAAACAACAGGTCAGTGCAGAATCCCTCTGTTCCTCTGTTATCTCCATCACTTAAACATTACTCTTGTTCTTATTTCTCTCAAGCATCGAGGAGGAGAATAAGCTGAAGAAGAAGAAGAAGAAGAAAAAATCTCGTCCAAGGCTTTTTTGTGACATTTGCGACTGCTTTGATCTTCACGACACAGAAGACTGCCCCACGCAGGTGCAGTCACCTGATTCTCTTCCTCACTCTGTCAATCATGGGAAGAGAAGTGAGCAGCGGCCGTACTGCGAGATCTGTGAAGCATTCGGGCACACCATGGACTCCTGCAACGATGACCAGACCTTCTAAGCGAGCAAACACAGTACTGTACTGTTTCTGTAGACATTCCTTATACAATTCAGTGTACCAGTGCAATACCCACTGAAGATGAGCTACTCAGCCATAACTGACATTTTAAATCTGTTTGCTGCTGAGGGGAGGTGGTCTACTTTGCTCTGATAGATGAGGAGATTTTGGGTCCCCAGGTTTGAACTAGGTTTGGGAGATGTCAACCAATCCGACGATGTCTAATGTGAAACATCGCAATGGATGATGACGTTGTCGTAGGTGAGGGTGGAGTGGTTGTTGTTAAACAATTCATTTATACTAAATTAATTAATTGTAGCCTACAGTTCACTAGACTTTCTCTAGTCGAGACCAACAACTAGCCAAAACGGAACAACATCGAGACCAAGACAAGACTAAAGCCTCATTCACATGAAAATGCGACTAGCAGCGATTGGGCGACATAATTCCTTTATTTTCAGCATGAATCTGGCGACTTCCGGCAATGAGAGAAGACGATACGAGAACGGAAGCGATGGCGACTGGGCATGTCCGATGACTAACGACAAGCAGCAAAAGTAAAAAAAAAAATTGCAACTTCATGCAAATGACTAGCGACTGTTGCGAGACAACCAATAGGAGAGAAGCATGATGGAGGAGAAACTCATATCATGGGACTCTCCTTCCCCAGGAGTTCATCGAACTGGGTGTTGTTCAGCCTGAAATACTTTTGAAACCGGACTTCATCCAGTTTGAATCCTTTCAGCATTCAGCGCAGTGCTTTCAGTGCAAATTCAGAGCCGCAGCACAAAAAAGCCAACGTTGTTCCTCGTTCATCGTGAAGATCATACAGATGTATCTCCCTTTAAAATTGTTCGAGGGAAGACAGCGGATTTGTTGCTTATTACATACGTCACATTACTAGTCACGCAATCATTACTAACACCTATTAGCAAACGCTAGTACGTCATTCACTGGAGATGAATAGTGATCTAATCGCTTTTGATATGGATGAGGCTTAAAACCAAGACCAAGGCATGCTTAGCCAAAATGAGATTTTCCCACTCTTGAATCCACCCAGCAAAACTTCTACATGTATGGTTGAGTTGCTGCCCTTCTCGCTCATGTTTTAACTCCTTGACAGTTCAGTCAGCGGCAAGAGACATCACAATGTATTTACATCTTCAGCATCACACTGCTTAAACATCGTTGACGCCCCCAAATCAGTTTTTAACTCATTAACACAACAAATCTTGACCATGGAAATGATCAGGAGAGCCAAAAGATCAATGTCACCTCTTATTATATTACAATGATATTTCATCTTTAAGAACTCTGGATGAAGCTAACCATGTGCAAGTACACGGATCATTCATTCAGTTAATTTAAATTTCATCATAAGACTGCTTTTACCATCATTTTATTTGATTTTTTAATTAATTCTTAATTTATTTGTTATTATTGTTCTATTGTTGTTAAACATTGACTATTTTTCATTTATCATCCATTTTAAAGGGTTATTAATATTTTGTCGGTTCATTCTAATCTCAGAGAACATTAACTGAAACAGGAAGCAACATTTCTCTTGATGTCTATTAAAACCAATTAAGTCAATATAGAGTAGAAACCCAATGATAGAGTATACCAAGCAAAAAATAATCCAGTAAACATTCTTAGTAACTCTCTTTAGAGTTGTATGGACTTATTGCACTTTTCACTTTTAAAATACAGAGCACAAGAGTCTGACTGCCATGGTTTCAAAGCTTTGTGCTGTTTTTTCTTAGAGATTTCAGACCTGTTTGCACACTTTAAACAAAGGCTAAGTGTTTACATATTTAACTAAGTAAATAGTTAATTAAGTAATCAATTATTTGTTTTATTTATTTGAAGATTTGTGTATATTTCAGCAAACATTTCTACGCTCTTCTCTAACATGGTGTGCACAGACTTTTACTTAAGCACTACTGTTTATCTTTATATTTGCAAGTAACTGATTATTTTTAGACATATAAAATTATGGACAACATGAAAGCATGCACAATGTTATGTTGAGCAAATTTTGTCTTCTTGTTTCCTGCGTTTGATTTATTATATGTTGAATGTGTTATATATGAATAACAGGGTTTTTGCAGGTTTCGTAAGGTCGAACTTAAAACTTTTTAAGAGCGTTAAGAATCAAATTTAAGATCTACATCAGATCAAAAACTCATACAAAATTGTTTGCATAATAAACAGTACGCTTCAAATACATTGTTTACCCTAAATAGCACTTTCATTCTTTTGAGCTTTTATGAAGGTTTTCTCAAAGTCTGCCAACCTTAACCATGCCTTTTACAAAGTTGAGCATTTTCTCAAACTTTGGCAACCCAGTAATTTTTTTTACATTTAGGAGAATTCTCTCCATTTCTGGCAACCTTAACAAACACGTTTATACTTTTGAGTATTTATGCTCATTTATGCAACCCTTACAATCACATTTACATTTTTTAACAGCTGTGAGTCTTTCTTCAATATCTGGCAACCCTAACAATAACCTCTTATGATTTTGAGCATTTATCATGAGCGTTTTCTCAAACTCTGGCAACTTTTATTACTTTTATGGTTTTGAGGATTTACAAAAGTTTGTCAAACTCTCGCAACCCTAACCAATTATTTTTAATTATTAGTTATAATTATTATTAAAAAGCATTTAGGAGCATTTTCACAATCTCTGGCAACAACAAAAGCACTTATCAGATGAGCTTTTCATAAAAAAATTAAGTTTGGGCTTTTAAATGCTAGACTTTAAGACCCTGTGGAAACCCTGAAATATTCTCTTTGGACAATTTTATATAGTCTTTACTGTACACCTCAATTTTTATTTCCGGGACAAAATACGGAGTAATAGTATTGTTCTATTTTCCTACCATTGTTTGGTGTCATGCTGCTGTATTGTATTTGTGCAGCTCACTGTCAGTGTCAGGACTCTGTTCGTTTATCTGTGTATGTTTATGACCACTTCATTTAACAACATTAATGTTTTTCTAGCCTATGATCAGCAAGAGCGTTATGTGTTTACATGCAACAACTCTCAAATAAATAAAAATCGTGTAAATGCTGGTCAGTAACCAGCTTCTTAAATGAACTCTGCTTTACCAGGTCTCTCCAGGCAGTGAGGTCACAGAACAAGCCGAGTTAAGAGTGCATGTGCTAATCTCTCTTTCACTAGTTTGCTCTTGTTTTTGTGCAGTATTGTAAGCTAAGGTGTCTACCAATGGAGAAAGCTTACCAGGCAAGATCTGAGTCTACAGGGAAGTGTGGTGTTGTGACTCTTCATGATATCTGACACAGTGCTGCCAGGACAGTTTAGTTAGATTAGTCAGTATGGAATGTGATTACCCAGGACGACGTCATTGCGGAGGCGGCATTGGCCAGTGCCAATTTTTTTGTGTGCCCATGCTGCCCCGACATCATGCCCATTGAAGCGGCATTTTCCCTATCACCTTCAAGGTACCCAGAGTCACCCCGCTTCTCAAGAAACCTACACTCAACACATCACTGGTGGACAATTACAGGCCTATCTCTCTGCTGCCTTACACTGCCAAAGTCAGAACAACAAGCTCAATGACAACAAATCAGGCTTCAAGAATGGACACAACAGAGAAGGCTTTGTTTTCTGTGGTCTAGTAGGATGAGGACAGATGATCTGTGGTTAGCCCTGGCACCTCGCAGCACTTCACAGTCAATCACCAGATCCTGGGCATCACATGTCTCTGCACTCGACTAGTCTGAGTCCTATCTCACTGGTAGATCTTTCACTGTCGGGTGGAGGGGTGAGGTTTCCAAAGGTCATCAATTGTTCACTGAGGTTCTTCAAGGCTCAGTCCTTGGTTCAACTCTAGCTTGTTATTGTGCACTGCTCAACTTTAGAAAGATCAGACTCTTCTGAGCTTGAGTCAAATCCTGGTTCAGGCTCTGGTCCCATCTAGACTACTGCAACGCTCTTTTAGCAGGACTTCCAGCAAATGCATTCAGACCTCTGCAGATGATCCAGAACTCTGCAGCTCGTCTTCTCTTCAAGAAACCGAAGCTCCTGTTACTTCATCACTCTTCACTATCTCCCCATTGCAGCTCGTGTTAAATTCAAGTCACTGATGCTGACTTACAAAACTATCTCCAAATCAGCCCCTGTTTACCTCTACGAGCTCATACACTCCTACATGTCCTCCAGAAGCCTGAGCTCAGAAAAGAAACATTGTGTATTATCATTAATTCTGGTCTAGATCTTTTTATACATTTTGTCTCTACTTAGGATTTTCTGCTAAATTTCAGAAATCTGTACTCGATTATAATTTCATTGCTCGTATGGTTTAGAAGAAAGAAGGTTATGAATGAAACAATAGGACTCGGGCACAACCCAAATGTTTGCATGTATATAGCCCTCTCTCCTTACAACAGACAAGAAGCCCACCAAAAGAAGTCTGTGTAGAAGAGGTAGGTCATGCAGAGATGAATACGACAACTGTCATCGCCAAAGGACGGCTGCAGGCCAAATCAAACTTTATAGGTAACCCCTGTTGGTTATGATATTCACATTCACTGGCTATAAAAGACAAAGTGGAAGCAATCATACTTCCTGGATGCTTCTATTGACGAGGGTGATTTTATGCTGTCACTGACCCCTTCATAACAACCATATTGTTTACCCTAGCAACCATTTCCAAATATCTGTATCTCAGCTTAGGAAAATAGTTTGGATGTGGAAGCTGGTTAATATATCACATTGATAAGAGGAACATTATATAATGTCTCTGACTCCTCCATAGCAACTAGGCTGTTTACCCGAGCAACCATTTTTGCACATCTATATCTCCACTTAGGAAAACAGTTCAGGTATGGGGGTTGGTTCATATGACTCCTATTGACAAGGGAACCATATGATATCACTGATCCCTCCATGACTGTACTTTTTCCCTAACAACCCTCTTTACAGAACCCTAGCGCTTGCTAAAATATATACATTGATTCAAACTTGGCTTTCTTAAGCCAACATTATAATTTAAACAAAACTAATTTTGTATTTAAGTTATAGTTTAATTGCTGAGTGAAATTCATTAAAAAAAATTCCTTCTTTCAAAAACACGTCATTGTAAATTTTCAGATTTCATTTCAAATTAGAATAGAAACCCACACAAAAATTAAGAAACTGCAAATATGTTCCATTTCTTGAATTTTATTCTGTATAGGACCCTATGAATGTTCATACTACCCATACACACAAAACAAATCTTTTTCCATTAACATAGAGTATGACATGATGCCACCTGTTACAATAAATACTGGTTAAACAGCATCAATAACATTACATTTTACATTTAATCAGATGTAAAATGCTTCTGTTGATTTTTAACCACTTTGTCAGGAAAATTAGTCAAGGCATTTAATAGCATCTTTCCATAAAATAATTAAACACTGCAATGTTGGCATATCAAGGCGGATGTTATGGTTAAAATATTTATCAACTAAAAAACATAAAATCCAGTTGATTTAATACTGACCTGAACATTAACCATCAAAGTGCATTTGCAAAAAAAAAAACAACATTCAACATGTACTGGAAACCAAGAGTGGAACTGAAACAACCAGTTTGATACAAACAATATTAACATAAGCAAAGGTCATACAAAGAGAACAACTGTTGCTTCTGGATGCTGTCAGCTCTGCTGTTGATTAACCCTCCTCTTTCACTAACTGTTAAAGATTACATTTTTTTTCATTAAAAGTAAACGGATTATCTAACCAGAGGATAAAACATCAGTCAACAAAACACAGCAAACATCATCCTAATGTTTCACTTTCATTGTCTAATGACTTGTACAACATGTTTGGCTTCAGCATCTTTTTCAGACACTATCATCTTGGAACAGTTTAAGGCACTTCCTGCTTTACAAGATCTGCAGAAGACACTCACACCATTCATTCAGTCTTCATTCATTCTGAGCCCTTCCTCAACGCAGGAACCTCTGTGTGGAGAGGTAGCCAGCTGTTTTAATAAGGCAGCAAGCTGGTTTAGTTAAATCACACACAATCTAATTTGATTAGTTTCATTAATGTTGCCGGGATGGGAGATACCACAACAGAACATGTTCTTACACCCGCAAACTCATGCAGGAGCTGTTTCATTGTACACTGACCCATTCACTGACTTTCTTAAAATTATCTGTCTTTGGTGTCCTAGTGCATTATGGGATGGATGGTGCATCAATATAGAGTTTATGTTGTCCTAGTTAACAGGATTGGGAAGTAAAGGAGTTTTTTCATCTGCTGAGCTGGACGCATCTTCGTTTAATGTCGACTGAGCATATGCTTCAGTATGTACCTGAGAGAGGGGGGGGGGGGGGGGGGGGGGGTGACAGATTGTGGGGAAGAGAGGGGGAGTGGGAGAGAGAAAGGGGAGAGGAGGAGATAGAGAGAGAGAGTAGGAAGAGATTTAGGGAAAGAGAGAGAGGGGGATAGAGATCATGGGGAGAGTGACAGGGTATTAAGAGAGAAAGAGGGAGAGATAAAGGGGAGAGGGAGAGGAGGAGAGTGAGAGGAGAAGAAAGAAAGGGGAGAGGGAGAGGAGGAGAGAGGAAAAAGTGGAGAGGGGAGAGAGAGAGAGGAGGAGAGAGACAAAGTGGAGAGGGGGAGAGAGAGAGGAGGAGAGAGACAAAGTGGAGAGTGAGAGGAGAAGAAAGAGAGAAAGGGGAGAGGAAGAGGAGGAGAGAGAGAGAGGGGGAGAGTGAGAGGAGAAGAAAGAGAAAGGGGAGAGGGAGAGGAGGAGAGAGAAAAAGTGGAGAGGGGAGAGAGAGAGGAGGAGAGAGACAAAGTGGGAGAGGGGGAGAGAGACAAAGTGGAGAGGGGGAGAGAGACAAAGTGGAGAGTGAGAGGAGAAGAAAGAGAGAGAAGGGGAGAGGAAAAGGAGGAGAGAGAGAAAGGGGAGAGTGAGAGGAGAAGAAAGAGAGAAAGGGGAGAGGAATAGGAGGAGAGAGACAAAGTGGAGAAGGAGAGAGAGAGAAGAGGAGAGAGACAAAGTGGGAGAGGGAGAGAGAAAGGGGCGAGGGTGAGGAGGAGAGAGAGGGCGGGGAAGAGAGGTTATTGTAAACACCGTTTACAGTAAAAGCATCATATATCTAAGCAAGTGTAAGTGACTAATTGTTCAGCCTTACTCCACATGAAACTGATATTCAGTTTTTTCATGTAATCCCATTTGCAATTAAATTAAATGCAATATGAATAAACACAATTTTCTAATCGCATAAACTACAATTACATGGTCCTGTGATTAAACACAGACTGCTCAGGGTTCAAAAAACAGGAAAGTTTTTGTTTGTCTGTCGGAAAAAGTTCATAGTCACTTAATAAAAAAGCCCAGTTTCCATAGTTAATATAATAACTTTGAATTACTAAAATATGGTAACCCTAATTTTTTTCCTTTAATCTACACCTTCATTTGTAACTTCAGTATAAACGTGATATAAACAATCAATATTGGGCGACTGATTTTAGTTGATAAATACACATTTTATTTATAGCGATCACAGATTTGAATTGTATCAATGTTGAGCTAATTTAAATAAAGCTCTGATTGTAATGTTGTACTAATTGTACAACATTGTTGGAAAAATCCACAACAGAAAAAAGCTTTGGAAAGAATAATAGCATTGTAAATCAGCATCGCGATATTGGTTTAAAATAATCTCAGTTCAATTACTTAAAAAAAATCATTCAGCCCTAATATTGAGTCCCTCAAAGCTCAATTCTTGCACCTCTTCTGTTCATCATGTTGATCAAATAACGAGGATAAACTAATATTTCATAGTTATGCTGAAGATACTGCACTTTTAAACTTACATATTTATTTAATTCTATAAGTTAAAATCAATGTGTAATGTTTTTACTTTTTTGGTTATTAGCTTCTGCTCTTTGAATTGTATCTCATGAAGAAGCGTGAGAGTTCAGTGTAAAAATACCAGCAGAATAAATTCGGTTTCATCTCGGACATGTTTGTATTGTTCCGTAAAGCACTTTGAATCAAGAAATTTCAAATAAGAGGGCTCGATAAAATAATTCCTTTCGTTATCGAAGTAAAGTATATATAAATTATAAAGTAAGATCTACTAAGTAAGATCTACTGAAACACAAGCTCTCACAAGGACTGTAACAAGCAGAAACTAGTTTTATACTTAACTATTTTTTTATCACTTATCATTTAAAAATGTAAACTGTTTATGTTTACAATTTTATTTTATTATATGTTCATTTTAAAACATTATTTGAATTTTTAAGGTTTCACAAACAAAAAAAAAAGAAAAAAAGAATCTCGTGCCCTTGAGATTTGTGGCTTAATGATTCATTTAATGAGACTACGAAAAAAACTGCGAAAGTTCTGATTGTTTTACAGTTCATTATAACAAATCTACAAACTAGATATACTATAACACAACTTCCAAGAGAGAAATCACTCAACAGTGCCACTCTACTGTATTTAAAATAACATTTTAATAACTACAAACAATTAACTTAAAAATAAAAATTAATTCTTAAAATCTATTTCATAAAGCAATTAATAAAACAAAGCTATTACAAACACAATACCAATACACTGAAAATTGAATAAATAAAATAACTGTCTTTTCATGCTTGGCAGTCAGATGATTCAGAAGATGAAGAGAAAACAATGCTTCAAATAACAAAAATGTCAATGAAAGTTAGATCGTGCCTATATTAGGGCTTTTATAATAAGGGTTAAATATAATAAATATATAACGGGTTAAATATAACCGATTAGATGAAAATAGATTAAACATTAGCTAATTGAATTGTAAAATGAACAAAATAAAAATACGTAGGACAATAAAACACAGTATAAAATCGGTAAACCAGGGGAAAAAAACTCAGGTTCTGGAGGGCTACTGCGCTGCACATTTTAGTTGCAGCAATCAAGAAACTAATTACACTAACAAACACTAATGAAGCTGTTCTTGGCTGAAGCTCGAGTAGTATGTGTACTAGAACAGGGTTGCAGCTAGGATGTGCAGTGCTGCAGCCCCACTGGACTGGAGTTCGTGACTCCTACGATACAGAAATCGATGTTGAACACCACATTTAAACACAACAAATAGTAAAACACTCTTTGCATTTCACACGATTCTTTCCAGGACCTGCACGTATGTAAATGAAACGATCAATAAAGCGAGGACAGTGTCTTCACTTCTCTTCAGAGACCTACCTGTGCTGCTCATGCTTGTCTGCTCTGCTTGCGTCTCATTGGTCGGGAGAATTTTTAACGCTCTCCTACAACAGTAACCAGAGGCCAGTGAGACTCGGAGCCCAAAAGAACCAAACGAGAGCAGCAGGAGATCAACAGGAGCATGCGAACCGAGGGCTTGAATCACGAGCCTCTGTTTGATTTCTGCAGCTTCAGGATGAGAATCATAACAAACACGGATTCTGAAGCTCGGAGCGATCCG